>JAWDEX010000005.1:3609054-3649023 GCA_035221805.1 Trichilia hirta | reverse complement strand
TTAAAAATATTAAATAATAGAAGGTCTGTGTTCTCGTGGAATGAAAGTATGAATAAAGTTTGTGATAATAACAATGTAGTACTTCATTTATGTAAAATAATATCTTTTAACATAATTTTGTAATTTTTACAAATTAATCCTTTTAATGTTGTTTGAATTGAAGTGTAGGATTAATTTGTAAATATTATAAAAATATATTTAAAAATATTAATTATATTAAATATGAGAGTATAATAGAGTCATAATAGAGTTCGGGTAAGTTTTGGACTTGTAAGACACGGGCTGAATTTGGGTGTTTTGTCATTATGGGTTTTGTTTAAGTTAGTTTTAGAAAAAATTAATTATATTAAATATGGTCTTCATTACGGTGGGTAGCTTTCAGGACAAAATTATCCTTTAGAAGATAAAAATGAAGCCTAACGATTCCATCTGGTTCGGCCTCTATAAAAATTTCGAAATGGTACTCAGAATCCCAAATAAAGAATGTTTGTGTTAGAAGATAAAAATGACGGCTAATGATTCCATCCGGTTCGGCCTCTGTAAAAAAAATCGAAATGATACTCAGAATCTCAAATAAAGAGTGTTTGTCCTTGTCATGTTTATTGATTTTAGAAGTACAAAATAGTCATAATATTTATTGTTGAAGAAGGATAAAGTTTAGAATCTCAAATAAAGAGTGTTTGTCCTTGTCATGTTTATTGATTTTAGAAGTACAAAATAGTTATAATATTTATTGTTGAAGAAGGATAAATATATATATATATTTTTTAATTGTTAGATCTTGCTGAAATTAAAGTTTATAAGTGTATTACTTTTTACTTTTTTAACTCAAGGAGATACGCTGTTTATAAATATTTTAACTTTTGTGTTTTTGAAATTAGACCTGTGATAAAAAAAAATGAGAAGAAAATAAATTATATGAAATATATAATAATAATATTAGAGATATAAATTTTTATTAACACTAATTATAATACGACTTATTTTAAAAAATTTATATAAAAATTTGCATTAATATTATTAATTTGAGAACGTAAATGAAGCCTAACGTTGCTATGTCTGCTGATTCTCTAACGGAATACTATTTAATGCTGACAGTTAAGCTTATAGGCTTTGATTTGTGACTTAAAATTTCATTAGAATAATATTTGAATAAGAGAAGTCGATAAATTTTGCAGGTACTACCTTTCACTAGCCTATGTTAGCTCTTTATTTCCAGGCATGTTAATTTCAGGAGCGGTGTCATTATTTGAAGTTCGCTACACTGCAGTTCTTCGCTCCAAATGGCGTCTTGGCAGTATTGTACGGCATCATTGCATATGAGATAATCATCTATATAACACCAGCTCTTAATGATGGAAAAGCAACACTTTATGCTGTGGTCCTAGCGTTACATCCCCTTCACTGGTTCTTCACTTTCTTTACTATACGGATGTTGCATCACTCACTGCAGTGCTTGCTATGTACCTTGCTCGTTTGAAGAAGAAATACTGGCTTAGTGCATTGGTAAAGTTGTTAATTCAACTTTTTATTTTATATTTTAAATAAATTAACCAGTGTTTCTTTATCTTATTTAATCTAGTCAGTGAACATTTAATTTTCATTATTTCATTCCTTGATTTGCTTGTCTTGTCATACTTCTACTGCTTAGAAAATATGGTTGGGGAAGCCATTTTTTTATGAGCATTCACTAGTTGGCCTAACCATATTGAAAACCTTGACTCTCACATTATGACCTTGACACTTCTTAATGGTTAGCTCCTTTCTTTAGCAACCATCCAAGTCCCATGAAGTACCGATTTTCAACTCTGGTGGACAACTTTTGTGATCACAAAATGGTCCACTTGTTGTTTTGATTCCCAAAACTTGCGGTGATGCCTCATGATCATATTTGTATCTTGCTAGCTCAAGTAAGATATAATCATCAATCGACAAAGAGTCAAAAACAGAGTTCATAAAATAAAAAAAAAAAAAAAAAAAGACTCCTATAAATTTGTTTATTACTAGTTAAGTATAAATAGCTACTATATAAAATTTGAGATCCTATAGTTTAGGATTGATTGACTAACTATAAGAAAATTATAGCAGTTGAGATATAATCACATATTTACATAAATACTAATAATTTTAGTCTATCTTTACAAGTAGTAGTAAAGGTAAATTAGGTACTTGAATGGTGGAAACTAACTTGGAGATAATTACTCCTGATTGTCAATACTCCCTCTCAAGTTAGTGCATAGATGTCGTTCATGCCCAGAAGTTTGAGACAGTCATTAAATGCTTAGTTTGACACTGCCTTAGTCAGCACATCGGCAAGTTGGTCTTGAGATCGAACACGGAGAACTTCAATCAATTTTTCTTCCAATTTCTCCTTAATAAAATGCCTATCAGCCTCCACATGTTTATTTTGATCATGTTGGATAGGATTATTGGCAATATCACATGCTGCCTTGTTATTACAATATAACTTTATAGGGTTAACCTACTTAATATGTAAATCTTGCACCAAATTTCTGATCCACAACAATTCACTTATTGCCTTAGCCGTTCCTTTATATTCGGCTTCAATACTGGATCTAGCAACTACCTCCTATTTTTTGCTTCGCCAAGTAACCAAATTTCCTCCAACAAAAGTGAAATAACCGGATGTAAAATGTCTATCTTGAATTGATCTAGCCCAATTAGCATATGTATAGTCGTTAATATCCAAATTGTCTCCTTTTGTAAATAAAATTTCCTTTCTTGGAGATGACTTTAAGTAGTGTAAGATACGAATTATAGCATTCATACGTTCTTCGCTTGGGGAGTACATGAATTGGCTAACGATACTCAGGGCATAAGCTAAATCGGGCAGAGTATGTGAAAGATACATTAATCTTCTAACCAATCTCTCATAGTATTCCTTGTTAACAGGAACTTGATTTGAATGCATATATAGTTTCAGATTTTCTTCCATAAGAGTACTAGCTGGACTACATGTTGTGATACCAATTTCATTTAGTAAGTCTAAGGCATACCTTCTTTGGGATAGAAAAATACCTTTCTTCGATCTTAACACTTTAATTTCAAGAAAATACTTCAATTCACCAAGTTCCTTCATTTCAAACTCACTGGCAAGATGCTCCTATAATATTTTCCTTTCTTTAGGATTATTTTCAGTTACTATCATATCATTAAAAGCTGTGATATGTTCTTTATTATACTTTACAAATAGAATGTGATCTGACTTACTTTGCTTGTACCCAGTAGACTTCATAAAACTTGTAAATCTTTCAAATCATGCTTTAGGAGATTGCTTTGAACCATATAAGGATTTTCTCAACCTATATACTTGTATATTACCTTCACTCTATTGAGTATAGCTAGGAGGCAACTCAATATATACTTCTTTTTAGAGATTTTCATTCGAGTTGGTGTAAAGTCTAGTCAAGATTCACCGCCAAAGATCATAGAATATGAATAGTATTAATTTTGGCCATTGGTGCAAATATTTTCATATAATCAATTCTATATCTTTGAGTATATCCCTTGGCAACAAGTCTTGCTTTGCACCGTTCAATATTTCCATCAGCTTTGTATTTAATGGTGAAAACCCATCCACATCTAACAATTATCTTTCGTTCAGGTAAGTCAACAACATCCCATGTTGAATTCTTTTGAAGTGCCTTCATTTCTTCATTCATTGCCTCCCTTCATCTAGGATCTTTCAAGGCCTTTTGCATATTGTCAGGAATAGATACAATAGATAATTAATTCATAAATGCCATACTTTCCTTTGACAATCTATGGTAGGATACATAGTTATTTATGGGATACTTAGATTTAGAGTTAAGGATAGATTTCTAAGTAACTTTTAGTTTTTCTTTTGTGACTTAATTAGGTGACACTTCTAAGTAAGGTTCTAATTCAAAATTTATATGAGATTCAGACATGGAATCAGTTGGAGAAGACAACTGGTTAACTAGTACATTGTGAGAGAGTGATGGCACTTTTATTTGATCTTGATTCTCATCCTCAAAAAAGTCAAGACAATCACTAGTCTCACTTGGATGCTCCTCTCTATTATCCAAGGTGTTGCAATCAGTTAGACACTCACCATTAGTTTCTAAGTTATCACTTCTTATAAAATCCAAGTTGTCTAAAGGATGATGTAAAGTCTGCACTTCATCTCTATTCTCCCCCTAAAGCGAAGACTCAGAGACAAAATAATACATATCATTTTCATGAAAGACCACATCAAGGGTAATATAAAGCTTTTGAGAAGAGGGGTGATAACATCGATATCCTTTTTTATGCAAGGCACAGCCAATAAATTACACATCAAAGTCCCTGAGGTTCTAACTTTGTTCTTAAGCCTTTGTGAAGATGTACAAAGGCTACATTTTTAAAAACTTTAAGGGATAGATTCAGTATGGTATGAGCACTTATAATGTGATGAAGGACATCAAAGAAAGTCTAAAATTATAGGGAAATAGAAGGTAGATGCTTGATGAGGTAAGTTGCTACACTAATGACTTTGCCTCAATAATTGATGGGCATGTGAGCTCTAAACAAGGAAGCATGAATGACCTCAAGAAGGTGACAACTTTTTCGTTCGGCTACCCTATTTTGTTGAGAGGTGTAAGGGCAAGTAGTCTAATGAGTAATGCCATGTAACTTCAGATACTATTTCAAGTTTTAACTAATAAATTTACCTTTATTATCAATACGAATAACTTGAATGTTAGATTGATACTGAGTTGCTATCATTTTGTGAAATTGCTGAAACAGGGAACTCATTTCACCCTTTGATTTCATTAAGCAAATCCAAGCCATACGATTATGATCATCAATAAATAAAATAAATCAATGTGCTCCACTCAAAGAAGAAGTATTTGCAAACCCCTATACATTAGAGTGAATAACCACAAAAAGTACAAGACTTTTATTTATATTAATCGAAAATAAAACACGATGACTTTTAGCCAGTTCACAAATGTCACACTTAAAATCTAAAATAGTCAACTGTGAAAAAAGTTGTGATAATAATTTTTGTAAATAGCTATGCTATGACCAGATTTCTGAACTTTGAAGTTTATTAGGTATATTAGCTCTAAAAATTTAAGCTAACTAATTTGAGCTTGCTAGCATTAGATTTAAATAGTAGAGCTTCCCCTTCGTAGTACCATATCCAATTATCTTTTGAGTCCGAATATCCTTAAAGACACAAAGATTAGTCCAAAAAATCACAGCACAATTTAAAATATGGGTTATTTGATCAACAAATAATGAGTTATGATTAAGAGAAGGGACAACCAAAATAGAATCTAAATTTAAATTTTTGTAAGAGAAATTGAACCTTCTCATATTACGAGAGAGGAAGTACCATTGGTTATGGATATTATATGTTCATTTGAGGGTTTTAGTAGTACAATTGGCTATGGACATTATATATTCATCTGAGGGTTTCATGAACTGAATATGTGTTAGGATTCAAGGAGCATGCCCACAAATTAAGAAAAAACACACAAAGGTTAAATGAGTAAATATATTCATGAGCTTGGACACCACTTACAATCCAAAACCTTAAGGTATTATATCCATGAATTTATTTTACTTATATATTACTCATTTGTCTTTTATTTTTTTAATGTAGAATATTTTAATATTTTTTTAATGAGTATTTTACACACTCACACTTAAACCCAATAATCTCTCCCTTAAGTGTGAGTCTCTTCACATTGAACTTGAGTTTTATTATATTTTAACTCCATTTCAAATAGAAGGTATTTTATATTTGAGTATTAAAATATTAACAAGAGCCTAATACTCTATCTAGAGTTATGTGAGGATCAAATGTACTTTTTGGCCATTTATCCTAGAGTATTAAGGTGTTAGTAAAAACTCAATACTCTACCTAGAGTCACTTGAGAGTTAAATATACTCTTTGGCCACTTATCCTTAAGTGCATGCTAGTCAATGCTCCACCTAGAGTCACGTAAGAGCCAAACATACTCTTTTTTATAAGAGTCACATTTTAACACTCCACTTTGAACTAGTCCACTCTCTTTAAGCTATTCTCCTTGAGCCATTTAAGAGTTCACAGCTCTTATCATTCTTCATGGGGATAGCAACCACGAGAATATACCACCGTCTACATATTCACAATCCTTTTGAACCATTGGCTCTGATACTACTTGCTAGAATTCGGAGAGCATACCTATAAATTAATGGGTCATTTAAGAGTTCACAGCTCTTATCATTCTTCATGAGAGTAGCAACTACGAGAATACACCAGCGTCTACATACTCACAACTCTTTCGAACTATCGGCTCTGATACTACTTGTTAGAATTTGGAGAGAATGTCTACGTACTCACAACCTTTTTGAACCATCGATTCTGATACCATTTATTAGAATTCGGGGAGCATGCCCACAAATTGAAAAAAAAAAAAAAACACAAAGTCCAAATGAGTAAATATATTCATGGGCTTGAATCTTAAGGCATTAGATCTATGGGTTTATTCTATTAATAAATTTACTCATTTAGCCTTTGTGTGTTCTCCCCCAATTTATAGGCATGCTCCCCAGATCCTTACAAGCCTTACAAGTGGTTTCCACAAATTAAAAAAGAACACAAAGGCCAAATGAGTAAATATATTTATGGATTTTAACACTACTTACAACCCAAAATCTTAAGGCA
This sequence comes from Trichilia hirta, assembly GCA_035221805.1. NCBI lineage: Eukaryota > Viridiplantae > Streptophyta > Magnoliopsida > Sapindales > Meliaceae > Trichilia > Trichilia hirta. The sequence continues at coordinate 3,642,341 of JAWDEX010000005.1, read as the reverse complement.
GTAGATCCATGAGTTTATTGCACTTATATATTACTCATTTGCCTTTTATTTCTTTATTATGAGATATTTTTACTTCACACACTCATACTTAAACCCAACAATATGATCATTGTCAAAGTTCATGTGATTTATGGCACCTCAATCAATTATCCATTCACTATTACTAGCACGAGTAGACATATGCAGAGTCTTACCCATGTTCATGTTTCCAAAAGTAGCAATGAAGGAGGAGGCTTTTTTCGGATTGCAAGTCGAAGCATGATTAGCTTCGATGACAGTAACAGAAGCATGATGGTTTGTCTTTGAATTTCGTTGCGAGGTGCCTTGGCAAAATCCCACCATTCTAGATATCCAATCAATTCGTAGCACCACGACTTAGTGTTTCCAATTTTACCACAATGTGTACATAAACGTTCTGACCGGGAAGCTCTTACTTTGGAGCTACTTTTTTGCGATCCAACTGATTGATTATGATTTGGTTTTGGGTTTGTTTATGGTTGTTGATACTTGACTCGGCGAGCTACCATAACAAATGGCTCTGAATGTTGAAGTTCACCATTTAGTGCTGTTCAGCGAACAAAATCACGATGAACATACGAGAAAGTTTCTTCAAGATCTAGTACAGGATCCCTCCTGAGAATCTCACCTCGAATTTGTCCAAATTTTGCATCTAGTCCATTCAGAATAATATGCACCCGTAGTCTCTCAATTTATTTTTTATAGGCAATAACATCTTTAGGATCCTTCATGACAATTTTATCACGATGATTGAGCTCTTGAAAGATTTCTATCAGATCACCATAATAGGTGGAAAGAAGGCTACCAACCTGTTTGGTTGAGAATGCTCGTTGATTCAGTGCAAAGAGTTGCGATTCATTTGCTCCATCATAGAATGCTTTGGCAAGAGCAATCCAAATTTCACGTGCAGTAGGCAATCTAAGATAACGTTTCATAATCTCCAGTGACCTAGAGGTCAATAACCATCCTTTGACCTGTCGATTCTAAGCATACCACTTCGCATAGGAAGCATCAATAACCTTTGGAGATGTTTCACTCGTAAGATATTCAAGCTTCTCAGGTCCTGCAATCTGCATTTTCATAATTTGAGACCAGACATCGTAATTGGTTTCGTAAAGAATGACACTAGTTGTGAAACTGGAATTTTCTGATTGAACATGAATAACACGTACAGAGGATGATTCAGGTTCGTCATTAATCATGGAGCTAGCGGTATATAAGAATTCGGGCTATGATGATAAGGAACAGATAATAATACTGGCTATGATACTAAGTCAAAATACAAAGTTCATAAGGAGAGAACTCCTATGAATTTGTCTATTACTGATTAGGCATCAATAGCTACTATACAAAGTTTGAGATCCTATAGTTTAGGACTAATTGACTAATAGGCATCAATAGCTACTATACAAAGTTTGAGATCCTATAGTTTAGGACTAATTGACTAATTATAAGGAAATTATAGCTGTCGAGATATAATCAGATATTTACAGGAATACTAGTAATTCTAGTATATCTTTACAGTTAGCAGTAGAAGTAAATTAGGTGCTTGAATAATGGAGAACCAACTTGGAGATAATTACTCCTGCTTGTCAATATAAAGCATTCCACGGTCAAGATTTTACGTTTCATGATAATTGGAACGAAAACATTGATGCCAATTTCCCTTTCATGTGAAAATTCCGAAGACCAGAATTACTTGATTTCTTTGGTTGGTTTTTGGACTGTACTTTATAAAACATTAAGAAAATTCAAGTAAAACTGTTGACTGCGAAATCACCAATCAAGGAATTGGCAGAGTGTAAAACTTAATGTGGAACGGGACAAATATATTTTGTGTTTCAGTTACAAAGTACAGAGAAATGTGATACTTAAAACTTCCGTAGTCCATGACTGATTAATATATTGAGGGTAAAAGCTGATGAATTTTTTGTCATGTTCTTTGGTTATGCAAGTGTCGAATTTTCTTATTGCGTCCTTATGGGCTTGGCGCATTCACAGTTGTCATTCGTCAAACAAATATTATATGGATGAATTTTGTTGCATGTACCAGGGTCATTAATATGGCTCTGGCCCATCGAAGAGGCAAGGAGAAATTGAATGAATTTCATGTCTCCGTCAGGAAAAACAATCAGTTAACTCCCACGATTAGTATCACTGTGGGATCAAACTTGCTAAAAGGAAAGTCTGGCAGTGCCGTAGTATTTCTATCCCGAACACAAATACCTCAGCGGCAACCCAAACATGAGGTTCTTTTTCTCATGTTTGTTAAATTTTTATTAGTTCTGTAATAATTAAAACATTTTTTTTTTTTGTACGGCTTGTAATGCTAACAATGTATTTTTGTGCCATTATAAAGCAGGACTTTTTGGTGACGTTCAGACTATTATTATGACTTCATGGAACCTGAAGCGGGACATTTGGGTCTAATTTAGCCCCTTCTTTTGGCATTCCTCGCCTTTGTAGCTTTTGTATGTTCGAATGGAAATGCAGTTCTTGGTACCAGTTATCTCGCCAAGCTCTTTTTCAGCCTGTATGTAGGTCCTTTTATATATTTTATTTGTTTTGTTAAACGTTTTTATGTCATTTCCCCGATATTGCATGTGCAAAAGAAGCTCGTGCTGTTTCTCCACATTTTGCACAAATCATATATTTTAGTATCTTTTCCGCTCTTCCATCAGCTCCTCTTCACTTCACCTTTGTTCAAGCAGCAAATTTGCTTCGGTCGTTGTGGAAGAACAAACGTCTTAGTTTCTTTCAAGGGCTCATTGCCCTCCCGGCGGGCTTCCTCTCTGTGCACTTTTTCAGTTCAGCTCAGCTAACTGAGGTTGCCGTGCAAATATCTTATTGGTTAGTTTGTCAATAACTACTTAGATGTTCTTTTGTTTTGTGCAATAAATTGGTTGTTTGAACTGATTTGAAACTACATTCCTGCGTTGGTTCATTATTGAGGTCTAATTCCTCGGTCACTTTTTATGACATTTTTGCATTTGGAGATTATGTGACTTTTTTGAAACATTTTTATGGATCGATGCAGCATTGCTCATCCCTATCTTCTCGCTGATAATAGGCACTATCCTTTTTACCTTCGAAGGAAAATCATAAAAGCTCATTGAATAATGACGTCTCCTGGTTCCGCTTTATGTTTATTTGTGGTTTTGAGTTGTCGGCATATTGGGTTGGTTCATAGCTCTAGCCATCCTATCATGTCTGTCTGTTCAATCACTATGAGGCCTCATCTAATCGTTCATTGGCAGGAAAAACTCAAAAGAAATATCTGGTGCTGGTATATTTCTTGGCTACCATTCCTGCTCCCCTAATGGAATTCAGATACTACACCATTCCATTCTATTTCATGATTCTTCATTCCAATGTCACAGATAATCAAAGCTGACTCCTAATCGGGTTATCTATATAGCTCTCAACGCCTTCACAATGATGATGTTCTTGTTTCGGCCATTCCATTGGGACCATGAGCCTGGGATTCAGAGATTTATATGGCAGACATCACACTGGGATTCAGTTTCAAAAGTAATGCCTTTCAGTTTTTCATGTAAGTGATTTATGTTTCTTCTCGAGGCTCAGACATCACACTGGTTATATTTTGGTTGCTGCATTGATGAAACAAGAACTCGACACATTTTCATCATCGGATCTTGTACTAACAGCCTGGATTTTTGGAACCATACGTTGTAAACCACTCAGTTCTGGTTTTGAAAGAAATGTATCATTGATCTTGTTGGTTTCTGGACTTTGCTTTGCAGGATAATGATTAAGGACGGGTGCCTTGCGAAAAAAGACATGCACGGTTTAGTTCTATTGGTTTAAAAAATAATCACATATTTAAGTCTTATTTATTTAAAAAATAATAATGTATCCCCTAATTAAGTGAAAAGAAAGTTATTAGTTTGAATAATTTTTTTTGTTAATTTTTTGACGAAGTTACGATAATATTTTATCGATAATAATTATTTTAATAATAAAATATATTAAATTATTTTATTTTTATATTCAAAATAATAAAAAAGTTAGTTTATAAAATAAATTAATAAATTGAGGTATTGAGTATTTTTAAAATAATATATATTTAATTAAACCTACTTTATTCAAAAAAAATAATATTAAATCAATTTAAATTGATTAACCAATTTTCTCCATTAATGCTGTATTTCTCAGCTGTATAAAATCGAGCATATTAGAATTTTAATTAATGAGGAAAATAAATGTTTGGGAGTAAGAAAACCTCTGTTAAAACTGAAGAAGAAAACAACTATTAATTTATGATTAGCAAACAAACATCAACCAATGATAATTAATAAGCCGACAATTAGCAGAGCAATTCCGATTACATTATTAAACAAAAGAGAATCAGACTGTTTCAAAAAGAACCGTTTCAGCCTGGTAAGAACTTGACGGCTACCTGGCTCCATCACCCTGGTCCCGCAGCCAGTGTCAAGTAGCAGAAGCTTATATAGATGTTTGAATGGCGAATCATAGGCTTCGCGCTTTGTTTTTGTGGAGAAAGTGGGCAAAAGGGACTGGGCAATCGCAGTCATCGTCTTCATAATCGTCATCTTCGTTCTCAGTCTCTTCTTCGATTCTGCCCGCGATCAATACTCTTCTCTCGCTCTGGCCATAAACGATCTCGTTGACCGACCTTACTACACAACGCTAAAGATAGAGGCGACTGTAATTAATTTAATCAACAACACAAAATCTTCCTAATTCTTCATATTTTGTATTTTCAAACGTTGTTGTTTAGATCGTATTTTTTATGTCTTCATTGCAGTTTGTTTAGATGGGAGCTTACTTGCCTAACATTTTCAGAGGGGCTTTGGATCTGGCTCCAACAATTGGCTTCTTGACATCGAGGTTTCACTTCATTTTTCGTTTTCCTCACATTTATTTCTCAATTTGGCTCATAAGTCCCTTTTTTTCCGGGGTTGTTAGTCGTGTTTTTCTTGATGTAATTTTAGGGTGGTGGTTGGTGTAATTCAATAGCACATTGTTAATTCCAAAAAACGACTGCACTAGGTTGCTCAAATGAGCTGGCCTCTAAAGTTGTATAGGATTGCAGTTATGAATATTCAGTTTGCAAGTTTGCCAGTTGTGCTTAGGATCTGAGACATCTGGCACCAATATATTACGCCTCCAAAGTTTCTCCAATCAGTCTTAGAAAATATATTATGCCAATATATTTCCTCGTCGCTTGTTCAAATTATTGTAAACATGTTTCGTAAACTGACAACTTTAAGACACTAGGATATTGGCATAATATTTCCTTATCGCTTCTTCAAATTACTGTAAACATGTTTCATAAACTGAGAACTTTAAGACACTAGGATAATTTTTTATTGGCCTAGCTTCAAATATTGTAATAGAGGAATTGAAATGCATAGTACAACTTTTTCTCCCTTGCCTCTCATCTTGAGTCTATTAAGAGCATGCGGATTTATCAAAATTTTGAATTATCATCAAATATGTCTCAAATATATTTGGGTAGTGAGGGAGCTGCATCTTAGATATCCATGAATCTTCCAAGAAATGTCGTCTTTAGTTCAGGCAAGATCATGAAAAGTATCGCTTTTATGCGTATTCATTACAGGTAGATAAAATTGATCTACTAGTCATTCACCAATTTTGGTGATAGAATTGCAGATTTCATTATTTATTTTGTTGCAGGCATTTCTTTCAGGACGCTCTGCTGGAGGTCTGGCTGCTCTTAGACATTGTGATGACTTTTGAGAGCGCCTACGAAAGATGCAACAGTTAATTATCTTACTGACGCAAGTTTTTCCCTTGATGAGTATGTTTCAGTACACATATTAATGTATTTTCCACCAATTATTTGACGCAACATATCTTACACGTTGTATTTACCTATTTCAGAATCTTGCAATATCTAACATTTTGATAAACTATTTCTGTTACCACTCTGATTTTACTCCTAAAATATGTATGAGTACTGTTTAAAGACCTCCATTTTTTGTATGAATTGATGCTAGAGCCAAAACTCGTATCATGCTTGCTAGTCTAGATTCTATGCCTTGAGTATGACTATGGAAAACTTGATTCACTGTGTGGTTCCGCAATTTCAGGTTTGATATTCTTGGAAATCTCACTGTGAGATCTTTCTATGATGACACGTTCCACCTTCAGGTTCTGCTCAGTTTATAACCGTAACAGATTATATAGTTTCTCCCTATATGATACTAAGTGTTCTTAATAGTAATGTATTTGATTTGTGAACTGTAAACCTACATGGTGCATTGGATCCCGACCCAGAAAACAAAGAAAGGAAAAGAAAAGAAAAGGACTTCAACTTACTGTTTGATCGACCAACTACGTTGATTTATTTTGACATGTGCATGACTATTTTGACCAGTTTGGAGGGCTAGTTGATTACAAAATGCTTGGTGGTGATGTCTGCACTGCTTAGTTTTATAGATACAAGCTAAAGCGCTGCAGAAGTAACAATTGGAAAAATGGAAAACGATCTTAAATTATTGAGATTTCTGGCGTACTTCTTGTGGCAAAAAGTTTGGACAAGAATTTTCTTTCAAGAATGGAAGGACCAAATGCATGCTTTCTTTTATCTTTTTCATTTTTTCTTTGGATTATATGGCATCACATAGAGCAAATCTGAGACAATCCATTTTTGCTTCTTGTAACACAGCAGCGGCTATTAGTACTGAATTCAATTGCAGTTCCTCAAAATTTTGTCAAAAACATAAGAACCCCAGCGTTCATCTTACAATTTTTGGTAGGTAATTTTTCCCCAAAGCATTTTTTCATCTACTGATCATGTTAATTTTATTGTTTCCTGCATAATATATTTTCTGAGACCAACTGGAGAAACTTTAGATGCATAATATCTTGATGCCAGATGTCTCAGATCGTCAGCACAACTGGCAAACTTGCAAACTGAATATCATCTAATCTGTAATATAAAAGCTTGCCTTACTATGGAACTTTTCAGTTCACCATCTCATTATCACTATTTCATAAAATCACCTGGAGTTTCTTTCGCATGTCATGTCATCACGGATCTGCCGGTAGATAGTATTGTGCAATGATGTGATGGTTTATGGGTTGCCTTCTGAGCCTATCATCTTTATACTTTATACACTAATGTAGTATGTTCTCTTAAATTTCCATGCTCTAATGTAGTATACTTTAGTTCCTAAGAAATTATCCTGTGACAACTGAATCTTGATGTTGATGTTTGCTTTTTCTGCTTCAGGATTCCTATTATCTATTTTAACAGTTTTGTTCTTGGAACAGACCATTGCAGAATCTCAGTGATTGGTACTTCAACCGAAGATCAGTGAAGCTAATAGACTGCCCTTATCCATGTAATCCCACTTGCTATAATATGTACTTTACACGACATTAATAGAAGTTAAAACTCGTCGCCGGTGTCATTCCTGCAACGGGCTATTCTGAATTCGAGAACTCAAGTTCTCAAATTCCATTGTTGGAGGTTTTTTGAAGATCCTGGATACTGAAAGAGAAAACGTAAAATTACTATCTTTAGTCATGTCATATTATCTGCAGGAGGTAAAAACATTCTTTAAGAGGTATTGGAGGTTATAGTTAACCATGCGAAGCAGTCGCTTTCATTGAAAAAGTCATTATACTAGAACTTGCCAAATTCACTCTGTTCTGTGTACTCTTTGTATATGAAACTTTATTCAACTATTTTAGTTTCTTTTTTCACCCATAGGCCTCCAGGAGTGTAGCTATTGTTGAAGTCAAACGTTCCACTTCTTCCTGTATCCTGAACTTACATTGCGTTGGAAACTCAAAATAAATGCAGTAGACAGAATGAAATCCTATCTCAATACGAGTTTACTTCAAAGTCTTAAAAAATTCTGACATCTATATATCATTATGTTGTAATTTAACTAAGTTTGAAATTTCTTTTCGATTTTCATTTGAATTTTCTAATTGGTTAAAATGTGCCTCCCATCCCAATCTGTTTGGGGATTGCAGGGCGATGATATTGACTTGTTAATATCTCTATCGAAGGATTAAGTTGACTTTTCCGTAAATTTCTCACAGTCTGATATTCTGTCATCTTTGGGAGAAGGAATAGTCCAAGGCAGCTTTTATGGAACCTGAAAATTTTGTACCCATCACAAGTCAAATCTTAAATTTCCAGTCATCCAATGACCATAGAATGAAGCCAGTTACTATTATCAGTGTACCGTATCTACTATAAAATTTTCGTATATTTTTTGGGCCGCAGATAATAATTTTTTTTTTTTTATATTTAAATTTTTATATTACAATTCCAGTTTTTGAGTTATAATTCTAATTTATTAAAATATAATAAAATAATCAAGAAAAATGATGCCGAAATTAAGAAGCGTTTAAAAAATTTGTAACGTGGAACAAGAACTTAGTGATGATGTATACCCTTTATTAACTTTACCCTTGTCTTGCCCTGGTATTAGATTGTGATTCCAAGTCCTCAAATCAAACCATCCAATTTACATATAAGCATTAAATAGTGTATTTCTCTTCTGTCTTCAATGAATGTTTGGTTTGAAGACAATGAACATCGCTCTTCTATTCCCCAACAATAAGTGGATGATAGGGACATGCTCAAATATAGAAACTGTCTATCTATCTATTAAATAAATAAATAAACAAAAGTTTGTGTTATAGATACGTCTTCATAGAGATATATTGTGATGTCACGAGACCTAAACCACTATTTAACTCTCATGACATTAATTGAGATGCATCCCATCCCTTAATATCGGAAAATCTTCATTTATAAATAAATAGAATAAAAAATTTGTATTCTAACTAATATGACTCACAAAGGAACAATTAACATCATAAAAAAAAAAATTATTACGTGAATATGAAATAATAATTTTATTTAGGATGTTAATTATTCCTTTGTGGGTCATATTAGTTATTACGTGAACATGAAATAATAAAACAAAAAATAATATTATTATAGGACTCAAGTTGATATGATTGTTATATGATTCATGTTATTCCTTCCCATTAATTTCATTCGTTTTATTTATTATTCTATTTATATTATCATGCTATCTCATGTTATTTTGTGTAAAATATTTATAGACTTAAAATAATTAAATTTTTAATATAGAATATATGTGTGTGTGTGTTTATTTCTCTGTTCTAACTAAGAATATATTTTTAAAAATCATTCAAACTCCATTTGTGAACTGGAATTAGTCAAGGGGTTTGTGGAAATGATATTACTTGTTCATTTGTGATTGTAAATACAGAGGTTTGAATTTGAAAATTAAATCTGATAGCTGTTGCTCACTGGTACTGACTTTTTTTTTTTTAATTTAATTTTTAAAAAATGTCTAAGTTCAAGTCTTCTCCAAAAATATAATTTTAAAAATAAAAAATAATATGATATTATTAACAACAAATAACACCAGAGATTGACTATCACCATCATCTCCATCTCCAACTCCAACTCCAACTCCAACTGCAATCAGCAATCTTAATTATCATTTTTACATAATTAATTAAATGAAATAATGAATTGGTTGAAATCAAAATCCTGTTTCTAGAAGATATTTACTTCAGTTTGAAATCATTTGTATTATTATTAAACATTAGTTCATACCTAATATAATGTAACGACGTGTTGATTGCGCGTCAGGCATGTTTAGTGGAGAACCCACTTCGAAATTCAAATCAATCAACTAAAAATAAACAATTCCTTCATTTTTATTTATTTATTTATTTATTTCTATCATGACAAAGACAAACAAGTATTGTGGCATCCTGACCGAAAGGCATAGGCTATGATTAAGAAGCCTGCCTATCGCTGTGTTGAAGTGAAATTGAAGCAGTTGTTGAGTATCTTTTGTTAGTTTACTAGAAGATTAGGTCAAAAAATATTGTCAAAATCTTTACATTAATGACTTTCCCAAAATCAATTATCAACCGTTGAGACATATTGCATCAACAGTTCTAGGTTTTCAAACCTATTTTTATTTTAATTTCTTTCCTGTGCTTACCTTGAGAAAGAACTCACAATTCACTAAAATTTACGTGCACTTCCCTATCAAAGCTAGCTCAGTTACTTAATCCATCAAACAACCAAATTAATATTAATAGTAACAATTTGCTAAGGCATTCTATGATCACCTAAAACATTTCCAAGGAGCTATTCCCACTGATAAAGTCACAAGTATCAATAGTGAGAATCTGAGAAGGTACAAAAAAACTTGGTTCATGCAATTAAGTAGATTGACATTGCATATAGAAACTTATGCACTGAAACCATCATAATTCAGTAGTTCAACTCGTTTGAATGCCAGGTATTAATTGGTATGTCAGGAACGTCAAGGACTAAAATGAGGAGAAAGTATTAATAAATAGGATTAAAGGAAAAAGAAACACAGTTAACTCGTATATGAATTTGTGTTTTTTTATAGTATTCTGTATTTACACTGATGAACGCCAAATTCTTCCCTCGAATGAAATTATAATGACGGAGACGTCGTCGTGGTATCTTCGTCGATCTCCTTGTGGGATATCAAGCAATTCATGGAAATCCAAACCAGCTTTCTTAGCCGCACGAAATAGTACTTCTTCAATCAGATGCTGTGCAGGGTCTCCTTCAGGAAATGTGGCGATAAATGATTCGACTTCGGAGGCAGCTTCTTCGTTGGTGAAGTATTGATAGAGCCCATCCGAAGAAAGGATCAAGAATTTGTCTCTTGGGCTCAAGCGATGATGGTAGAGGGAAGGAATGCAGGTAATGTATGGGGAATTACCGATGTAGTTTATTCTGAACATCTCTAGAAGAGCATCATTCCACTTTGGCTACAAAACGAAGACAGAGGACTTTCAATAATTTGCAAATCCCATCAACATACAAAGATTAGGGCCAGAATTGTTATGTCTAAATTATTTAAACCGGAACAGAATTTCAGCAAAACTACAAGAGACAAGAATTGGATGTTTATGCATGGAAGATGATGAGCATAGAATGTTGGATATATACCTGTTTAAGAAATCCAGCCCCGAAAGCTCGAGTGACTTTCAAATAACCTTTCACTCTGACATTCGTCACCGCACAATCATCATCCGGGTGTTCTTTCTTAATTCTTCTTACTTCCTGAAATGCAGAAGTCCTATTAGTGGATGTCAAAAAGTTATGGGACAATCATCAAAAACAGAGCATACTTGATAATGATCGATATTCGATAGTTAGATTAACAGATTCTGACTAGAAAATTACCTCTTCCTCGTATGTGCTGTGATCGATAGTGAGCTGAACGGATGTCAAATGACTCAATCTATCAAATTCAGCACCATCAAATGCTTCAAAATCATGCATAGTTTCTTCATTGATTCGTTCCAAGTCCTTCCTCACCTTCCCTAATCCAATACTAGGCTCAGATTTCCTTGCTAAAACAGCCCGACTATCCCCAACATTCATCAAATAAACATCCTCTCCCTTCATCAGCATCACCAAAACACAAGAACCCATCAAAGCTAACTCTGGATTCTCTGTTACCATCTTATCTGCAATCTCCAAATATGATTCTTCTGTCTTCTTCAACGCCCGCGATAACGCCTTCAATACATCTGAATGATTAACCCCATTGGATCCCTCACAGTTTACCTTTTCCTTTGACTTCCAATCGATCTCCAGCCTTTCCCTATCCCATTCACACTTCCATCTCTTTCGATTCTCCTCCCGTTTATTTGAACCCACTTTAATACTACTCTTCTTCCTTTTCAAATTATCATCCAAATCGACAGCACTATCATCTTCAAGATAATTCTCTTCGTTCTTTTCATCGTTTGAATTTGAATTTGCAGCGGATTCAAACTTATCGTTCCAGAGCAATCCTTTGAGTTCTTTATGCACAGCAGGGTATAGATAACTGAGCAAATAATCAGGAGCATCAGGTCCGTTAAATCCATCATAAATTCCAACAAAAACCCATCCACGTTCCTCCGATACAACGATCTGAACCCGATCCTCTCCGGCTTTACCTTGTGCCCATTGCAGGTTTTGACTCTTCATTGAAAATTCACCTTCATCATCATCAAGAACGCCGGCTTCATTGTTCACGCTCATATGACTACTGAAATTAGCGCCACTACTCCCGCCTAAACTCTCGTTATTTCTCTCTAATTCCTGTTCTTTTGATCCTTTAAAAGATTTATTGCCACGAGAAAGCGTTTTTGATATCACTTTCTTGAAAATCTTTATCAGGCTCTTTTTCCTGGGCTTGTCTTTGTTTACACCATTCTGAGATAAGCTTCTCTGCAACTGATCCGGAATCGGACCTGAATACAATCCGACGCGATCAATGGGTCCCGATGCAAATCCTCGCTCGATTGGACCGGACAAGAAGCCTCTCTCTATTGGACCGGAAGTCGAAGAAATCGACCCGGACTGGAACGACCTCCGTGGGACCGGCTGGAGAGGGAGAGAAGCGAAAGAATCAGAGCTTTCGAAAGTGGAAGCCCGATCGACGATGGAGTTGTGAGGCGAGGAGTCAATCAGAGCCATCGATAGAGTCTGCGTGGAGGTGTTGGCACTTACCGAGGCGCCGGATATTGAATGAAAAAACGTCGTCGTTGTTTGAACAACCGTTGTAGCTGAATACCCTGTATGAACTTTGGATGAGGAAAGACGAAGCGGTTCAGGCCGTATGTAGCAGAAGGAATGGCCAAGACCCTCGTGCAGTGGGTCCCCCATAATGACGGCGATGTCATGACGGCCACTCACCTCGCCGGCGAAGCAATAAGCAAATTTGCCGGTTCCGTTGCCCATGACATGAAAACAAATTCAAAATGAAGAACTTCCGTTAGCTTGTTTAACGTTGTACGAAAACTAGATTCGTTATGTCTTTCTGGCATAGGATGTTTTTACGCCATGTACTTTGTGTTTTAAGTTGAAGTATTTTCTGTAAAAACAATGGAGTGAGAGAGAGGGAGCTAGAGTTGACTTTGAGTTGCGGAGTCCGTTCGTTTACTGCTTTTAACAATATTATTTTAATTTACTTCGGTATTGATTGGGGAGTTGACTTTTAAGGAATGGAAAGCGCGTGAGGGTTTCTGAAGGGGAAATGGTATTAAATTGTTCCGAATTAAAAGTCAAATCTGATTATATTATTATAAGTTAGTTATTTAATGAAGGCCTTAAGAGCAAGGTAAAATACTTAAATCAATCATAATAAAAAATAATATTAAAGAGTTGTTGAAAATATTTTTTTAAAATATTATTGTTTAATTTTTTTTTTTAAAAAAAAGGGTAAAACTTGTTTAATGGAAGTACTTCATGAAAATTACTCAAAAACATGAAAAATGTTAATCAAGTATTTTCAAATTTATTAAAAGAAAATTTATATGGATTTGGATATTTTGATAATAAGATGATAAATTATAACGTAAACTCCGAATTAAGTTATTTTTTTTTTAAATTAAGTATTTTTTATTTTTTATTTTTTTAAAAGAATTATAAATGATATACTATATATATGATTTTTTAATTTCACAAGCTTAAATTTCATCATATTTCATATATTTTCCTAATATCAAATACTAGCAGGCAACAAAAAAATTGACTTGCTTTTACTATAAACCTTCTAATCAAACCCTCAAAAGCAAGTGATATACTTAAATAATTATAGTGAAAAATAATAATAAAGAGTTGTTGATAATGTATATTTTTTTAAATATTATTGTTTAATTTTTTTAAAAAAAATAAAAAAAATATTTAAAAAGGTTCTTCATGAAAATGACTTAAAAAACATGAAAAATGATAATCAAATATTTTCAACATTTTTTGTAAAAATATATTTGTGAAAAATCCTCATCCTCAACGAGAATGAAATAATTTATTCTAAATTTCTGTATATTTTTTAATTAATTTTTTACTCAAATCAAATTAAGTTTAAATATAAAGATTAGATATTATATGAAGTAGACAATGTATTTTATTAAAGAGTAATTATCATGAAACGATTATATTAAAAAATTTTATTTAATAATACAAAGAATATAAACTTTTACAATATTTTATGATTATCACATATAAAAAAAAAAATCTATGAGAGATTTGTGATAATTATATAATATTATTACATTAATTGCTTGTATGCTTGCTATTGTTATTTTTATTTTCATATTATTATTCCAAAACATACGACCCATTCTCTTTTCAATTAAAATAAAAAAAAAAATAGATAATTTTTATTTTAAAAAAGTGATCTAGAAAATAATACCATCAAGGACCATATTAACATCTTGTTCTATTTTTCATTTTCCTTCGTGTAATTTGACTTAATAAACCAAAATTCTTCCAAAAAAACAATCTTTTTGTTTTTGTTTTTAATTTCAAACTGAAATATTTGACAAATTTTGTATGCCCTCTTCCAATTTTTGTTTAAAATGGTCCATAACTCACTTGTTGTGTTTCAATCAACTCTTCCTTCTTCCCTTAAAAGTTTTTGAACTCGAAATTCATTTTCTCTAAGAATAATTTTAAAATTAAAGCAAATACAATCCAATATCAAGATTTTATTTAATGTAAACTTAAAAATTTTAACGTTTCAGATGTTAAATTTACGATATCCATATATTAATGAAATTTATATTTTTATATTCAATCAATTTTACTTTTAAATTCTATTACATATTGAGTTAAGAGTCCACTTTAAATCAAGTTTACAACAATATTAATTATTATAATCTAGCTAGAAAAGTTTTTTCAGTAAGAGATTTGAAATTTTTCACAGAAAAATAATTTATAAAAATTTAAAATTATAATAAAAGAGTTAAGAATTATAGAAAAAGAGAAAGAATTATAATAGAAGAGTAAAAAATTTGGCATAATTATATATGTGAATTTTATTGATAACTTGTACGAAGGTACCATCAACATTATCTTTAATGAAGTTTTGAGGGGTAGATGATAATTGATAGGGAGCACTTTTATGATGAATCATGAAATTAATTAGAATAATCAAATTTAAAAGAAGATAAATAAATATTTATTACTGGGATTTGAATTCTCTCCTAACTTAATTATTTTCTAATCTTTTAAGGAGATCAAATATATAAGATTATAGAGTTAAAATTTATTTTATTTATTATTTTGAAATACATCATTTTTAAATTTTTAACAACTAATTATTCTAACTTTATCAAGGTCCGTTTTCTTTTCTTTTTATAAATTTATACTACAACTTTGTTTTTTCTCTTTTTCTGACAAAATGGAGTTCTGATAAGTAAAAAAAGATTCAAATACTGATAATTAGGGGAAAAAAAAAAACATTAACCATTGTATAAGAAAAAATTCGTTATTGCTTTCTTCTTTACTGTTTTTTGCCATCATAAAATAATTTTTAATAATTGCCCAAAAAAACAAAATTACCATATTTTACAGTTTTAGGATTTTTACTTCATCTTTTAATAATGACACAAAAAATTGATTAGTGTATATTATTCATTCAAAAAAATTACAAGAAAAAATTTAATTGGAATCGGTTAGTGCTCAGATAATATCTCTGATCAGCGAAGGAAGAGTTTTCTAAGAGGAAGGGCCAATATCACCAAAGTTCAACTGACCCTGTAAGATCACAAATGACTCATATTGCTTCCAATCATCAAATAGAAACTTCACAAAAGGATTTCCCTCCTAAAATACCTTCAACGGATGGAAGTCCTAAACCTGCTAATGAAAGTAATGAGGACTCAAACCCTACTATTTCAATGGACTCACTTCGACGTAAGGCCTTTGAGGAGCCAGTTGCCAATGAAGAAAAAAGCGAAGATTACCAAGCTATGATTACCGGCAATGATTTGGGGCATAACCAGGTTGATGGGAATGATACACGACTCATAGAATATCACATGCTTTCTCAGAAAAACCTTGAATATGGAAAGAAAGCTTCCTTCGAGCAGTTGATAAACACAAATAACCTTACGAGAAATGCTTCATTTTATCAGTCAAAGGAGTTTCTGCATACTCCTTAGATATATTCAACATAAACAAAGAACTTTCCCTGAAAGTTTTGCGTGAGCCAAGCTCTCCATTGGCTTAGTATTTCCACAATCAACAGACACTCAGTGCTAGAATGGGATTGACTAAGTCTGAGACTTTCCCTATGCCTGGCTTATCAGGCAAAAGAGCCCCCGGGCCAAGCAAACTCAAGCACAAGCGGGAAGCGATTAGGTCTCATGGAAAGGAAGAAGGGGAGTTAAAAATCGTTGGTCAAGCACAAAATTCGGCAGAGTGTTAAACTATGAAAGATACTGCAAACAATCAATGCCATCATCAGTTGTCGAGGACAGGGTACATGAAATTCGAAAACAAAACGCTGCAGTGGCTGGCATTGCTGATAGTTCTTCTTCTTCTTCACCCCACAATTTTAAGAATCTTTCTAGTAACCGAGCTGCGATTAAGCATTTTAAGGATCTCAAACAGAAGATAAAACATGTAATTAGAGAAAGTAAAAATGAAAGGCATCGAATAACCTTGGATTCGGTCCTTCACAAAGTTCCTCATAGACACGGCTTCTCAAAAGACTTGAAAGATGAAATACTTGAAAAGCTTAAGGACCCTTCTAAAAGGAGTGATGGTATAGATAGTTCTCCATGTAGTTTACAGAGAGATCACAAATCTCATATTGACAAGGGATTTCACTACATGAGAAGGACATCATCCCTAAATGAAACAGTTGATAGATCCTGTCAATAGTACGAGTCTAGTTCCAACAGGGAAGCCAAAACATCATGTCTCTGGGACATTAAAATTAAGTAGAAAGGAGGCAGCTTCGCTTGTTAAGAGCACTCCTAAATCTCTGGGAAGGATTTTGTACTTACCTGAGCTCAAATCTTATTTTTATCAAAGTGAGAATATTTCTGATTTCACTTCTTCTTGGACACCAGTTAGGATTCCTGCTAAGGTAACTGCAAGTATGAGTAGTTTAGGAGAACAAAATACTCCAGACATGCCTATTGCTCAGAATTCTTCTCACAATTAGATAATCCAGTAGAAAGTAAAATTCAAGAAAACTTGGTAGAGGTTGGTGACATAGACTCTGGTCCCAGAGATCTAATGGGATCAGCATCAATCGCTGACAGTAATGCACAGGAGGATGAACTTGGTGATGGTATAAGTAACTTGATTACAACGGACGTTACATCAGACAATGAACGGGATATTGTGCCTAAAACTACTTGTGAAAATCAGCGAAAGCACCGTTGATTTCAATTTTAAGTAACATATGGATATTGTGACAATCAGAACCAAGTCCTGTCAGAGTGCTAGATTTCAATTTTAAAGAGGCCGAAGAAAGCACCGTTGATTTTTCTATTTCAGAAGGTATACTTTGCACCTTGCTTCAGTACCTTACTTGCACCATGTAGCCTGCATCTAAGGACCCATAATCTCATACTCACTGGCCAGAGACAGAGAGCATTATTAATGCACAAGTATACAGTTATTTATATAGAAAAACGAATTCTGAGTTAGATGTACGGACTTTAACTATAAGTGAATTATCTGCGACCTGAAAGATTCTAAACTTCATGCATACAGTCTGGAAAAAACTTATTGAGGAAAAAGACCTTGACTTACAGAGCATCATATTAAAATTTTTCCAAAACAAATACAACCGAATTCATTCTCTGCTAATTTGATTTTTCTCCTTGAATTGATTCTTGGGAACTTGCTAGCCTTGTTCGCTAATATTTGTGTTTCAAATAGTTAAATTGATGTTTCATGGATGTTGGTTGTAACAATGCAGAATTAGAAGCGAAACTAGGTTTCCTACTTCCAGACGTACCGGATTCCTCGATCAGCCATCAACATGAATACAGCATGGATACCCCTACGGTGGCTCATAACAGTGACTTTGAGAAAGTTGAATTTCTGAGCAAGCAAGCAGCTATTGAGATTCCCTATGCTCAGGTGGATGCAAAAGACAAGGCTAAATTTGATTATGCGAAATGCATACTGGAGCTGTCTGGCTTCAGTGGGAACGAGTCTCTTGAGATGTGGCATTCGGATTACCAACCAGTAGATCCTTCTATATATGAAGAAGAGGAAGGCTGCATACATTTTGATCCTGAATATTCAGCAAATGGAGGTGGTACCTGTAACAACATAATTTTCTTTAATTTAATCCATGAGATGCTATTGGAGATATATGAGATATCATATTCCTATTACCCCACGCCCTTGTCTTCCCTTTGCCGCCTTCAAACTATGCCATCAGGGCACCATGTCCTGAAAGAGGTGTGGGCAAATACAAGCTGGTACTTGAGCTTAAGACCTGAATTTGATCAATCATTGGACTACATTGCAGGTACAGATTTATCAAAGAATGATGGGTGGATGAACTTGCAATTTGAGCGTTATTGTCTGGATCTTGAGGCGGAGGATTTAATTTTTGAGGAACTTTTAGAAGCAATGATCTTTTCAAGAGTTAGTTGGTGATGATCATGTTTCTTCCTAAGGTTCTTTCTTCATCTAACGTATGTCATTTGATTAACTTTTTAATTGCTATTGTTTCATTCTAAACCATATATACGGAAGAGAATATATTGTCTTGTCTATAGTCATACATATCTGCATATTTAGAAGAGTAATTTATGAGTAGACTCAAAAGGTTATGGTTATGGAAAGTGTTAGTTTCTTTTAATGTTTAATTAAATTTAATTTGGAGAAAATTAACATCAAAGCCCGTCTAGCTCAGTGTAGAGTGCAAGGCTCTTGACCTGGTGGTCGTGTTTATTGTTATTTTTATTTAAATTTTGGTTTTATGCCAAATTCACGTGATGTTTGTTTTCCTAGAAAACAAAGTTAAACCCACCACAGATCCAATTTTCATTTATGAAATGATAAAAAGGGCTTGCATCAAATACCTAATCCACTTTGAAAGGGCAAGGAGATGGATCATGCTGTGGTGCAATACAATGCATTCTATATCATAATAGAAGGTTTATAAACAATGAGATTACGGTGGATAGCATATTACTTTTTCAGGATTGTTTTTTTATTTAATATTTTGGGAGAATGACAAATATTTTTCTATGATCTTTTAAAATAATATTTACTACTTATTAAAATGTTTATGAATAATATTTTTTATAATTTTTTGAAATGTCATTTATTCTCTTATCAAAATATTTATAAGAAATAATTTAAAATAAGTAACAAAAAATTACTTCATTAAAATAAAAAATATATATTTTTACTATATAAATTTTTTATTTTTATCATAAAAATTCTTAAATTAATATAATTAAATTTTTCAAAAAATATTTTACATTTAATTTATAATTTTAATACTTTATACTAAAAAATTTATAGTTTAATCTTTGAAAATTAAATTTAAAATATTTTTATTTTAAATTCATAAATATTTATATATTTATTTTATTTTATAATTTAAATTTATAAATATTTTATTTAACTTATTGAACAACTATAATACTTTATATTATAAAAAATTTAATTTATAATTTTATATTTATAAGTACTTTTAAAAAATTTCATTAAATATAAATATAAATTTATAAATTATTTTTTTATTTTATAATACTTTATACTAAAATAATTTATAATTTAATATTGAAAATTAAATTTAAAATATTTTTATTTTATATTCATAAAAATTTATAAATTTATTTTTATTTATAATTTAAATTTATAAAAATTTTATTCTATTTTTATTTAAAAATTATATAGTCATTCAATAATTTAAATAAAAATATTTAAATTATTTCTTTTTAGTTCTTAAAAATAAAAATGAAATACATAAATTCTTAAATTTATGTGACCATAAAATAAAAATATTTTAAATATAATTTTTGAAATTAAATTATAAATTTTTTTAGTGTAAAATATTATAAAATAAAAACATTTAATTTATAATTTTATATTTATATTCGATAAATTCTTTATTTATGAATATAAAATTATAAATTAAAATTTTTTTATAGTATAAGTCATTCAATAATCTAAATAAAATATTTAAATTATTTTTATTTAATTTTTAAAAATAAAAATATTATAAATTTAAATTATAAAATAAAAATAAATTCATAAATTTTTACAAAAATAAAATAAAAATATCTTAAATTTAATTTTTTAAAAATAATTTATAAACTTTTTAGTATAAAATATTATAAATTAAAATTAAAATATTTTTTAAAAAATTAATTATTTAAATTTATATGATAAAAGTATATATTTTTTATCTTTAACGAAAAGAATTTTTATTATTTTTTAAATTATAAAAATATTTATCACAAATATATTAAAAAATAAATAATATTTTCAAAAATTATAAAAAAAAAAATATTTGTATTAAATTTTTTAATAAAAAATTAAATATCGTCTCAGCAAATTATAAAAGCGTCGTTCTCTCTTTTTAACATTTTTCTGTAGAGAAAGAAGTTTCAAAGCACTGAGTTGCACTTTCAATCGGAATCCCCATTTTTTATTGCCCCTCATTTTCACACTCTCCAGTATTCAAGTGTCTCATCAACCTCTAACTTTCTACCACCTTTCTTGAAAAAGCAAGGGCCATGCCATACTACTACGCTAGGGGTCATATACGTATAGGACCTTTTACGAAAATGATCTTTTGCCAAACGACCAATTATTGCGTTAAATTCTAATATGAAACATTCATTTTACGGCAATATAGCACTTACTTCAAATTCGTTTTTTCAATCAACATATTTATAATTCATTATTTTCAACATATTTATTCATAGATTAAGAAATTTTATACTTTTAATTAAGATAATATGATATGACTATATTCTAAGAAATTAAGATGAAATATTATTAATGATATTATTTTTATTTGGATTTAATGAGAGGGTAGAAGAATATTTCAAAACTATCTTTGTTTTGTGGGATAAGAGATAAATGTAAATCAACCAATTCCTTGCAAATAATTAAAGTGGTTTTAAAATAATATCCCTGCAAGAAATTAAGACGCTTTTGAACCTCGACCGTTGGATAGATTTTAATCATATCCAACTGCCATCAAACGACGTAGAACCAAATGTATGCTATAGAAAACACACCAGAGAGGGAATGTTAGCTTTAGACTCGGCTAACAAGGACTTCGAAGACGAGAGGCAAATGCGTGCTGCCAAGCGTTTACGGAATTTTAGGATAAAACGGTAGAGATAATTATGATGAATTTCATGAGGTTAAGATCTTGAAACGTGGACGGTTCAGATGAGACTTTCCGCTTTATAAATTCTCTGCTGCATCATTCTCGTAACACGGAGTACGAACGTAAGAATTTTCATTATCGATAAACATTAATAACCCAATCTGAAAATGGCTTGCTGTGATGGAAACGTCCCTGAACCTTCCAAATCATGCGGCTGCCAAGGGTAAGCTGTCGTTGGAGCTCTTCCTCTGCTGTTATGAATTGAATTTCCTTGAATGACGTTGAATTTTTATCATGCTCATGCAGTGAAAAGAAGAAGGATGTTACTGCCGAGAGCCTTGTTCCTGAAGTTGCACCACAGAAATCGTATGTTTTCTCTTTATATTTTTCATTGAAATGAATTTGGTTGCTTACGTTGTAACCAATGATTTGTGGGATCGTTGCATGCAGGGAACAGGGTGGATGCGAGAACGGCGGCTGCAAGTGCGGACCTACCTGCAACTGCAACCCATGCACCTGTAAATGAGAGAGATGTTATGTATCAAGCCCTTTCGAAAATCAGAGAGATATCTCATTTTAAATAAAATTAATTGAATATCTAATATCTTGTAGTAAGACTTGAATTAGTTAAAAGGCTTTCTGATGAAAAGTTTTAGAATCGACTAGCATATAATATGGATTACTTATGCATAATGTAAATGAGAACAGAATGAGTACTATGGTTATAAATGAATGAATACTACTGTCTTCTGTTCTGAAAAAAAGGTGTTGATTTGTTTTTTTCTCTCTCTTTTATGTTATAAAAGGGTGAATAGAGGCTGATATTGACAAATAGTCAAATTAGTCTCAATTCAAACATATCGACAAGACACAGGAATCACAATTTTCTGTATCAGCTTTCATCAATTCATTCTAGAACTATTGTTAGAATATACCATACAGTAAAATAAATGTAACACTGGAAATATCACGACCAAATCCAATTCAAATAGATGGATGAGCAATCCACAAAGTCTATTTGTTCGTCAGAGTTTCTTGACAACTGGGAGGCTTTATTAAAAATAAGTATCTAAATTCCTTGCGAGGCTTTATTAAATAAATAAGTCATAAAACCTGAAATGAATTATTCTTCAGACTATTAGTTCATCATTCATCTCTTCCCAGGTTAAAAACACAGAGGACTTTCGGGCATTTAAGAATTAAATGTACTGCTAGTACCTGCTTAGATGAGAGCCCCATCTTCTCTAAATCACTCAGCTGTAAACAGTTTAGATTTTAATACTTAGTGTTACTGCATATAAATATATTTGAAATTCTGATCTCATAAACTTTACTTAATGAGTTTAAGGTCTAGTTTCTCTGAGTTTATATATGTAATCTGCCAATTTTTGCTCAATCCCCTGAATGATACTCAAAAAAATTAATAATAATGAAATGGTGAAAACAAAAAATTATATTTGATTAGTTTGTCAGCATTTTTAATATTGATCAACTGCTGCATAACTTTGCTTCCATTAGTTCTTCTCTGCGAAAACGCAATTGCAAATTTAATATGCAATAAAAAGAAAGAAACATATAAGGTGTACAAAGAACAATAGAAACAAAATTACCCGCTGGCTTTTATTCAAGAAATCAATATATTCTTGAATGAGGGAACTCTGTACATCAGATTTAAAGCAATCAGAAACACAAACATGTGTCTAGAAAAAGATTATGCTTTTAGTTGTATCCAATAGACGTTCAACAAATAAGCACTCTGAGCACTGAATTTTTCAAGCAGCGTGTTGATTGGTTGTACCTGTCACAGTAAAATGTGTTTTGGGGGTCATTGGCTCAACTACTGGACAATGTTGATCTGCTTCCGATAGTTTATCATGGGGATTTGCATTTAAATTGATTGCGGAGAGTGCTTTGCATTTGCACTTTTCCACTCACAATTTGGTGAAGATGCCACAGATTTCATAACCGTTGCCTGCTCTTCTAATGACTAGAAAACCTCAGAAAAATCGATAAAATGACCAGAAAAACATCAAACCACTTCAATATGATACACTAATACCTAAAGCACTATATTTATTTCAACAAGTCTCACATAGAAGCAACATACCAGGTAATTGTCTAGTTGAATCTGATACCATTCCATGATTACCAACAGTTGCTTCTTCAGTATTGTTGGCAGCTGTGTAGCTCAAACTCTGCAATGGTTCATAAATTCAATATATTAACATCTCATAAGGCCTTAATACCTGCATATTAAATTCTCTGAAACAATAATCCTTCATATACCAAGCATTCTTTTTAAACTTCTAGATCATTAGAATCAATATTCTACAACAGTATCATGCGTCATTCAGTATTCTAACTGCATTATGTCAAAAGATTTGGTCATGAAATTTTTTTCTAAGTACAGATCTTTTAAAGATTAAGGATAAAATAGATGGACCGGTGGTAAGGGCAACAGAAAAAGGATGTTTATGCTTTACAAAGTTCTAGAACTTACATCTCTGACCAAGAATCACCTGGACCTTCACTATAAGGTCCTGAAAGGAACATATAAAGATTTGCATACAAGTAAAGCAAATAGTTGTGGAGACTAAATCATCGATTATATCTGTCTTCGGTGTTAGAAGTGCCTCGGCTGGTGGTCGAAGCCTTGACTTTTACGCTACTGTCACAAATGGTTTTCTTGATAGTAGGAGTTTTGCCTACAAATGGAGGAATGGTTGTTGCCATTCTTTGGATTCCAGCGAAGCATGCAATTTTCAGTGGACTCTCAAGTTTCTGGGCTGAAGGAATTGAGTTTGAAATTGGTGTGACCTAGCAGCCAAGCTGACGGTGTGAACAGATTCTTGGTACTCTCCAGGATTCTGTAAATGAAAAGTTTATATAAAGTAAATTTTGACAGATTTGTTGATGGTGTACTAAGAATGAAATATTGAGTGATTACAATCCAACACAAGCAAGCAACCGTCAAAGCACGACTTGTCCCTCCAAGAGAATCTTGCAATATGCCGGTCAATTTGCTCTCTCTATAAGGCACTCGTGGTTTGTTGTTATTCAGTGCATGTATCACATTTGACAATGCAAACAAGGACTTATGGATCTTGGCACTCTCAAGCAAACGAATTCATTCATTGTAGGTCCTTCATGGCAAGCAACAAGGACTGATTGATCTGGGCATTCTCCAGCAAACGAATTCTTTCATTGCAGGTCCTTCTCTATTATCTTCATTGCCTGATAAAATTGACAAATCAAGATAAAAAGGAGGAGATGCCAGCTATAACCCACATATGCTATACAATAAAACATCGAATAATGGGAGGCAAGTGAACTAGCTACTTACAAAGGTCCAGTAATAACCTGCTAAATCTAAAAGGTTGAGCTTGCCGTTTATTGCAGCCCTCGAATCATTCGGAGGAGTGGAAACAGAAATCAGAAGCACACCATGGCTCCTACTCGAAACATAATTCAGCTCAGTGTGTGCCACTTTCCGTCTTTGAATTACATGAAATAATACCCCTTGAAATTTCGGCATTGAGTTAATCGAGTCCCTTCAGATGTATTTGCCCATATCTATAATCCAAAATTGCAATTTCCTTTGCTTTAATTTCTAAAAGATCATAACACCTGTCCATGTAAACTTCATGGTATGAAATCTCTGCTGTGCTTCCCGTGCTCTGGCATATGGACAGAATTGTGGACATAGCCGATGGCACTAGGCCTTGCATCTCAACAGTCCACTATAGCACCAAGCACATCCACATTGTGTTCGCCGTGTAAGTTTATTCTACTTGACATTAACACAATTAATTCAAAGAAAATTATAGCTGGCTTGTTGTTTAATTGCTAATATTAGTATTATACTAGATAAACCAAGATCATAATTTTAATTTTTCATCATCAGGGATAAACTTTACAGTTTATGATAAAAGGCCAGTTATATGAAAATAAAAGTTGAATTTTTCACATATAAGTAATCCAAAATTTAGTATTTGTGGTCTAATTGGAGGAGGCTTAAACCTTGAAATTTGTATTTTTCCCTTGGTGGGAATTGGGAACACAATAATTATTGCAGTGATTTAATCCAGAAATTTGATTCACTAATTAGAGGAAAATTTTCGACTTCCAAGCAAAAGGGGGCAACGGGAAACAGAAAATTCGCGGTTCGGTTCTTTCCTACATTTTATTTGCGACCAAACGGAAGTCAAAAAAGGGTGCCTGTATAGTATAGGTTTTACCACTCCCGGTGGCTGCATATGCAAAAACAGTAGCGCTGCAGCCATGAAAGATTCCTGGAATCATCGGATTCACTTCAGAGTAGAATATCTTGCCCATGTTCTCATCTTCTTGGTCAGAGAAGGAATCCAACTTATAACACTCGTTTCGACTACAGATAAAAAGAGAAAAAAAACCGAACCCTTAATGGAAAACTTAAAATTCAAACTGCAGAAGAAGAGATGTAAAACAAAGTACTCGCCTAGAGTCAGAATCCTTAAGATAAACGGCAACTTCATTGGAAGATTCGAAGTTTTTATCAAAAACTGAAATACAATGACTTTGGGAATTGCCTTTTTTTGCTGAAATTTCGCGAGGGAGAAAAGGGCTAACGACTACTCGGACTTTAGATGACGAATTTGGTATCTCGTGTTTTGAAGGTGTGTTTTCATTGGCGAGTTTAGAGTTTCCATAAGAGCTCAAATTCTCGAATTTCTTCTAAAGTTTATCAGAATGAGTGATAAATTGCAAGAATTTGTTTGAGCGAGAGAGCGATTTGCAGAGATTAGTGGATGAAAGTGTCAGAAGAGAAGGAGACAAAGAGAGCAAGAAATTGGCAAGTATCCGGGGAGTTAAAATGGATTCGACCGTTGGAAGAATTTTTGTTTTTGTTTTTTCTTAAATGGGACGTTACATTTGAATTTGTGATGCCGTTGGAAATTGGCCAGGGCGGGACCCGCGTGCTATATTTTCAAGTGATGGTGGTTCGCATCATCCTCGACACTGGTGTTCTCGCTTAATCGTTATATTGTATTAAAAAAAATATATAAATCAATGTGACAAAAGTGTATTATTTTTATATGTATAATATAAAATAATTTATTTTATTTATTTTTATAAAAATATAAAATATATAATATATAATATAATATAATATTATCATATTAATTTATACCAGACACATTGTAATAAAATTTAGATATCCTATATCATTTTATTTAGGATTCACTTGAGGATACTAAAAATATTTATATTGTATAATACTTTATATTTTAGAGATTCTTTTAGTAATTTTTTTATAAATAAAAAAATTTATTCACATACAACCTACACTACTCTAAATATTATTTGATTTATTATATAATTAATTTGTAATGTAAAAATCACCTAACTTTAATTAAATTAAATAAATATCTTTAAAATAGTTATATTAAAATTAATAACAAAATTTGAGATAACAGTAAAAATATTTTAATGTGAAAGATAATTGTAAAGTCAAAAAGGTTAAAGGATTTATTTATACCTTGTGCATATTAGTATGCGAACAAATGTTAATTTTGAGTTTCAACCATAATTTTTCTTTTATATCTATGGTTTTTTATTTTAATGCTGAATTTTTCTAAAAGATTATTTATTTTTTAACTTAATAAAATTTGCAAGACCTTTTTGTTTAAAAAAATAATTTTTTATTTTTTATTTGGATCTTAAAAATTAAAATTTTAATTTAATATTTTTTAAAAAATATTATTACGTAATTAATTAATTTATATCTTATTTTATATTTAAAACTATCACCTTTTTATAAAACATATCAAAAAATCACACAACTTCAGTATTTTTGATATAATAGCCCTCAGGTGCCAAGTTGGCTTTCAACTAAATAAATTCGACTTCTTGGGTTCGAATGACTCTCTCTCTCTGTATTTTACTAATAGCTAGCCTATGATCCTAGAGTGAGAAGTGAGATTATAATTAAGAAACGGATATTTTGATATAATAAACCAATGTAATTAAAAAAAATTTACTTTTAAGTAAAATAATATCTATATCTATATTAATAGATAGATAGATAAATACAGATATAGATATTATATAAAACATTAATTATAATAAAATTTAAACTTTTGTTATTTATTTTAATTTTAAATTATAAAGATACAAAGGTAAAATATTAATTTTATCTATTTTATTTAAAAATATAAATAATAATATTTATATTCAATTTTTAAAAAATAAATAAATCATTTGAATTCAAATATTCAAATTTATGTAAAATATAAAATTTTTAAATTTTCAGTAAAAAAAAAATATGATAACTTTTTTTTTTTGATGGGATACAACTTTTAAAAAACATCTTTGAAAGTAATATCAGAAAAATATAAAAAAATTTTGACCTCTCTCATTAAGTACCAATTAATTTTTAGTTAATACAATAAATATTATTTAAAAAAAAAATATTGATAGGCATAGAATACAATAATATCTTTCTATTTAAATTTAAAAAATATATATAGATATATAGATATATGCACTGTAATATGTGCATGCAAAACTCTTGAAGTGCCTAAATGACACTACACACGGCAAACTGAATGGTGGGTTAGGAATTTCATATTATTGCTTTTATAAAAGAAAAAGAAAAGTTTGGTTTGAAATTTTAAATTTCTTTACTTGTGAAATCTTGGGATCATTTGTAATTATTATATTTTTATATAAATTTTAAAATCTAATAATTATAATTTTTGATAAATATTAAAAATTAATAAAATTTTACTTCAATAATAATGATTTTATTCCATAATATTTTAATTTTAAATAAATGCCCTTCGTTCAATTTATGGCAATAATTAAGAATATTACATCATCAATTGAAATTATAAAGATAAATATTATCAATTTGCATCGATTTAAACTTACATTTTAAATATGTCAATTTAAATATATTTTAATTTAAAAATTTTTTAAAACCAATAAATTTGAATTGGATGTCAGTTTAGATTAGATACAATTATCGATTTGAATTAATTTAGATCTAAATTTTAAATTTATTAATTCAATTTAAAATTTTTAGAATTAATTTTATTTGAATTGTTGTGGAATGAATCAGACTAATTATGTACATCCCTAAAAGTTATAATATTAAATTAATATTTTATTAGTCAGGCATAGTTGTTGGAAAAGTTTTAAGCAAAGCCTAACTAACTAACATTCATTTAAAAATGATAACATCGTGTTGCTAGTTTGGGTGTTATAAATAATATCTTATTCTAATTTTGTATGAACTTCCAATCATCGAAGGTAAAAACTTCCAACCTGAAAACAGTTAGCTAATGAAGAGCATTATAGAAGATATAGTGATAGACTATAATAATAATAATAATAATAATAATATTAACAAAAGGATAAGATATCCTTTCATTGCCGAATATATCCGACAGACTCATAAAATTTGACTATTCAAAACTATTAAGTTTTCAATAAGAGAAATTGTCTCATACATTTATTTCATCTATATTGTAATAATTATATTTAATTTAAAAAACATCTCAATTAAAATATTCAATAATTTTTTTGTTTGTTAAATTACTAATATTTCTAATTACTTATACCCAATAACTGGGAATTTCTATTGGACAATAACAATAAATTAAAAAAAAATAATTCAATTCAGATATTGTATTAAACTAGTTAGTGAATAAAATTTAATATCAATTGAATTCAATTAAAATAAGAACATAAATAAAGATTTCTTTCAATTAAACAATTTTTAAAATATTTTTATTGTTTATATTTCAAAATAATTATAGTTTTTGTAATGTCAATAAAAATGAAAAGGACTTGGAGGAGTACGGACCGTTGATTACCATTGATCTAACGTCTTGGTCAATACCCTAAACACCCCCTAATCATTTATCTAAAACGTTAAACAGCCTACCGTTTATTCCCATCCAACGGTCGAAAATTACCCGCGAACCTATCAACCGTACGAAACATGTTGGATATATAACGCCATGGCTTTCCAATTGTACCAGCTAGAGTGCCGTTTGAGGTTCAAACTTTTCTCCTCTAACGTTAGATGGACACATTAACCGCCGTTAGCCTTCGAACTTTCATGAATAAAAAAATGGCCATAAAACTACACATTCGTTTTCTATAACGGCAAGTAACGGAGACGGCGGCGAAAATATATTCGTTAGACCTTTTTTTTTTTTTTTTTTATTGATTGTTTAATTAATTAAATGTTTTCCCTTCCTTCTCCCTTCTGCGGGCGAGGATTTTTCGAAACAACAGCACTTCGTTTTTTGGTGTACTGGAAAAACGCTTCGATTCTTTCTCTTTGTTGGTTTAACAAAAAAGAGGGTTTTTAGCTGATGAGTTATAGTTCGATTCCCGCCACTTCTTGGTAAGTTTGCTCTTTTGGAAGCAGAAAATTTTGTTTCTACGTTATCTTTCACTGTTTTCGATCATGTTTCCGTTATTTTTTTGAGCCATAAGTAGCTTGATTGGTTGAGGATTTATTTTTTCGTTTGCTGTTATCAAAAACCCTAGAATCATTTGCTATATTTTTGGTGTTCGTGATTTGTTTTTGATCTGATTAGGCAATCTCAAGAAATGGGTTTTGTCTGTATGTGTGTGGCGGTGATGAGGTGGGAAGGGCTTTATTCAAAATTATAATTTTTAGGGTTTTCAGTTTTTACTTTTTTCTTTTGAGAAATCTCTCAATTATTTATTTATTTATTTATTTATTTATTTTGGTTGATTAGGATTTTGGGTTTTTGTAGATGATGTACAAGGAGATGGCAGAGTCAAAAATAGAGGAGTGTTGTCTTGAGAATAAACAACCAACGGCTACTTCAAGCTCTTCTATATCTGAAGGTAGTGGTAGTGCTATTCTCAAGTCTCCTGGCTGTTCTAGCCCTGCAACAACATCACCAACTCATAGGTAATTTTGCGATGAAGTTATTTCGCTTAGTGCATTCAGTTATATATATTGCTTATTGCTCCAAGGGTTGATAAATGTTCACCTCACAAGGGACTGGATAATGCTAACCTGCAAATTGAGAAGTACCATTGGTTTCTTTGGTTGTTTTTATCAGTTGTGATCAATGAGCTTAATTCGTGCATTGATTTTACAGGAGGACCACTGGACCGATTAGGCGAGCAAAAGGAGGTTGGACTCCAGAGGAGGTTAGAATTTTATTTTTCTCTTCTATTTAGGTGGACTTACGTGGGTAGGTAAATGCCTGGCTAGAAGTTGTTCAACATATATGTTTTGTTTCTCAGCCAACTTATCAAAGAGGAAGGTCAATTTTGTCCAGTTGTTAAGTGTTCTGATCTGGAAAAATTTAAGCTCTAATTGCTTGCTGGTCTATAACTTATTTGGACAATGTAAATCAATGAAACGTTGTACTATCAAGTGACTCTCGGTAGATATGCGAGAATGTAATGTTTTCCATATACGTGTTATGTTTACTTTGCCATTTGTTGTTGTTTTTAAATACTTGTTTCTTTATTATTAATTGTGAATAACCTCTATAATTTGTCTCAGGATGAGACATTGAGAAATGCTGTGGCTACTTTTAAAGGGAGGAGCTGGAAGAAAATTGGTTTGTTTCTTTTCTTGAAATTTCTCAAATATTAATCGTTAAATGATCTCTGCTTTATTTGCCGAGTTTTCGTCTCGACTGCTTTTTTTTTTAATAACGCTTGGTGTTATCACAAATCACTGGAAGGGATGTTTGTCCTTTTGAGTTTACCGAATATGCTGAAATAATGTGTTTCCTTGTGCTGATTGAAAGTATTGGATGTATTGGTTCAAGTATAAGAACATTTCCTTTAGGTTTAGCAGATAGAAACCTAAATTTATGCTACATGGTCTATAATTTGATGTAAATTAGACAGGGGAAACCTATTGTTGCGAAGAAACCTAATATTTATTGTGCGTACATATAGTCTGTTTTACACATCAGTAATTTTTCCTCTTAGGTGTATTTTGGAGTCTGGAGGTAGTATTCTGGCATGGTATAGTTGGTCTTATTCTAAAACTGGAGCCAAAGTTGGTAGAGATTCAGAATACTAAATAATTTAGGAAGACTAAAAGCAGACAAGTTGACTGATATTTTACTGGTTAAACTCTGGAAGGTAATGATGCAATTCCAATGTCTAATATCATGTTTCTGTGAGTAATCTTTCCATTCCATTGTCTAGTTTTTGAGTCAGAGATTAAATTGGTATCATAAACATCTAGCATATGCACAAATGGGTTTTGCATCTGACATTTGAATACAATGTTGTGCAGCTGATTTTTTTCCTGATAGATCAGAAGTGCAATGTTTGCATCGTTGGCAGAAGGTTCTTAATCCAGACCTTGTCAAAGGACCCTGGACTCAGGAGGTTGGCACCTAACTGCTATATCCTTTTATATTCTCCCTTTTTGTAAGGTGGATTCAAGCACTAACTTTCACTTGCTTTGATTCGTAGGAGGATGATAAAATCACTGAACTGGTCTCAAGATATGGCCCCACGAAATGGTCTGTTATTGCAAAATCTCTGCCTGGTCGCATTGGGAAACAATGCCGAGAAAGGTAGCTTGTATAAGTGATTATAAGTTCAGATTATTTGTTGCTGCCCTTGGGCGCAGCTTGAGTGGTGGGGGTTGAAGCTTAGCTTTACCACCATCAGAGTTCAAGTAATAATAAGAGGGTAAAGTTTTGTGTTTCGTGGGTGATAAGTGATTTCACACACCACTAAAAAAAATGTTCAGATTATTTCTGTCCTTGTTTTTGACACAATCAATTTACTTTTTTATGGATGGACCTGTAAATATTTGCAGGTGATATGTTGTTGCTACACTGAAGTTGTGGTTTTGCCTTTTGTTTTACGCTTATATTTTACTTTTCCAGTACTTATAATTGTATATGGTGTGAATGATTAAGATTATGGTCTTTACTGAAGTTGCTGGTTTGATTTCTTAATTTTGGTTATATTCATGAAGACTGGAGATACTAACTAAAACCAATTTTTGTAGATGGCACAATCATTTGAATCCAGATATAAAGAAGGAGGCTTGGACATTGGAAGAGGAGCTGTCACTTATGAATGCTCACCGGATATATGGCAACAAATGGGCTGAAATTGCTAAGGTTTTACCTGGAAGGTACCAATTTTGATTTATTTATGATATATATTTAACGTAGGAAATGTGGCGCTACAAATTCTAATGCACTTTGTTAAGTAACCACTTGACCAAAAGACTTGAGTTTACAGGTAAGGGCTCAACAAATATAATTTCAGCTCTTACATGTTTCCTATAATAATTTGATCAATATAATGATGGGATTTAAACACTAAACCACTTGGTTAAAAGTTAAAACCTGTTAGTACCACTAAAGACTTACAAGGGCAGGATGAACAGTAGTATTTGAGCTCAACACACTTGCAAAAAGAGTGGTAAAACAAAGAATACTTGTGTCTCATACCAAAAGTGCCATGGTGACAAATTGTAAGGCTATCAAGACGCTAGGTTGTTACTTGTACTCTGTATCAACTGTTGAATCAAGCATTTATGTTACAGATACTTCTTCTTGCTATATTCTTCTAAGAACCAGAAGAATTAGTCCAAGTAAAATTCAATTTTTATGCTTCGGCATTGATCAAAAGGCAGTATTATTTCGTTAGGAAAGTCATTTTATAGATAACACTAGTACTTATGGAACAAGTACTTTGTAATTGTGGCCCAGGAAGTTTATGATTTATATGTCCTAACATTCTAATAATTTCTATGGTCTTTGCTGCTGTGAACTTTTCTGCCTATGCTGTGAACCAATCTGATGGAACTTTCAGAGTATTGTAATTATCAGTAACATGCAACTTGATTTTGTTTTTGCAGGACCGATAACTCCATAAAGAACCACTGGAATAGTTCTTTGAAGAAAAAGTTGGATTTCTATTTGGCTACTGGCAAACTTCCACCAGTTGCAAAAAATGGTGTCCAAAATGGCACCAAAGATACAAATCAACCTACTGTGACTAAAAGATATCCAGTTTGTTCAAATAAAGACTCAGATTCAACTGCCCAAACTTCATCAGGAACTACAG
>JAWDEX010000005.1:3591976-3608954 GCA_035221805.1 Trichilia hirta | reverse complement strand
AATTCATAAACTTTTATGAATATAAAATAAAAATATTTTAAATTTAATTTTTAAAAGTTAAATTATAAATTAATTTATTATAAAGTATTATAAAATAAAAAAAAGAATGTATAATTTATAATTTTATATCTATATTTATATTTAATTATAAATTTTATTTTTATTTTATAATCTAAATTTATAAATATTTTATTTTATTTTTAAAAAATAAAATTAATTTTAATATATTTTTTATATTATTAAAAAAAATATAATACTTTATCCTATAAAAAGTTTAAATTTATAATTCTAAAATTTTAATTTTACAAAATAAAGGTAAATTCATAATTTTTTTTATGAATATTAAATAAAAATATTTAAAAAAATTTTAATATAAAATATCATGAATTAAAGTATTAAAATTTTAAATTAAATTTAAAATATTTTTTAATAAAAAATTAACTATTTTAATTAAGGGGTTTATAAGATAAAAGTTAGGAATTTATATAATAAAAATTAGGGATTTATATGATAAAAATTTTTATTTTGTCTTTTAGTAGACTGGGTATTTATCATTTTAAAAAATAGTAAAAGAGTTTTTGTTCAAAATTTTTGACATGGAGTATTTATCATTTTAGTAAAGGGATTTTTGTCTTTCTCCATAAAATTTAATAAATATTTTTAAAAAATTATATTGAAATTAATCACAAAATTTTAGATGAAAACAAAAAATTTTCAACGTGAAAGATAATTGCAAAGAATTTGTTTATAACTTATGCATATTAATATGTCAAGAAATGTTAATTTTGAGTTGTAACCATAATTTTTTTTTTTCTATATTTACGGCCCTTTTTTTCTTTTCTTTTTAATACTGAATTTACTGAAAGTATGTTTATTTTTGTAACTTCGTGAATTTCATAATAATTTTTACTTAATTCATTTTTTTTTTTACTTCGTCTAAATTTTTAAAAATTTAAATTCTAATTCAATATTTTCGTAAAATTACTTAACTAATTTATTATACTTTTATATATATACAAAAACTATCACTTCTTTTTTTTTTTCAAAACATACTCATTTTTTATTAAGGATTTCTATAAAATTTTAAATAATTTTGTATAATAAAGTACTAAATTGTTTATTAAATAAAATTATTTAAAATTTTTATTATTTTAATTTAAATTTATGAGAATTAATAATATTATTAATTATAACAAAATTTAAGATTTTATTATTCGACATTTAAACATATTTATATTTTAAAATTTTCAGAAAAAAAAAAAAAGATACCTTGATTCAAGTGTAAATAAAAAAAAAATACCATGACATTTTTGATGTCATTTGACTTTTAAGAACATATTTGAAAGGAATATATAATAATAAAAAAAAAATTTTAATTTTGCCCCTTTCATTAAGTACCAATTAATTTTTATTTAAGACATTAAAATCAAATTCATTTGTTATTTAAAAAAAAAGGTTATTGATAGGCATAAAATACAATAACATCTTTTTATTAAAATTAAAAAAAAATAGATATATACGTTATAACATGTGCATGCAAAGCCCTTGAAGTGCCTAAATGACGCCATGCATGGCAAATTGAATGGTGGGTTAGGAATTTCGTATTATTGCTTTTACAAAGGAAAAAGAAATATTTTGTTAAAGTTTTTTTCCTTGGCAAATCTTAGGTAATTATTGCATTTTTCTATGAATTTAAAATATAATAATTATAATATTTGATAAATATTAAAAATTAATAAATAGTGTTTTCATTTCACAATATTTATAATTAAAAATTATAACATTTAATTTTAAATAGAAGTCTTTCATTTAATTTATAGTAATAATTGAGAATATGACACATTATCAATTGAAATTATAACATTAAATTAATATTTTATTATTCAAGTATAATTATTGAAAAAATTTTATGAACATATTTGATATTCAGAATGTTATGATCACAAAAATTATTCTTAAATTTGATTCTACATGTATTATTGTAAAATGATAGTTAAAATATATATACGAGTCGTATTAAAAGTCTATAATTTCGCTTTTAAAATTAAATAAAAGTCAATTATATATTAAATATATCTAAAATGAATAAATAAATAAATAAATAGTGAAAACTAACTAAGATTGATTTAAGAATCAGAATATCTTGTTGATGGTTTGGGTGTTATCATTAATATCTTATTCCAACTTCTGTTGAAGTTCGAATAATCAAAGTTACGTACACCTTCCATCCTAAAAGCAGCTAACGAAGAACGTTAATAAGCTATAATGTTAGGCAATAATCAATTATAATAATAATAATAATAATAAAATAAAATAAAAATAATATCCACAAAATAATTTTAGTTAGACTTACCTTAATTGACAAATATGTCCTTCAACCTCATAAAATTTAATTAATAAAAAGAAATTATACCATGCATTTCATCTATATTGCAACTTACGATTGTGCTTGTAATCGTAATAATTCTATTTAAATTAAAAAACATCAAAATTAAAATACTCAATATTTTTTTTTATTTAATTACTTATTACTTATACCCAATAACTAAGATTCTATTGGAAAATGACAATAAATTAAAAATAATCATTCAATTTAGATATTTAGATATTGTAATCAATTAGTTAGTTACATTGAATATAATATCAATTGAATTGAATTAAAATAAGAACATAAATAAAGATTTCTTTCATTAAAAAAACATTTTGTTGCATAAATATTTATTTCTATTAGATATTAATCTGTAGTTATATTAACATGCATGGAAGAGGCATTTTAAAGAATAAGATGTTGTAATTTTAATGGGAATTTATTAGAGAGACCAACTAAAATCAAAATTGTCACACAATTTTTTTTTTTTCTTTTTTCAAATGTGGTTCAAATATTCAAAGACTTAATAAATATATATTTTTTTATATTTTTCTTTATTTATATTTCAAAATAATTATAGAATAAAATCAAAATATAGCAATCTTAAATAGGTCTTCAAGCAAACAATTTTGATAATATATTAATTACTATTTGTAATGTTAATAAAAATGAAAAGAACTTGGAGGAGTATTCCATTACAAAGAGGTGCACGTGGAATCAAATCCACCACAATGCCCATATTGGCATTTTCCGTTCGTTATCTTTTTTCCAACAATCCTACGGTTCATATTAAATGGAGACTGAAGATATCAGTTACATAACCTTGATGCTCCGTGATATGAATTAGGGATTGTTGATTACCCTTGATCTACAGTCATAGTCAACATTTATACTCTAAACCCCTCATCAATTAGTTAAAACGTTTCTTTCCATTTAAACAGCCTACCATTTATTCCCATCCAACGGTTGAAAATTACCCGCGAACCCATCCACTAAACAAAACCCGGAGCTTTCCAATTGTGCCAGCCAGAGTGCCGCTTGAGGTTCAAGCTTTTCTTCGCTAACGTTGGGTGGACACGTTAATCGCCGTTAGCCTCAGGGCTTCAACTTTACCAGTGAAACGACATTTAATGAGGGAAAAAAAAGCGGCCCGTAAAAAAATGCATTTGCTTTCAATAACGGCAAGTAACGGAGACGTCGGTGAAAATATATTCGTTGGACTTTTTATTAATTGTTTAATTATTAAATATTTTCTTTTCCTTCTCTCTTCAACGGGCGAGGAGTTTTTGAAACAACGGCACTTTGTGTTTTTGGCTTATTGGAAAAACGCTTCTATTCTTTCCCTTCGTTGGTTTAACAAAAAGGGCTTTTTCTGATCAATTCTAGTTCGATTCCCGCCACTTCTCGGTAAGTTTTTCTTCACTTTCAGAAATAGAAAATTTTAATTTTATGTTGCCTTTCACTGTTTTCGATCATGTTACCGTTATTTTTTGAGCCACAAGTAACTTTGATTGGTTGAGGATTGATTTTTTTGTTTGCTGTTATCGAAAACCCTAAAATCATTTGTAATTTTTTGGTGTTGGTGATTTGTTTTTTTATCTGATTAGAATATTTCAAGATTCAACATCTGGGTTGTGTCTGTATGTGTATGGCGGTGATGAGGTGGGGAGAGTTTTATTCAAAATTATAATTTTAGGGCTTTCAGTGTATATGATTCTTTGATTTTTTAAGAAATCTCTCAAGGGTTTGTTATTATTTTCTTTTTCATTCATTTATTTTTTTGGTTGATTAGGATTTTGGGTTTTCGCAGATGATGTGTACAAGGAGATGGCAGAATCAAAAATAGAGGAGTGTTGCCTTGAGAATAAACAACTAACTGCTGCTTCAAGCTCTTCTATATCTGAAGGTAGTGGTAACGCTATTCTCAAGTCTCCCAGGTGTTCTAGCCCTGCAATAACATCACCAACTCATAGGTAATTTTGCAATGAAGTTATTTCACTTATTGCATTCAGTTAAATCTATTGCTTATTGCTTCATGGGTAGATAAACATTCGTCTTATACTAGACCGGATACTGCTAACCTGCAAGTTGAAAATTACTGTTGGTTGCTTTGTATCAGTTGTGATCAATGAGCTTAATTTGTGCATTGATTTTGCAGGAGGACCACTGGACCGATTAGGCGAGCAAAAGGAGGTTGGACTCCAGAGGAGGTTAGGATTATTTTTCTCTTCTACTTTTGTGGACTTATAAGGGTAGGTAAAGCTAGCCAGAA
The DNA here is from genome assembly GCA_035221805.1 of Trichilia hirta. NCBI lineage: Eukaryota > Viridiplantae > Streptophyta > Magnoliopsida > Sapindales > Meliaceae > Trichilia > Trichilia hirta. Next base: position 3,604,314 of record JAWDEX010000005.1, on the reverse strand, counting down.
GTTGTTCAATATATATGTTTTATTTCTAACTTATCAAAGAGCAAGGTCCATTTAGCCAGTTGTTAAGTCTTCTGATCTGAAGGACTTAGAGCTTTATTTGGTTGCTGCTCTACAGCTTATTTGGACAATGTAAATCTATGAAACCTTTTGCTATCAAGTGACTCTGGATAGACATGCTAGAATTTAATGTTTTCCATATACATGTTCTGTTGTTTTGCCGTTTGTTGCTTGTTTTTAGATGCTTTTTTGTTTCATTAGTAATTACAAACAACCACCATAATTTGTTTCAGGATGAGACATTGAGAAATGCTGTGGTAACTTTTAAAGGGAAGAGCTGGAAGAAAATTGGTTTGTTTCTTTTCTTGAAATTTCTCATATATTAATCATTAAAATTTCTCTGCATTATTTGCTGAGTTTTTAATTTCAAATGCATTTTTTCTTTCAAATCACCCTTGTTGTTATTACAAATCTCTGAAGGGCATGTTTATCCTTTTGAGTTATACGGGGTATGCTGAAATAATGTGTTTCCTTGTACTGATTGAAAGTATTGCATGTATTGGATCAAGAATAAGAAGAACCTTTCCTTTGGGGGTTTACCAAATAGAAACCTAAATAATTTATTACAAATTAGACAGGGGAAACCCATTATTTCGAGGAAACCTAATATTTATTGTACACATTAGTAATTTGTCCTCTTAGGTGTATTTTGAAATCTGGAGGTAGTATTGTAGCATGCTATAGTTGGTCATTTTATAAACCTGGAGCTGAAGTTGGTAGAGATTCAGACTACTAAACAATTTAGGAAGACTGAAGCAGACAAGTTGACTGATATTTTACTGGTTAAACTCTGGAATGTAATGATGTTATTCCAATGTCTAATATTATGTTTTTCTGTGTTGTCTTTCCTTTCCATTGTCTAGTTTTTAAGTCAGAAATGAACTTGGTAACATAAACATTGAGCATATGCACTGACGTGGTTTTGCAATGTCTTGTAGTGTGATAACTACATTGTGTTTTAAGTTTGGGGAGTAGTCTTACATTTGAGTACAATGTTGTGCAGCTGAGTTTTTTCCCGATCGATCAGAAGTGCAATGTTTGCATCGTTGGCAGAAGGTTCTTAATCCAGACCTTGTTAAAGGACCCTGGACTCAAGAGGTTGGCACCGAACTGCTGTATTCCTTTTATATTCTCCATTTTTGTAAGTTGGATTCAAGCAATAACTTCCACTTGTTTTGATTCATAGGAGGATGATAAAATCACTGAACTGGTATCAAAATATGGGCCCACGAAATGGTCTGTTATTGCAAAATCTTTACCTGGTCGTATTGGGAAACAATGCCGAGAAAGGTATCTTGTATAAATGATTATAATTTCAGATTATTTGACTCTCCTTGTTTCTGACATAATCAATTACTTTTTTATGCATGGACCTGGAATATTTGCAGAATTTGATGGTGATATATTGTTACAACACTGAAGTTGCTGTTTTGCTTTTTGTTTTACACATATATTTTTTTTTTCAGTTCTCATAATTGTATATGGTGGGGATGATTAAGATTATGGGCTATAATGAAGTTGCTGTTTTGATTGCGTAATTTTTGTTATGCTCATGAAGGGTGGAGATACTAACTAAACCAATTTTTGCAGATGGCACAATCATTTGAATCCGAATATAAAGAAGGATGCTTGGACACTAGAAGAGGAATTAGTGCTTATGAATGCCCACCGGATTCATGGCAACAAATGGGCTGAAATTGCTAAGGTTTTAACTGGAAGGTGCCAATTGTGTTTTATTTATGATATATATTTAATGTAGGAAATGTGGTGCTACAAATTTTAATGCTTTTTGTTAATTAACCATTTGACCAAGGGCAGCTTGATCTTACAAGTGAGGGCTGAACAAATGGAATTTAAGCTATTACGTGTTTCCTTCCAAAAAGAATGGTAAAACAGAGAATATTTGTGTTGCATACTGGCAGTGGTGTAGTGATGGATTATAAGGCTATCAAGATGCTAGGTTGTTACTTGTACACTGTATCAACATGCTAGGTTATTTGTATACTGTATCACTTGAATCAGGCATTTTATGTAACAAATACTTCTTGTTGTTATATTCTTTTAAGGACCAGAAGAATTAGTCCAACTAAATTGGATCTTTATGCTTTAGCACTGATCAAACATTATTGTTTCGTTAGAAAAGTCATTTTACAGATAACACCAGTACTCATGGAACAAGCACTTGGTAATTGTGGCCATGGAAGTGTATGATTTATATGTCTAAGATTCTAATAACTTCTATGATCTTCGCTGCCGTGAACTTTTCTGCCTATGCTGTGAACCAGTATGATAGAACTTTCAGAATATTGTAATTATCAATAATGCGCAACTTGATTTTCTTTATGCAGGACGGATAACTCCATAAAGAACCACTGGAATAGTTCTTTGAAGAAAAAGTTGGATTTCTATTTGGCTACTGGGAAACTTCCACCAGTCGTAAACAATTTTCTGCAAAATGGCACCAAAGATACTAATCAACCTACTCTGACTAAAAGATATCCAGTTTGTTCAAATAAAGACTCAGATTCAACTGCCCAAACTTCATCAGGAACTACAGACATAGGTAAGCTAGATGAAGATCGAGGCAAGGATCTGTTAGAGATGTCAGCTCTACTTCCAGATATGGTTGCATCATCTAGTGTTTGTCCAAATGAGTCTGTGGATTCTGAAGGTGCAGAATATAAGCCGCAGTCACCAAATATAGACATTACTTGCTCAGAGTCAATGCCAAAACTTGACAATTGTGCAGTCAACCAAGAATTTGTTGAAGGCAGGGTTTTTAGGACAAAATTGCAAGTTGAAAGTTCAACATATGGTTCTTTACATTATGTACCACCTCAGTTAAAAAGTTGTATTCAATTAGATTCAGAACCTTCAAACACGTGTTCTGTGCAGCGTGAATGCAACTCTAGTCCCTTGATGTCACCTGTTAGTTTCTTCACTCCACCTTGTGTGAAGGGCAGTGGTTTAAGCGTCCAAGGTCCTGAATCTGTATTGAAAATTGCTGCGAAGACCTTCCCCTATACTCCTTCCATATATCGAAAGAGAAAGCCAGTAGATAAAGCTCAATTGGAAGCTATCAAATTTGGGAAAGCAGACGGAGGATTGGTATATGACCAGTTTCACCTATCTGGTGGACAAGAAAGTCATGAGAATGTTTCAGAAAAATCAGAGTCTCAAGAGGAAAGTTTGTATGATAGTTCTGCTTGTCATGCTCGTGCCACCATTGAGCCCACTGGAATGAACTTTAATGCATCTCCTCCATATCGTTTAAGATCCAAACGCACTGCCGTTTTCAAGTCTGTGGAGAGGCAGCTTGAGTTCACAAGCAACGAGAAGCGTGATGGTAGTACCAAATCTACAAATTTGTCTGTGAATGAAAGGTCTTCTGTTAGCTTGCGCGCAACGAAAAAGGGGGTGACCTAAGGCATAAATTGTAAGTTAATCTTCTAACTGTCATGTTCTGGATTCCAGCATTCTTATCTTTTGTTCAACCGGCAGTATTATTAGAAGTAATTTGATACTATCGGTCGCTTTTCTACTAAGATCATGTGATGGTTAAGAAAATGCCAATGAACACTGATAAAATTTTGCTTATTTAAGTCCTATCATATAGAGATCAAAGTATATTTTTGTACTCAACCCATAGTTGTGTTCCCTACAGGTGCAAAAAGGTTATGTATTGAAGACTCTTCAAATATTTTACCATTTATAGTTTCTAGAAGTTTGGTTGATTTCTTCTTGATAGCATCCACAATGCAGATTGTACAGAACATGACAAAAAATAAAAAATACCTGGCTAGGAAGTCTGTTCAAGTGATATTAGGCAGTCTCCAAGAGCATGTAGTCACATATCTTTGATAAGTAGAGTAGGATGTCCTCCTTCGGTTCATTTGGGGGTAACAGAAGAAACACGGTGATGTGTTTCTCAGACTCTGATACTTGGTAACGGAAGCAACCAGATATGTCTGAATTTTTATTTTCTTTTTGTGGCCGTCATCTACCCCACTTATGTTGCTTCAGAAACAACATGAGAATCCATATTCATTATCCAGAGCCTTCTGCAGGCCATCTTTTGCTTATTCGAATTATGTTTTGTTTCTGTGTTGTCATGGGGGACAGCATTCTCACTCTATTATTTTAATTGATTGTTTAAAATTTATTTTTGTTTACAGGAATAAGCCCGGTGATACTCTTGAAATTTACTGACAGTTTGTGTGAAACGTGCAACTGAATGTTTTGCAAAAGTTGACAAGTGACCAAGTCACAAAATTTCGGTTGTAAGCTCAGAATTTTGCAACTACACTTGGAATGCTCACATTATAGTGCCTAACCATAGCGACATCACTTTGTAATGAGATAGATACGAGTTTTCTCCAAGCCATCAAAATCAAAGTTGAATGGTGGAAGGCCTTTTGTCTCTGTGGAATAATCAGTGATGGATGGATCCCATTTATTTATTTGTGAATGAATACTGACTAACAATTTTGTACAGAATCCACCTCCCGATAAAAGAATCACAAGGTCTATCTGACGTCTCACATTCCTCTCCTGTGACACTAATTTTAGAAACTTAATTCTATAATTTTAAGAGTACGGTTTATTTTCTAATGTATGAAGTCCCCTTTTAACAGATAAAATATGAAATTGCTTTGGTACGATTCTTTTGCAAATTTATTGAATCCCAGCTATTTATAGCTTGGTTGCTGCTAACTGTAGTAAAATTATGTGCATGCTAGTGACCTTTACTATTTTGACGGTTATACCCAAGTATGCAAATCTTGGAATGGGATTTTGGCCAAAAACAAACCCTGGAGTACATTTTGGGTTATTCACTTGGAGTTGCTTGGTCACTTCTACATATTATTCCGCCTTTTTGGGCGTTGGGTAGTTGTTAGGGTGGTGTATTGTATTGTGCTTGGTTGCATTAGTTGATTCACTCCTTCCCCAGCATTAGTCGATTGGTGGCATGGGCATTCGACCACGAGTTAAGATGCCGATACAATTCATTTTGCGAGTTATGAATTCAAGGTAGAGGAAGCAGTGAGTGAAAATTCCCCCGAGGAGAGTCGGACGAGGGGAGATATTCACGTACGGAGGGCAGGGGGCCAACCCTACAATCATAATGCCTTTGTAATGTTACTCGGTTCTACTTTATTTATGACCTTAACTCGTGTGTATGACATTTTGATAGTAAGTAGTTTTCATAATAATAAATCAAGAATAATAATCGAACTAGAGGAGCTTGTCGGGGCGGCTTGGTAAGCAAGCAGCCCGTTATGTAGGCGTCAACTCCCAGTTCTTTCTCTTCTCTCTTTTTTAATTTAGTCATGATCGTAACGAAATTTTGTAGTTAGGTTAGTTGTTTGCATGTCCCTTGTTCGGTGCCTAAGATTGTTTTAGCTCATTTTCGTCCCCATAGTGTCTTTGTCTTTTCTCTTCTTTTTTCCCTACAAACTTTTCCCATGTCCGTGCACCCATTTGTATTCACTTCGTCCAATGCAAGATTTTCTTCTTATTCTTGCTCTGTGCAAGGAGATTTATTGACTTTTACGTAGGCCTAGAAGCAGCTAATATAGGTCCGGTGCTTCATCTTGCAAATGAAAGGCTATTTCGTAGTTTTTAGTACTCGTGAATTCAGGGCACACAAAGAACACTTTTAGCTGCTCAAATTGTGGGAGGATCTGCTATTACTCATTTAGGAGTACACAATGATGAACACCTTTTGATGCGAAAACAGTATCAGGAAATGCTATTCAAGCAATGGCGAATCAACATATGCAACAAGCAAAAGTCACAGTAAAAGATCCTAATCTCAAAAGAGATGCAACATAACGGGATATTCATAAAAGTGATATTTTTTAGAGTTTTTTTACAGAACGTAACTTCCATACTAAATAATAGATGCAAACCCACTAAAAAAGGATGGGTATAAAAATAAACATTAGAAAGATTTCATGAGAAATAAACAATTCAAAAATTTGTTAAATAATATTACTATCGTTCGAGAAAAAGTATTTATTCGAACACTAAAGCGGAAATGTATTGAATCAAGAATAGACAGTAAATATTTTTATTATGGATGCTTTATTTATAACTGCAATAAGACTTGCAACAGAAGTTGAGTTACATGACTGCATCCAAGTCAAGTTAGAAGATCGATTCCTGTTGCTTTAACAGGCGAAGACAGAACTCAAGCTTTGTAGTTAGGGCAAAGTACTGGCATTTTGATGAAGTCACAGAGGCAGAATTGAAAAAAGTCAGAACACCTTCATAAGGTTGTAGTATAATTAGCGGAAGACTTTATGACGGCTCACCAATTAGTAAGAACGCTGGATAAAAATGAAGTTGCTAGAATGTTATTCGAAAGGGTCTCCCCAAGACAGGGTTAATCTGGATGCCATTTATTTGTTAAGGTTAGTTATGAGCCCAAAAGACTGCAGAATGTTGAAAATGTTGGCTAACACTAAGTCAATGATTGGGCCACCGTATTGGCACGAATGACAAAACCTCGAGCCGTTATCGTGAGCCTGGACCGAGCCAGACTGGGCCTTATCAATGAAGCCCTTGAATAATAGCAAAATAACGCCCTATTTTAAATGTAATCTCCTAATTTATACATTTCAATCCTTCAACGAATCAACTTGTTAAACTTACAAAACTACTTTTGAAAATATCAATTTTCATTAAATATAGGGCTATCTCAGTCATTATACAATAACTTAAAAGCCCCAATATGAAACCCGGGCGGCTTGAGTCCTTTTTCAAAAACCCGGATCCAGTTGGGATTCAGAAAAGTCCCGGTCCCGGCCTAGGATCATCCCCTTCCCCAAGTAACATTGGTTCTGGACCTTCCATGAAAAACCATACAAAATCTTTATATCTTGTACTTACAAGCATAAATTTCAAGCTAATTAAACCTTTCGATCAATTTCATATATTATTTACAAATTGAGCACCTGATTCAAGAGGATTAAAGGAAGTTAATTATACGAGAACCACGAGTAGTCATTTTCCATTTACTTGAAAAGCTGTAACAAAGCTGTAACTTGGTAACATGATGATTATATACATACCAGAAAGGAAATACTGCTTGGAATATAGTGTTTTTAGAGCTCAACTGCCATCACGTGACACCTCTCATGTTTACCTAAGACAATTACGATACCTTTCCATCAATTGGATCCCTAAGCAGCGGCTCACCATGAAATAAACGATGGTAGCCCAGAATCTGGTTAACTTGGGTGACAAACAAATGCAGAAATTATCCTTCAAGCTTTACAAGACGACTGTACAACCATGGACTTTTAAAGGGCCGCCAACAGACTAGTTCTTGATGTACATTAAATTCATTCAACTCAAGATGGTGAAATCTGAACCACCTGCAAAATTCACGTAACAAGATATTCTCACTTTTCATTTGGTATATCAAAAAGCAATAATTTGGCTTATAACATAAAATCAATTTACAAAAGGACATTCTTTTAGTGTATGAGCCACAGTTAATTAACTCCAACAAGCAGCTAACACGTGTAAACTGATTCCCTTCCATAACATGAAAGTAATATAACTGGGAACATGGATGTGCAGATGATAATTGTGTGGGGCGCCTGATCCCTTAACTTACTAAACCGAGATGTACAAAAGCTTGGTCAAAAACAGAAAATGTCCCCAAGCTCAGTATTCTTGCCTGGATGACCCTCAACTCTGGGCTTCTTACAGTGGTTCGACTTTATAATTCAAACTTACATCGTCCAACTCCACATTGTCATCATAAGTAGTAATAGCTAAGAACTACTAAATGAATTAAAAGTTGAAGCATTGACTCTTAAAAATTGTATAATTGGCTGACCCAATAGCTGCAGCTCCCTCATCATATCTCATTTTTGCTGGTTACTAACAAAGAAGCAGATGATGTAAGGCTTCAACTTAACTTTCAGTACTAATTAAAAGATAAAAGAATAAAACATGTTCACTGAAGGCTCAAGGTGCAACTGATCACAGAGGTAACCAGAAGCCTAAGCACAAAACGCATACAGCGTACTTCTACAAAGTAAAGCTCTCATTGAAGCACAAGAAAGGCACATTTGAATAAGGTAAATAATGGTTATAATTTAGGTAAAAGAAAAGTGTATTTGAACAAGATAAATAACGTTTACAAGGACAATTAGGGTTAGATCTATCAACTCCATGGCTGCAAGACCTTAGCTGTTCATGTTTGTCCAATCAAATAGCATCTCAGGTACTACTCTGTTGTTTATATCACGTGAGCTTTTGCATAATCTGAGAAATTGATTGGATGCATTATAGACCTTGTGTCTGCATACTCCATTGATTATTTCTTGGATTCTCTGCAATCTGCCAATTGAGAGTACCTATCCTTGTGGCAAAATGAGAACTTGGCTGAATTCCACTCTTCAAATGATTAGACTAAACCCTCGGCTTATTCTCCATTATTGGATAGGGTTGGGCAAGTAATCCTTGCAATCAGGTAAACATGGCATTCCTGCCTTTAATTTCTGGGGTATGCCTTTCTCCCTCACTCTTAAACTGCAATATCTCTACGTTCATTTTTCCTAACCTAGCATGAACTAGTAAGAAAAGAATATAGTCAAGAAATGATTTTTTTTTTCTCACATTCCAAAATGGCTCTGTTATTTAGAAGTTGCCAATTTTCTTTATGCATAATTTAAAGGATTTTGTCTCCTCTTTCAAAGATATTAGGTACACAAACAACCTTCACATACTCCACACATGGAGGTTTCCCTACTTCGTTGCATTTAAATAGAGAGTTAATTTTCAAACCACCATCTTACTTTCACTAATTTCAAGCTATACTACTATATTTTTCATCCCTCAACCAAAATTTTAGGGGAGTATTTCTGTTCAGTAACAAATGCATTCATAAGCACAAATTAATAAGGATCCAACAACAATGCTGAAGCTCTTACAAGTTTCCACTTTTAAAATGGATCCAATCACAAATGAATATGGAACAGGCAAAAATGGAAATGCATATACAAAGTCCACACACTTGGAAGACTCGAGCCTGATTACTTCTTACTCCAATACCATTTAATTAACCACAACTTTAAAGCTTAAATTAATTGGTTACAGCCAATGCTGAAGCTTAACTTCTAATAACTTCATGCAATTTTTCCATGAAACAGATAATAGTATAGCTTCAGTACCAACAGCAATTTAATGTCAATTTTCATTTGCCTGACAGTAATATTTGATGAAATAAAGTGGGGGAAACGATGAAGAATACAAAAAAATCAAAAGTAAGCAATCAAAGATTCATCAACCAGATTTCTATTAAAAGAAATGAATTCCACCAGACATGCTTCAAAGTTTGATGCCATATAACATGTTTGGGAAGAGAGAAGAAAACAAAAACCTAAAACAATTGATTTTTCCATAATTTGAATCGTAACTTGTAACAGAGTACACAAACTCGTATAAAAAATTGTATACATGTGCATGTGTGAGCAAGTGTGAGTGGATGCAGGTACTCCCTCATGAGGGAAGAGTGCCAGAAGGGTTATGTTTCTGGTGACATAATAATCTGAAGAAAAGCAAATAAAAAATATGAACATATATAATCAAACTTAATTGCACAGACCTAAGTGAGCTGTCCACTTAATCATGACGTGCGAACAACTGCATATAAGATCCTCAACTTATTCTCCACAAAAGTAAATCCTTAACTTGGCAATCTGCAGTTTGGAAAAGGAATTCTATCCCTGAGAATATTGAAACGAAATATTCAGGAAAGTAACAATAGAAACTGATGAATCACCAAGTAAATGGGGAGAGACGAGCAGAATGTCTGCAATGAAATTTACAAGATCCTTACACATAATTCCAATCTAAATCAAGAAGAAACCACCAATGGTGGTTTGGCCTAGAACTTTAGAACTCCGATCAAGGCCATGAGAAGCAACCTATCATGCATGTGAATAACATATTAATAAATGGAAAAGGAAAAACAACCTCCTATACAAGGCTTAAAAATCCAGATAAGCAATAACCTATGTCTCAAAGCTCATATTCATGATATTATGCATAAAGAAATTCATTAGAAAATAGAAGGCAGCAGCAAAAATTTTCATCACCATGTAGGTAAGAGCAGCATAGCGTTCTTCATTCAAGTACAATGGTTTTCCTCTATGCATCTCAATATCCTGCAATGGGTGGGATTTAAAATGTAATGCACTAGGTCATAAAAGCATATAAAATTATTTTATGTACACACCCAACGAAATAAAGCATAAGAGACAGGACTGAACATTAACAATAGAGCAATGACCATCAACCATGGAACATTGAACATTTACACCCAACACTTTTATGTATGATTATCCTCAATTTGCGGAAAGTATAGATATTAAGCAGTTGAGATTGAAAAATTACCTCTTCACCAAATGCATCCAAGTAGGGAGATGGCCAAGGAGCCTGACGAGCACATCTTTGAAGCAAAATTGTTGTTCTCTATTAAAAAAATAAAAAATAAAAAATAAAAAACAACCTCAGTCACCTATGTAACTATGTAACTAGAGGACAATAACAATAGAAAAGGCACGAGACATTATACTTAGATTCCTATTGAAGTAGGAAAGAGTATAGAGCATACCCTGATCAACAGGAAGACACCAGTACCAGCACCACAGACCATTGCATGACTTTGACAGCTACTCTCCCTTCATGGCAAAATATTAAGTAATAAAAGGATTGTGAAAATATGAATACAACCATTTGTGTAAAACATAATAGTATAATTTAATAACTTTAAGAATTAAGATGCATGGACCACGTACCTGCAGCATGAATTCCACTTTGAAGAGCATACTCTACCACATAAAAGGCATAATGCAGGCTCAAGAAGAGTAGATTTGCAATCAGGGCAAGTCTGTTTTATATACCTGATGAAGCGTGCATGTTTTGTGAATGAGAAGTATTTCCTAAAGAAGGACAAAGCAACAACATATCTGAGGGAGATTTTTATAACAGACCTCTCTAACAAATCCTGATAAAGATGAGGCAGATGCATTAACTTAAATGAAACAGCAGGGGTGGAGTGTAAAACACGATGGAACCTACAAACTTCAAACTCCTTGCAAAAATGATGGAACCATTTCAAAGTTAAAGAACGTAGCACTTCATCTTTGAGAACAATATCTGATGAGGGAATCTTAAACAACTCCTCCAATTCATGTATTTCATTGAGCTCTGAGAAAGCCCCATCACAGCTATCCATCAAGTCATTGATATCATGAGATGATTGGTCCAACACATGATCCCTATCAATGAATGGTGAAGGGACAGCAGAATTCAGTAATTTCCAAAGCAATGCACACCTCCGTAAGTAGGGGAAACTCAATCTACGAATCATATCCTTGATATCACAAGAGTGGTCAATGCAGTTTAAAACAAAGTACTCCTGAGCAGATCTGGATTCTCCCAAAAGTTTGGATATGTCAGTGATCAGGCAATCACATAAACCTAACTCTTTAATCTCAGATTGATGTTTCCCGCAATATGAAATTATAGCCTGAATTCCAGTATATTGGAATTAGAAAAATTTGTAACAGATGGAATTACTATTAGAAAGAAAAGACTGACAGTAGCACACCTGAGCTATAGTGACAGCATAAAAGATGTGCACAAGGGATAACAAGGATTCCCTGCATGATATAAATTGGTATGGAAGACAAAAGAGAACCCACATCAAAGATGAAAATGGATCACGTGCAAGGACTGGATCAGATGCTCGATTCCAAAATTGTATATCAGGATATGACATTTCCATATCAACATGCTTCAAGATACGTAACATATTACCTGCGAACCACAGGATGTAAATTAAAATTGAAATCTGATAATACGACAGTTTTTCCATACATGATAACACGCTCATACATGGATATTGTGCCATTTCAAGCGAAGAAATGCACTATTTCAACAGTTGCAACCATTTTTCTTGTCTTTTTTAGTGCATACTGACATCTTTATTATCAGTGGTCTATTGGGACAAGCCTTCAGATAATTCATACATAGCACAAATACGATTTATTGTTCAAATTGAACAATTTTTGCCTCCACTATAGTATTTTTTGGATGGCAATATTCCCACAAAAGGTGGCTAGAGTTCCAGCATTGGTGGGACTTGAAGAGTTTCCCTCAATGCAGAGGGATACCTTCATTACCACTCAGCCAACTGGCTAAGGGCAATACTTGCGACCACTAAACAGATTTGCAATATAAAATGACTCAGAGAA
>JAWDEX010000005.1:3570466-3584051 GCA_035221805.1 Trichilia hirta | reverse complement strand
TGACGATGACAATGATATATTAGTATTGCTTCTTGGAAAAGATTGCGACAGATGACAAGCAATTTCAGGTGCAAGTTTGGTCATGCATCTAGAATCAATCTCAGCAAACTTCTTTAGTAAACTTTCAATCAAGGAAGAAAGATTGCAATTGCCTACTTCAAGAAAGTTGTCCATGCTTTCTTTCTTCTGCATCCCCATCAAGTAAACAAGAAGTGACAACAAGCTTTGTTTACCAGCGCCATAATTTGATCCCTCAGCAATTTCTTCACTAGCAAAATCTAATAAGAGTGTTGAATCTCTAAGGTGAAATGACTGATCACCAGACTTCCCTTTCTGAAAACAGATGTCTAATGCTAATGCAAGTAAGTGCAATGCAGTTAAAATAACTCCGTAAGGGGCACGAGAATCGGCCGATTTGTGAGTGAAAACAGCATAAAATAGGACTGCACGAATTACTTGGAGGGCCACTTTACATGTACCTACACCAGTTATGCTCTCAAGAGGATAATATATCTTTGTCCACCTAGGCAGCTGAGCAGTCAATGCAGAGACACTACAGAAACGTAAGTATCTTTCTTCAGCAACTTGCAAATCTCTTGAGCTCCAACGAGGATGGTACAGATCCAGTTCTTTCCAGTACTCCCATCGCAATGAATACATTCCCTATTACCAAGGCAAATTAGGCTGACTTATTCAAAAAGAGGGCAACTCAGGCACATTCACAGTTTTTTCAAATATATAACACACCTGATTAAAACCAGACGGATTTGAGTACATAGCAACCATATCCAAAATTTCCTGAAGCCGATCAAACTTGGAGAGATCACGTGGCAGAGATTTTACTAATTGACTGTGAGTAGCATCTCCAATGGCTAACCTATGAATCAACTCTCTTTTCAAACTTTCAGCTGTTGTTAGCCTGCAAAATCGCCGTTCTTGGAGTATCTGTATAATAAGAGTGAGCATCTCCTGTACTAGAACTGGTTCATACCTAAAAATATAGAGATTTTTAGAATAACATCAGTATAATTCAATAAATATCAAATCAGAAAACTCCTAACCACAACAACTAATAACAATAGAAAAGCTAGTGCCCCAACCCAACCAAAAGGAAACATAAGTCAAAGAAAGTCACTTACCCCGGAAAGAGTATGCAGCACATGGATGCCAGTTATGGAAGTTTTAGAAAATATGTTTCAACAGCCAAAAAAAAAAGGGAAGATATTTTCTCTTGTTGCTCTGCTCCTAAAGTTCACACACCTCCCCAAACCACCACCCATTAAAGGTGTTGTCCGATTCTTGGAAACAATAAAAAGAGAACAAGAAACAAGCAAAAAAGCCATTATCAACAAGGAAAGAAAAGAACTGCCATTCCAGCCTAAATAAGATGACAGAAGGAAAACATTCTGCAGACAAAGGAGTCTGCCTTGATGGGCAAAGCAATGGCAAAGTAAAAACCATGCAAATACCACATTGATCTCTTTTCACTTTTTAGTGTAAGCTTTTCTCACATTTTCAGTACCAAGGTCAATGGCCAATGCAAAGTTTACTTCAATCCAAATCCTTTCAGATCTTAGAGTAATGGCTAAGTAAACTAAGATAGATTTTGTTATGGATAATAAGGAAGCTAATTTACTTACATGCAGTGTCATCTGTAGTCTCTCATGAACTAATTATAAAAAATCTTCAGAAGAACCATGACATTATAACCAAGAAAATTAATTTTACAACCATGCTTTAGATCCATACAATTAGAAATATTAACAGATATGTAACTCATTCAAAATATTCGATGATATCAGGTAGAAAGTAGATTGGCACATACTCGCTAGACCGTTCAAGATTAAGAGAAAGGTAGCTAGTCAGCCCGAAGCGCTCTATAATTCTATTGACATAGAGATCAGCTGGAGCCAATGCGGCACAGCACTGTAACAGAAATAGATCAAGCTCTAAACCCTGGTCAGACCTGAAAAGAATTCAGAAATATAATAAGCAACCCTCAACCACTCTTCAAAGAAGATTTCTTCAAACAAATCCAACACTTATGAATCATAAATTACCTACCAACGAACTGCACGGTACCACTCACAAGATGACAGAGCTGCATCCCCATTCCTCCACCACATTCCAGTATGCACCTGGGCACAGAATACCCTAATTCGAAGAGGATGCTCCATAACAAAGGCAGAAAATCCATACGGGTGGCATCCCCCAAGGACATGCCCAAAGAAGTCCATAGACACTGCTGATAGTGGACTTTCACCATAGCACCTTCTTAATGCTTTTTGTAAAATCAAAGAGAGTAATCGATGCAACGGAATGTGAACAGATACATCTTGCAAACTAACATCATAAACTATATCTGGCCAATAGCACAAACTCAGAAAACGCAGGTCATCTAATTCTATAGCAGACTCTCCTTCCGTTCCACCATCACTAAAATCCGTAGACCTGCAGAAATTCTTTTCTCGTTCACCACTATCCATAATTTTACTTTCCTGCCCCATACTTTTAGCATTCTCCGAGTCACCACTTTCTTCGATACCAACAGAAACAACTGGAATATCACTTGAAGCAGCAATTCTACTAAAAAAATATGTACTCTTTTTAGTCTTAGATAATGTTTTGTTCAATGCCAGAAAATTATTACCAGAAATTCTGCTGGTGTTTGGAGAAAATAAATTATTAAGAGAAGTAGATCTATTATCATCAACTCCCAGCCAATTCTCCATGGCCCTCAAGCACTCATGTGCTAACCATATGACAGGTGGTGGAAGTAAAACATCACAAACAGAATCAGATAGAACATCATCAGCCTTTGATGTACCAGCAGACGAACCACTCCTCCCCATCGCACCACATACAGAACTTTCCTGGGAAAGGCGTCCGACTTTTGCATGTCTAAGGCTATCCCCATCATTAATGTCTTGTTTGTAGATGTTAAACTCATCAGCTGTCTCCTCAGTTTCAGCAGAAGAAAATACTCCGTCCACCAAAAGATGTTGAATGTTTGCAATACAATGATCTAAAACTAAAGGCAAATGCATATGCTCATTTTCTTCTGTTACATGAATGCCAGTTTCCCTCTTTTGAGGATTCATCCCTTGCACAAAAGTCAGTAGTTTCATCCAAGTCTTTGAGATATCTCGCTGGTCATGGGTTGCATATTTAGAAACTTCAACATGGCTCATTACAAATCGAATATCTCCTATCACACGATTAGTGGTCTCGTACAAATTTGCCCACTTTGAAATCTGCAAAGACTATACCATGAGCTTAGTCGAATGAAACGGCAAACTAGAAGAAAAAGTCCAATACAGATGTGTTTAGAAAGTTAAAAATAAATAGCATGTCAGACTATCAGTATTTCAATTAAAAACATTTACTCTGACATATGAATAGGTGCACAAATGAATAGGTCCTAAATATCAAGCCAATTGATGTGTTACTTATTTTTTCAGCTTAATTTTTATATGAAAACTAAACTAGAAGAGTTCACATTGAAAATGTAGTATGTATGCTTGATCACAAAAGTTTGCAACATACTACCTTTCTTATGCTAGCTTTGGCATATACTTTCCTCAAAAACTAGAAATAAATTAAAACTAGTATTGGATTGCAAAAAGCAAACTAGTCTATACACAAAACCAGGATCAGCCTTGAAAAAACCTCAAAGTCTATACAAAATAAATTATCCACTCAATGTCAGAAGACTGGCAATATAAACTCACTTTACAAATCTCCAAAAATCAAAATCTGGATATTCATACCAGCCAAAGCCCATACCCAATCTAGATATTCCTTTATAATGACAGCCAAAAAGAACTTAGCAAATTAACCCTATCACATAAACAGACTTGGCATGTACAAAAACATACAACACAACCATATCTCTAATTTTCCCAAAAAACAAAGAAACAAAAAGAAAAAGTAGGAATCATAACTTTAATACTTAAAACAGATACATAAAGTTCAAATAATAAACCTGTGCAATTGCTACATAACTTCTACAAGGTCCAAACGCACATGGATTAATTGTAAGTCAAAAGCCAAGTCCAAGCAAACTAATGCCTGTCCAAAACCACCAAGGAATTCTACTTCATACGTATATTGAATGTTCTTGAAACAAATAAAATATTGACAGAAAATTCATGCAAGTTACAACATAAAATTTGATTCATCCATAATACTGACGATAGAGAAGAAATGTCCTAATGGTACTCTGTTAAAATCTGATCGAACAAAAAAAGATAGGTGTGACAGCACCTAGAAGTACCCGTGTTTCTATCTTCCCTCTTGACTCCCCTTCAACCAGCCACAAAGTCAAATATGAGCTGTTGGATCACCCAGGTACACCCAAAAAAGGGAAAGGGACCATAACTAATGAAACAAGACGAGACCAATAGCTTCCCCTTCTATCTATGCATACAACAGCAGGAAGTGAATCATCTTCTTTTCATCCTTAAGCCTTTAACTGTTAGAATGCACCCCACACATCCCATTCAAATCTTAATGATTGCACGGGCATATGAAAATGATGATTCTCCATAATAATTAAGAAAAGAAAATACAATTACCTGTAAACAGCCATCTTCTCCAGCACATGAAACAAAAATGTCTCCCAAGCATCCCAAGAGCATTTCCAGTAGGTTCATCTCTTTAACAAGACACGGTGTTAAAGTTGGTACCGTAAAGATTTGCACAGAGAAAGTAGAGAGTAGTTGATACTTCTTTATGGTATCATCACTGCACTCTCTAGTGGCGTCATTCACAAAAACTGGGTAATAACTTAAAAATACTTTAGCAAACTCATACTTGAAGATGGGTTCTCCCAGCAGTTTTAAGAGCAACTCATGGAGTTTCCTGACAACCATTTTACTCAAGAAACTCTCAGCCCTAACCAGAATCTCCAACAAGCCAACCACAGAGATCACCCTCTTAGAAACAAAACTAAGCAAACTCTCGCTATTTTTGCAAAACTCTAAAAGCATCTCAACCACTACAAATGTTAGTTCATTGGCGACCTTCTCACATTCTGCAACATGATCACTCACTCTAGGGTTTTCCCGACCAACAGTCTCCGCAGATGATAGCTTGCTTTCCCAACAAACGAAAATGGCATCAAGAACGGGTGCAGCTGAGTTTGCAAACTTCTCTGGAAGTGGTTGTATCTGCTCAGCACCTTTATGCTTCGAACAGAAGCCCTCACGTTTCCAGGCTGTCACATCACCACAATCACAACATCCACCACCGGTGTAAATAATAGAATAATCATGGTTTTTGTGGTTTCCATTCTGAAAACAAGGAACACAAATTGCACAAGTTGGGTCATGTTCACATGTCCGACACCTGTATGCTATATCATTATTTCCCCAAACAGCCCCACAAACACCACGCTGCCCATTTTTTGATAGCTTCCTCAAAACTTTCTCTGGTTCACTCTCAAACATTAACCATTGTAACCATACCATGCTCTCACAAAATCGATGTTTCATATTTGGACGCACCGAGGCCTTTTTATTCCTCGCCCAAGCTTCACGTATAACTTCTGCTACTTCCTCATCCGTAGGCAAGATAGCAGATACTAGCTCCAGTATCCGGGATGCATCACTCTTCGCAAAAGTAACTATACCAGAATAATCAAGGAACCCCTCTGGAACTCCAATATTAACCAGCCTCTGGTTTAAGAATAAAACACAAAATGCGAAGATGGTGTAACTTTATTCCTATTACAGTAAACTTATATAATCCAGTTTGCATTTCTTCTGCTATTCTCAAGCAGCCAATATTTTTAGTTTGCGATTTGACAAAAAAGAAAGAATACAAAAACTAGATACAACCGTAAAAGAACCAAGGACAATGCCCACATTGAATTGACACCATTATCATCCATACAAATTTTACAATAATACCGATTAATCATTTGGGCCAAAAAAGCATTCAAACCAATTGAGAAAGAAACAAATTAAGAGCAACTGAACAATAGCACTAAAATTTAAGAAATGACAAGGAAAGCGTACCCGTATAATTCGATCACGAGGCTTAGGGCGAGTGAAATCCGGAGGAGAATCGATTTCCATAATGTCGATATAAGAACCAGAACGCCAGTAACGCACAGAACAATCAGTACAAAACCCCAAACACTCCCTCAATCGCGAAATTCCATTCTCCAGTTCGCTTCCAATTTAAGATTCACTTTATCCAAACCCTAATTTCCCAAGTTTACCATCATCAAACAACAAATATAATAAATTTTCCCTCGAACACTATTCACCTTGCTCTCTTTCTGCTCTTATCTCACACAGTCCCATACTGAGCCTTTATCAGGCTGTTCACGCTACGTCTCGAACAATCTTTGGAGGTATATTGCGTTTCCCTAATATATTTTGGATGACCTCGAAGTTATTTCTCACATGCGCCCCGTTTAACTAACATAGCTCAATACAAATTAAAATTTATAATATTTTATAAAATTAGTTTATGTAATGTCAAAGCAACTTTATCATAAACTAAGATAATTTATTATTTATATTTTATTAAGAATATATAATTTTTATTCAAAAATTAAATTTTAGATGGTTGCTTATAATCTATTTTTTTTATCATATTCACATATTTATCAATAATTATTTTCTAAAAGATTATAAAATAATATAAATTTTGTCTCTCAGATGTTTTAATTTTATATTTTTTAATTTGTCACACTAACATTTATATGGACTAAAAAAATATATTCTAATTTCAAAAGTACATAAGGTACATAACAAATATGTTATAAAATATTTTAAAAATAATATATGTAATAATTTAATTAATATTTATTTATTTTAATTAATAATAAAATTTAATTTTAAAAAGGTTTAATAGTTGGGATGTAATAACAAAAAATAAAGGGTGAATATCACTGCGTTATAAGTCGAAAAGAAAAATAATTCCATAATTTATTATAAAATATTATGACAGATATTTAAATGTGATAAATAATTAAAAAGAATTATGGCAGAAGTCCCCGACCTTGGCATCAAGGCAAGGAATGGGTCAATTCCCAGTTTTTAAGTTACTTTGCCTAGATGAATCTTACCAATAGAAGAATTAAGTCGTAAGTAGTCGTACTATTAACTATTTTCTTATTTTTTCTTTATTGTAATGAAGTTACCGTTATTATTATTATTATTTATTTTAATAAAAGGGATTTATTTTATTTATAATATGGATTGGTGTTGTAGGTGTAACTACTCATTTTAATTATTTGTGTTGTTATTGTCTCTTGTGATAAACGCTGGTCGAAGCTTGTTAAATGGGGCTCCAATTGTAGAATTGGTAACTATATTAATAATAAAGTTGGACCAATCAAGTACGCGTGGTATGTGATTTTGGCCACAAAATTAGTTGATGTTGTTATTTCATGTTGCCCGATTCTCTCATCCATTAAAGTTTATAATACACAAACTATGAAGTCGATAACATACACAAACATATCAAGCCTCTACTACGCATGAACATTTTTATATTATCAAAATTTGAAATAACAATTTCTTCGTTTTATACAAAATAAAAAAAATGGCAGAAATATACGCTCATCTAGAAAAAAAATAAAAAAATAAAAAAAAGATTTATATAATCAACAAATTACATCCAAATTTTTATTTTTTGAATTCTATAATTACAAAGTTATTAGTCTAAATTTTAAAAAATTAATACTATTAAATATTCAAATTTTTATGCAAAGTAATAATTATATTATTTTTTCTATTTTAATATATAGCCACGTCAATTTGTATCTCATAATTAGTTCATATTCTTAACATTAATGTTCTTAGTAAAATATATACGAATAACCTCTATAAATTAATAACTTGAAATCATGTAAACTCTAGTAATTAATTAATTAATTTACATAGTATATTTACAATTCAATGAACATACATTTAATCAACTAACTAAAAATTTATTGTATTTATCAATTTAAATAAAAAAAATATTATTTAATTCATTAAATATATATTAAATCACCAAAAAAATAAATTTATTGTAAATTTTTAATTTAATTAAATAATATTTATTGTAATTGCATCAATTTAATTAAATATATTTACCGAATTAGATTAAAAAAATCTTTATACAAATATACACAAAGTCTTCTTATATTTTATAATAAATTATTTTAATATTTACAATACTTTCTTGTTTAAAAGCACTCAAAAATCAACAATCATAAATA
Source organism: Trichilia hirta (assembly GCA_035221805.1). Taxonomy (NCBI): domain Eukaryota; kingdom Viridiplantae; phylum Streptophyta; class Magnoliopsida; order Sapindales; family Meliaceae; genus Trichilia; species Trichilia hirta. The sequence goes on along the minus strand of JAWDEX010000005.1, from coordinate 3,575,830 downwards.
AGATGCGTAAAACATTATGCGAGTATGATAAAGAGTACCACATATACACTTAAAAAGAAGGGCACCAATATAAAAAAATTAGAGATGAGAATCAACTTAATTTAAATTTCAAGAAAAAAAATGGTAATAATATAATTATATTTTAATAAAATATCATAATCAATTGTATTAATAATTTTAATAAATTATTAATTTACAACGTGAATGGGACCACAAAGTTGTATAAAAGTTATCAAAAAAAAAAATTATCTTATTAATTTATCAAAATTTTTACCTATTCATCCAAGTTGGGATCGCAAAAAATTATTAAAAGTTATTAATTTATAATGTTAATACAATATATCAAAGCGATACTAATTTGTACCTCATACTTAATTCGTACTATTAATATTATTCTGAGCAAAATTAAAATATTTACACTTACGTATTTTCATCCTAATTAACTTAATATATATTTATCGCTATACCAATCTGTATCTCATTGTTCGTATTTTTAACATTGACGTTGTTAACAAAATATATATGACAATCTGATATTAATTTGTGCATCATAATTAGTTCATATTTTTAATATCATTCTTAATGAAATTAGAATATTTAAACCTAAATATTTTCATCTTAACTTGTTTTATTTGTTCAACTTTTAATTATTTTACTATGTAAAGGAAATACTTTGACTAATTAATTAATATAAAATAATAAATTATATTAATTATCATTTATTATTTTTATATATTGTTTAATATATTTATTTCCTCGAATATTCATTGACAAAACCAATGTGAATATATAAAATAAGAACTTTACTGATAAGTGTTCTAAAAGTTTTTTATATTTATATTTATAATAATTTTTTCACTAATGAGTGTTTTAAAGATTTTTATATTTATTATTTATAACAATTTTTGATTTCTATGTAATAATTAATGATAAATTTTAATATATTAAAAATATAATTTATTAAAAGTAAATATCTTAACAAGTATTGTAAAAATACTCGTTAGTAAAATTCATAAAATAAATCTAAAAAAATACTATTAGTGCCTAAATTTTCAAAAAAAAAAAAAACTTAAATTATCTCATAAAATGTCTCCTAATGATTTATTAGAGTATCATCGCCTTACATTAGATCAAGAACTTCATTGTCATTTAAATATAAACAAAAAAGATTTAGGAATAAAGTTAACTTTTCAGCATTTAAAATTCGATATTTAAATCAGGCAAATCATCCACGAATAAATGAAAGAGTAACTGAATAATGTAATACAGTTGAGCATTTTGAATTATTGATATTGATGTCCAAAGGGTGAGTCAAGTGACTTTCGAAGAGGACCTCCTTTTTAGGGCTAAAAATATTATACTTATAATAATTTTGGCATGTGCGATTATTAAAAAACGAGAGTTCGATTTGATAGTAGGTGGATAATTAACAAATCATTTTATAATCATGATTTGTTGTAATAAAATGGCATAATAAATATTATTATATAACTAATATGGCATATTAAACTTTTAATGTGATAGGACACTTTAATAAGTTTTGATAAATGAATATTACTCGCCTCATCGGTTCTTCTATTTTTGATTGACATTAATCTCTAATTGACGCGAAACAATTAGACCAATAGAAGGGCACTCATATTGTTCGTCTCAGATCGACTCAAATTAGTGTCAGAAGAATGAATTGTTGCTCTAAAAATTACCGTAAACAATATTACTTCTACCTTACCGTATCCAGAGACAAAGAGATGACCCCATAAAAATCTCCTCAACACACTCGTTAGCAAAGCTAATAAAATAAATTTATAATTCTTAAGAATCTTATTCTTATTAACCACAAATATAATAATAAATTAATTAAAATAAATATGTTCTTATTGTTGATAACAATCTTATTCTTGTTAACCACAGATGTAATAATAAATAAAATAACATAACATAAATACAAATGGAAGGCGCAATTTCTTGAAACTTGAGTCACCTGATTCTCCTCCACCTTTCATTGCTAAATGCGCAAGCCCCTGCATGCAAGGAAGGACATACTCCAATCAATACTAACAGTCTGTCTCTCTATTTTTGCCCCCTTCTCTCTTTCTTCTTCTTCTTCTTCTTCTAGGGTTTGCAAATAGCAATGGTTATCATGACAAATCCAGAAAGCATCAATGAAAACGCTGATACAGATAATATGGACATGCAAGCAGCTGCTTCAATGTCGCCATTAATGGAGGTTTACTACTTACGGCAGCACGGTCATCTGCCTTCGGTGGCATACGTTAGAAAAAATGGATGGGGTAATATTAATTATCTTTTTCTTGCTTAATTATTAGACCATAAAAGTTGACGGGCGAGCCGCTGAGGTATATAGATAGATATGATAGGTCTGATATTTGCTAGACAAACTCCTCGACAAGAATCGATTTTTGTTTCTCAATGACTAGTAATATGTACAGCCGTCATTATCTAGTTAAATTACATTTATATAGTATTTTCTTACTCAAAATAAAATTAGTTGAGAACTGTCAAAGTACCACGGAACTGTGAGAGATTTATGTAATTAACATTTTAATTCCCAAAGATATTTCATCATTTCTATTATGTTACATTTAAATTTTTTTGGCCTAAAAATTTAAAATAAGGTTACCTTGTTGTTGTTTAGTAACAGGGATATAATTATTTTCGTCCTCCTTAAATTACGAGTTTAAATAGAAAAAAAAAACATTGGAATACATGAATATTTTTTTTTTCAAGTCCTCCCATTTAACTAATTGATTTAATAATATATTGATACATATGAGAAGTGAATAATTTGCCTTAGTGAGAACAAATTTCATTCAGGGTGATTGATATCATCTTTTCATTTGTTAAAATTATAAAAGATAGTTGATATTTGGCATGAAGGTATGTACATCTCTCTTTCTTTTTGATATCTTGATTTAATATTTTTTTCTCCATTTTCGTTCTTCTTCTTAAGGTACATCCTAAAAGGTTACTGTTTATTGTAAATAAAAACAAGCAACTACTCTACACTCTTGTCCAAAGGCCAGAAACTGGTATAAATCTTAAGCCATTTAGAGCATATATGCCCAGAAAGAAGATACGGTATGTTATTGTTGTTTCTACAAATATCTCTTAGTATTGCAATTTTAATTTCAAGAAACATATCGATTTTCATTGGAGGAATGATTTATGATGGATTGATTTGCAATTGGGGAAGGTAAAGGGTGTGGGAGAGAACGAATTTAGAGTTGGGGGTAAGGCAGGCTTCAATGTGTTTTTGCATGATACTAAGTAGTGTATGATTATGTTGCACAAATTTTAGAAATTATTATAATTAAACAAGTTAGTAAAGATTTGCGTGATAAAAGCATATGACAATTGACCGCTTATTGTTGATTGTTGATTGTTGATTTATGCATGAACATGATCATATTATTTATTAAATATGTAAATTAATACATGATTTTGAGCAATTATTTGGATAAAATAAGTTCATTAAGATCTATATTTGAGAGATGATAAATAAGTTAATTGATCATTTATCGTTTATAATTAGACTTCGTTTGAAATTATGATACTTTTTTTTTTTTTAAGGCGAAATCAGAAAACTGTTTAATAATATAAATTTTTAATATGATTTACATATGCTTACAGTAATATAATTTGGTATCTGAAACACCGTCTCACAATAATTATAACTTAAAAATTGCTAGGCATCACAATACCAAACGGAGACTTAGTTTATATGGTATACATCTTATAATTTACCTTTTGTAGTGCTTATTAATTAACTAATTTAATTTTGAGAAAGTTTTTGATGGATATTTTATAATAAGAAATACGAGCAGGAAAGCTCAATACAAGTTAAATATGGCTTCAACTAATTATCTACATCCACAGTGCATGTCCAAAATGCTTGTGATAAAGGGGCAACTGTTATATGTGTTATATTCATATAATTAATCAACTATAAATAATAAATGATCAATTGTTTGACAAATTATACATATAAAAATCTTAAATAACTCATGATAATTGACCGTTTATCATTTGTTGTTAGTTTATTTATCATATATCATTTACTGCTATTTTGAGAAATTTTATTAGATATAATATAGTTAAAACATTTGTGTGAAAGTAATACTCTAATTAGAGACAAGTTTGAAGATCATATGACAATTAACCTTTTATTATTAATCATTGATTTATACATGAATATGATCCTGTTATTTATTATATGTAGATTATTACATGATTTCAAATAATTATTTGAATAAAGTAAGTTTGTTAAGATCTATATATAAGGTATGTTAAATAATGTAATAGATCATTTATGGTTTATAATTAGACTTCATCTGAAATTGATTTGACAGTTAATTATAATTATTTATAGATATCTTATATAATATAAAATTTGAAGGTTGACTGTTATTACTCAAAGTCAGTTGATATAAGAGAAAATATGACAGTTGTCCGTTTGTCGTTTATAGTTAGTTTGATGAATTTAGACAATTTGAAAAAAACTAAATGTTGATGCTTAAATTCTCCCCGAATAAAAAATTCAGCGCACCACATAGATTTTATTATTACGATTGATGTAAAGACCGTACAAAATAGTGTCTAGCTTTAGACAAAAACTCTTGGGGGACTACCTAAAATCAAAGAAAACGAGGTAAGAGTGAAGCCGAATTACCGACAAATAAACTCCAGCGCTCAAGTCAGTGGATCATCTAAGACCAAGTTAAAGCGAAAAACGAATTAGGAGTATTTGAATTATTTACTCACCCGAGACGCTGGGTTTGGAAAATATTTACAGAGGAAGGCTGATCTTTGCTAGTTGAACTCTTTTTTTTCTCTCACAAAGTTAAAAAAAATCCAAAAAAATTTACTTTCATGTAGCAATTTTACTATTTATAAGATTTTTACACGTGCGACCATCGGAGATCGGGAGTTTGATTAGACAGGATAAGGTATGATCCTCTGGTAGGTCCTTTCACCACTCTTCTATGTAAAACTAGGGGATGTAATAAATACCTGCAATTTGTAAGACATGATGCCCCCTAATATGATAGAATGCTCAAACTGTTCCTTGAGAAATATGTATACTTATCCCATCCAAACCTCCCATTTTTAGAATAAACTTGGGTCGCCTCGATAATCAAGATGGCGGTAAGAATACCGAGACAACTGGAATCGAGTCAGGTCGCCTGCTTAACAATAATTAGGATCGAAAAATATAAGCTCAGTAAAATCACCAACATAAGCCCCCAAATTTCTGCTGTCGTGAAGCAAGAGCAGAAATTTGAATAGATTTGTTTTGCTGAGGCGAATCGATTTTCTGTTTTGAACAGTTTGATACTTTGAGCA
>JAWDEX010000005.1:3553067-3569329 GCA_035221805.1 Trichilia hirta | reverse complement strand
AAGACATATGCAATATTTTTGGAGCCTCAAGTTTCCAAATCGTCTAAAGTGGGCCAATTTTTTAAAAAATTAACCCTGCTATTGGGATTGTATTACTTTTACTATACTTTGAAAACAAAACTAAAAAATTGTTTGGTAAACTTAATTAATATTAAAACTACATATTTTTATATTATTATTTAATATTTAAAGCCTTTATCTCACTACTGCAGTGGCTTAAAAAGCCGCTATACTATAATATCAGACAGTCTTAACTCTTTACTGTTAACAAATTTGTATATCTTAGAGTTATATGATAGTTTTGGCATTTAAATCCCACTCACTTAGGTTTAGGGTATAGAAAACCACATTTAATTCATATTTATGTGATATTTAAACAAAATGAATATATGCATACTCTCATATATTTTTTTCTACTAAATAGTGATTCTATCAATAAAGTTATTAATGAAATAATTTTTCATACAGTACTTTTTCCATCTGATATCGAACGGATTTGTTCGATCAATTGTAGAATTCGTCAACTTTATGATGTATGAGATTCATCCGCGTCATTTGAAGAAGACAGTCAAAGGGATATTGAAAGAACATAATTCTTCTGGAAGTACAATGAAACGGCTTTTAAAGAAGATCATTCTTCTGTAAATACAATCAAAAGGACTTCGAAAGAAGATGACTCTTCTGTAAATACAATCAATGGGACTTCAAAAGAAGATAATTCTTCTGTAAGTATTGTACTATTAAAAGCAAATAATCACATATATGCATGCATCGCAAAGGTGAAACATGCACATTTGTTGATTAGATTTTCCTTGCTCTCATTGATTAGTGCATTGACATTGATAATATTTCACATATCTGGTATCGATTAATTTTATTATTTTATAATTTATATTTGAAATATAGAATTTAAAGTTATTGTCTCCCTAGAATTACTGTTTGTAATATTATTATAGCAGGGATCGAAGGCGTTCGAGAGGTTCTTCTTTTGGAGCGAAGTTGTGGAAGAAGATGGCGAAGATCCATTCTCCAGATGGCTCCGTATCTGAAGTACAAGTGAGATACGTCATGGAATTCTTAAGGAGGCTTTGAAATTCAGATCAACCCCAAGAAGGATACAGAACCAATACCTTCGAAGTCGAGCAAACCATTGACTCGTTGGCTCGAAAGCTTGATTCTCAGAACTACAAGAAGAATACAGAACCTGTACCTCCAAACTAGAGCAAGGCTATTTAATCGTTGGCCCAAAAGCATGATGCGATCCTCATTAGCCATTTTAAGAAAGTGGATATGCTAGGTAAGTCATTTCTTTCACTACTTTGTTGTTTAAAAAAATATATATCTCAAAAAGTAATTAGTTGTTTGAACCATTTAATCTTGGTTTATGTTCAATGTACCTTCTCCTGGTAAGCTTTATACTTAGCAAGTAAAACGAATGTGAAAGAAGATGATGGAGGAGAGCTAATATCCTATGACTCGGTTGATGACTTTTTGGCTTGAAAAGGTGGATGATACCTTGTATACCTTCTTTCAGAAAGCAAAGGTGTTGGGTACGATTCATTCTTTTGCTTGTTTTTCATCTACAAAAGTTAAAGCTTCAGGACAATGAATTCTACTTTGGAAATTATACAACTCTCTGTAAAGAAAGCTGACAAATTTTGTTTTTTTGCAATTCTCTATGCAAAGAATTGCTCATTCGGATTTTAACACAAACTTTGAACTTCTGAAGAAGGAAATGAGAAAGATTCTATTATTCCAATGTTTCTTCAAGCTAAATATATGTTTATATACATTCTTTCTAGACATATACTTGGCAAGTAAAAGGATGAGAACCGAGGATATAGGACGCATACAAGCTGACTTCATGAAAGCCATGGTGGATGATTCTTTAGCCCAAAAGTTTGATGAGATCTTGCACAGCCTCGGGAAGTAAAATTCCAAGGTAATTAGGAATTCATTCTTCCAATAATTGCACGTTTTTCCCTCTCTAAGTAATCAACAATTGTAATTTTTCGATCTTGATATATGCTTATCTTACATCTTTCTGTTAGATTTTAACTTGGCAAATAAAAAGATGAGAACTGAGGATGCAAGACTCTCGTCTGAGTCAAAACAAAACATGGACGTTGATGACGCATTGGATAGCAAGCTTGAGGATACCCTGCATCACCTCTCAAAGAAAGAAAATTTGATGGGTATATAATTCAATATTCTAGAAAGTAAATAACTATTACAACCTCTCGATCTCGATATTTATTTGTTATCCTAATTCTCTCTCCCATGCTAGATTTATACTTGGTGAGTGAAAACGTGAAAACTGACGAAGCAGGAAAAAATTATCCGAATAATACTGCATCCCCAACTGATCAGAATCCTGTTTCGGAAACTTCAGAAGAGGATCTGTGGCTCCATCGCCATACGCCGTTGCTGCCATTCCCAGCGAGTAGGAGTGGTACTCAAACCCTATATACTTTTCCCGATATTACAATTGCTCAAGAGCACAATAATATGCTGCCAGTTCCAGCAGTCGATATCGTTCAAGATCAAGAGCACAATAAGTTGCCAGTTCCAGGGGTTATTCCAGCTATCAATGAAGTAGAATTGCCAGACTATTATGTAGATGCTTATAAATACTGGGATTCTTTGTCTAAAGGTTTTGAAAGGCCTAATCGATTTGAGCCGCTTCCTGCGAAGGAATACGCTGAACGACTGGAACTAGCAGAATGATTGATCCGTCTCTCACAATGATGAACAATTACACTCCTTAGTTATACTAATACAAATAGAATTAATGTACATGAGGAATGTGGAATGTGGAATGTGGAATGTGAGTTGTATGTGTGGGAAAGGGGTGAGATTGATTTTTCATCTGTAATTGGTAAAATATTAATCAAAGGAAATATTTGTAAATTTCGATATATTTTTTCTCTATATTTTAATATGAAAAAGGAGATGAAATTTGTCCTAAATATGATTAAAGAGAGAAAAGCTAATTTCGAGAAACTACAATAAAAAAATACTTTAATCTTTTACCATCGACATCCTCTAAATTGGATTCAATATTTACAGAAAAACTAATTATATTGAAAAATGAAGCAATATAAAAGAGAAAAAAAAAAAATTGGTGATGCTATTACCATCCCTATTGTAAATACATCCATTTAAAAAATTAAATTAAATTAATTTTGTGCTAATGGCACTCACTTTAATTCCATAAAACCCTATAGTTTTTATATTCAAAAATCCTCACAGCAGAGAGAAAGGATTTTGCCTAGAGTATACTGAAAAAAAATAAGAAAAGAAATTTGTATTTTAAAAAAAAAAAAAAAGCTCCAAAAGAGTTAAAAAGAAAGGAGAATGATGAGTTAATTTGGCTCAGTAAACAAATTTTTTTTCAGTGTATTTTAATTAAGGTTAAAATATAAATGCAGAAGAAATGGTTTTATAAGAATTTAAGAGGTGTTAATAGCATTACCCCAAAAAGAAGTAAAATATTAATATGTTTAAAAGAAGTAAAATATTAATATGTTTAACTGTGAACTGTACAAGAGGGCCCGGACACAAGACAAGAAATAAAGGAAGCTCATATATGTTAATAAAACAAAGCATTCTTGTTATAAAACAATAAGGACTTCGAAAATCCTAATAATAAATTAATCAGGAAAATTTTTCACTTGTCCAAATACTGTAAAGCCTTACTTTCCTTTCCTATACATGCCAACCTTGGCGTTGGTGCTTGTATTTCATGACTCAAAACAATCTCACGCTCAAACACGCGCAACATATTAAATGACACATGTATTATTTCATTTCTTGAATTCTGCCACCTTCATTACAACTTAGTATTATATAATTATCTCTTCAAAGCCTATCTGGGTCATTCTGTGAGTTGTGTGTGTAAATTTTCAGAAACAGAAATGTAGCAGCAGCAGCAGGAGGAGGAAAACAACAGTTCAGCTCCGTCTAATGAACTTGAGATCATCGACGCCCAGCCTCTGGCAGTGATTCCTCCTAATATTAAGCCAAGAAGAGTAAAAAGTCAAAAGAAGACTTCAAAGATGGAGCAAACATTGGATTGCCCGAAGGCTGGTTTTACGAACAACGGCCTTGGACAAATGCTAACTATATTGGGAAAATTAATCAGGTTGTTTCATATCTAAATTTCTTTTGATCTCTTTGAATTTTTATAGCTTTGAATGCTAAGTGATGCAGAATACACATTTATTTACCTTTGTATGCAGTTCAAAAGGCTACGGTTTAATTTGATGTGGTTTGTTTGTCTTCATGAGTGATGATTTTGATCAGAATAGATGTTCGTTTTCATGTAGTAGATCAGAACAGTGTAACCAACATATTTCTTACAGATTTTATGAAGGTTAGATTAGGTTTAACTTATTGAAATTGTTTTGATCACTTCTAGGTTTTCTCTTTTAGTTAGGTTAAAATAATCAGTATAATCAAAGTTTCGATAGACGTGGATAAAATTACTCTGAAATTCGTCGTTCCTATAATTTAAAGTTGATGGAATGTCAATCTTGCAATATAGCTACAAGGAACACTATAAATTTACAGCCAATTATGTTAACTTTTATGTTTTTAGGGCTCTAGTATTATTTTTGGAAGGCACATCAAGTTTATTTGTCTTTCTTTATTAGAGTTACTGACGATCATTTATTTTGCATATATAAACCTTCTTATTTTCACGAACTTCAAATATAATAAGATTATTCAACTTCCAAATTTTGAGTATTCCATTTTTATATGTGAGTAGGCATCATTTTTAACTTCTTTTCGCTTTAAAAAAAAGAAAATTATTTGCATCGTGCTTCATGGATTCATATAAAAATATTTATACACATGATGACACAATGAACATGTTGGATCAAATTAAAAAGGTTGTAATTTTTTACAAAACTTCATTGAATTAAATAAGTTGTTTTCAAAGAGTTTTCACATTTAGAAAAGAAATGTTCTTCAAATTTATAGTACGAAATTTGATGGTAACAAAGTGTAATATTTTTATTATGTTATCTTACCTTTTATCATTTTGTTGTATGCGTGTGTGTGTGTAAACATTTATAGGCGTATGCATTAACATTTTATACAAATGGTGATACAATGACATGTTGCTCATATTGAAACAGTTATATATACAATCCAACAAAACTTCATTAACTTACAATATAGGTTTGTTTCTACAGATTTATTTGATTTAGAAGAGAGTGTTGATATTCAGTCGTACTCTTAACGTTTATTGAATGTAAATCAATTATTATCATCTACTACTTATAGTGTGTTACATATTTTGTCATCATTTATTTTAAACATATACAATCGGTGCACGTACATATCATAATATTTATAAATGCGCCTGTAATTATTTTTAAAAAATGTATAAGAATAATATTTAATGTTATAATTAATCATACTCAGAATCTCTATTTGTACTCAAGATGTATACATTCATCAATTTTCTTTTTACTTTGGCCATCTTAGTTGTACTATTTAAGGATTTTTCTTCTTTAGTCTCCAATTCTGAGGTTTCAATATATTATATGCAATAACTGCAAAAATGGACTTAAAACGATCGTGTAGTTTTTGTTGACAATATAATCATCGTTTATCATGCATGTGAAGGTATAACGTCCATAATTTCAGCATTAGAATTACTTTATTTATTCTTATTGGTGTATAGTCAATATCTATCTTTTTATTATGCTATTTTTTTTTAATGACGAATAATGTAGTTACTCGAGTAAAAGCTTAGATCAGAAAAAGAAAAAAAAAAAAATGATCCTATATATATTTGTCTGTAAATTAATTTTGAATTCCAATGTGCAGTTCTTCTATGAGCCAGGGACATACAAACAGTTCAGGTCATTGAATTCTGTGAAGAAGTATTTGGCATTGAAAGGGCAAAAACATAACCGAAACACTCCCTGTGCAGTACAAGGAAGTGCGGATCAGATATTTGGGAGAAAAGAAGTCTCCCCCAGCATTGAACTGCAGAAGATTGAGGCACCAACAGCGGGAGTACCATTTGGCCTTTCTAAAGTAAACTTGCATGGGTAATTCTAAAACCCTCTCACTTAGCTTTGCTTCTCAATGTCTGATCTAAGTACTGTGTTTTGTGTATCTGTTATATGCAGGCTGTTCTGAGAGCCCTAACCCTAATTCTAGCCAAAACCCTAACTCTAACCCAGAATCAAGCAAGATTGCCAACAAGAGAAAGAAGAAGAGTAATGTATCCCACCAGAAAGCTATGCCCCGCAATCGTCACTTCAATTTTAGAGAAGCACCTGAAGAGATCACATTGGTTCTTTCTGATGCTGAGAACAGAAAGTGGACGGCATATATGGGAGATCTAAAGGTTCAAAACGAAACTCGAACAGTACTGGGCTGATATTTTCAAGATCATCAATGGCGGAAATGATGAACATGATGATGACAAGCAAGCCGTTATTTCTCTAGTAAGTGATTTTTACTGCTACCCTAAACTTGCAATTCTTATATGCAAAATCTCGTAAATACAATTATTATGAGATGAATCCTGTTGTGTGACGTATATTTTTCTTTTTGTAATTTTAGTTTGCAGTTGGTGCTCAGTGCAGTAAAAGATAAAAAAAAACATGGAGATAAAGATGGAAGATAAGAGTTTGGTTCGGAGAAGAAACTGTTAGAGAAACTTTCTTGATTTGGTTAATTAAAGTCACAAAAAACTGGAAGATACCATGATATCCTAGATACTTTTTTTTTAATCCGTTCAGAGAGTGGTGATAATATTTCTTCTGGTGTTTGCGTTTCGGCAATTACTTTCTTTCTTTCTCCTTTTTATCTTTTCTTATTGGTTGTTCAACTAGAGTACTGATTTGAATTAAAGATGTCATCATACAGCCTAATTGTTTAATTTATTTCATAACGTTTTTTAGAAGAGAGGTAGGGGCAATTGGTGTGAAGTTTAAGAAGGCAATGCTTTGACAAATTTAATGCAAATAAGCTCTAGGGACTCGACTAGTTAGCAGATTGCTGGATGATTCAGCATCCATTCGTTTTCAACTCTATAGGTTATTTACGTATGGGGCACAGAGAGAAAACTAGAGAGGCCGTTTTCAATAAGTTAGAATGGGATTCTCAAAAATCCTCGTCGGAAGGACATTTGGGTTAAAAGTGTAAAATCCTTAATCACATATAGACAGATAGAAATAGAAATAGATATATGATTAATAACAAACTGTAGCAAACTAGACCAAAGCAGAAGGTATTGGACAGGGTATAGCAAATATTGCAACTACGACATCTTCATGCTCCAAAGCAAGCTAAGCAGAAGTGTTGGAAACCTTTTCTCGTTCTCTCTGGCAAAACACAACCCGATAGAAGAAAAGAGCAAAAAACGACAATCAGTAAGGCAATTGATAAGAATATATTTATGAAACTAGCTGCATATTTCTTGATGAAGATAGCAAAATAGGGCAAGGTAACGCAGCCATGCATCGAATCAGTCCAAGCAGATGGTGAACGTCATTTCAGTAAAATTATAAATAGATATCTATAGAAGGATTTCAGACATAACAGAAACTTGATCAAACAGAGTCTATTACTTTTACTACAGCATCCCCAACAGTCTTTAACGGATCTTCCTCAACGACGTCCATTGGGCTCAGAGAGCTTCGGTCTGCCCCCCATCTGCTCAAGAAACTTGGTAAGGCGCAAGTGCTTTGCTGCCCATTGCTCAGCCAGTTTCTGCTCCTTGGACTCTGCATCCCTCCTCAGTCCAGCTAGTTGCTCCCGGTATTCCGCTTCAATCCTATCCAAAGTAGCCTTCTGCTCCTCCCTAAGAGCTTTCACCTTAGCCTCTATCTCCTCCATTTTCTCCCTTCTCCGGCATGCCTTCTCTGATTCCAGTTGCAACTCTACCCTTCTCAACCTCCATGCTGCTTCTTTCTTATGTGCTGCCCAAGCTCGGTGCCCTTCTTCCAACTCTCTGCAGCATTCCACCATCTCAGATACCAGAAGGTTCTCTCTGCATGAAGGGACTGACCCTTGTGGTGGCATATTTCCCAGAAAAAGATGGGTTTTATCTTGCCCTCTCTCGGGCTGCATCCACGGGATTGGGGGAGCAGCTGCTGCAACTGTTGAGGGAGAAAGACTTAAGGTGATGGAAGGTGATGATGGCCTGATATTGGAAGTTGCATTCGAATTTGAAAGCCATGGGGGAAGCAGAGTTGGAGGGGTAGATGGGTCAGTGTGAAGGAAACCTCCATTGGAAGTAGCCATGACAAATGAATTATCTTTAACTATTTTCTCTGCAAAAGTCTCTAGGATCTGATCGTACTTTCTATCCTCAATTGGATCAACCGTTCTGATGTTCTCCTCCTGCTCTCTCTGCTGCTTTTCTTTGAACACTTCCCACCACTTGCCCAGTCTCTTAGCAGTGCGACCAGGAACTTGAGCTGCAATTTTCTTCCACTTGTTGCCGTATTTCGATTGCAGATGGATGACAAGACCCTGCTCCTCTTCAGTAAGGGATCCTTTTTTGATACCTGGTTTGAGATAGTTCTTCCACCTTTCTAAGCACGATTTTGCATCCCTGTTTAGAGGTGTGTTCATGCGCTGAGATACAAGGTTCCACTCCCTTGGTCCATATTGTTTCACATATGAACGTAATAAAGCATCCTCTTCAGCTCTCCAACGCTGTCTCTCCTTCATTTCCAGGTGTACACGCCACTGTCCATTGCGCAAAACTATTCATTCTGTATCTGAAATTTAGGCGAAGGTCCAAATATTATCTCCATTCATTAACATATGTAGCTGTACAAGAAAGATTCAAAAAGAAGTTCGCCTAACGAATGTAATTAACATAATATCAGCTCTTAACTGCAAACAAAAATAACATAATTTACAATCTGTGAAAAGTTAAATGAAAAACAGCACACAAACTATTTGCTCAGAGTAAATATCATTTTTAGTTACATGTGAACAAACACGCAGAATAATAATCAAGAAAATCAGCACATCCTCAATTACAGTTATCTTTGTATCAAATAACTATGATGAGCAATTCCCACGGAAAATTAATTTGCTCATCACATCGTGAGACAGCATTTAGCAACCATTAGCACATGAAGAAAGGTACATAAGGTGCTGCAATCCACTACGCTGTAAACCAAAACTTTTGTTCAGGTTTAGTTTACAAAAGAAGACCCCCTGTTCTATACATCATCTAAGAATTAAATACAAAACAAGCACAACATTAAGGACACTGCAATATATGAAAATAAGGCTGCAAATCGTGAAGTTAATTTTACCTCCCTGTCAACGTGAGTTTTCTATATTCCAAACAAGTTGGTGTATCATAGAACAGAATAATCAAAAATATAGTGAAACAAGCAAACAAATCAAGAACAAAAAGGTTACAGCTTGATAATGTCATATGGCACTCCTTCAACCAAAGATTGGACAAAGAAGCCAATTTCCATATATCAGCAACAAACTGTGATGGGATATCATCCCAAGAGTATAGGAAAGAAAAGATCCTAGAAATACATTTCCGTAAATAAAAATTCATTAAGGCCAACATAAGCAAGATACCCAAAATTGTATCAGTACAAACACAATGGACAAAAACTCAAGGGTTCTTCTACGTTAGCACAAAAGAGTTGTTTCACATATACAGCAAAGTTCCTGCTAGAAATAAAACTAAAATCTCAGATATCATAATAAAGAAAAATACATAATTAGTGAGACAACGAAGATGTGTTCTACCAACCCATTTGTTTTCAAGACAAATATTTTACTTGCTGAATTAATTAATAACCCCTGAGAAAAACATGTGCTTGCAAAATTTATTATAATAATCACATACATCCAGGTAAATTACCTAGGTAGAGAAAATCATTCAAACTTCGCAACATAATGTTCACAAAAGCCAATATTCAATATCAAAGGAAAACAATTAAAAATAAGTGAAAACGAAACTAACCCAGCAATTATTAAGATGTTCTTAAAAGGTATTCAATTACGTAAACGGAATCTAAAACACATCACCAAAAATTCATCCCTGGGAAGAGGTTTACCGGAAAGTAATCACAGATGTGACTTTGCTATCTAACTAGAATGTCCAAATTCCGCGATCACACAATAAATAACTGCAGATGAGAATCTTACAATAAAAATCTCCAACTTTACACCTTTCTCCAAACTTTTTTCCGAACAAGCAGAGTATTGCTTCGAAGACAGTTAAGAAAGAAATCTTCGAGCACAAGACTTAACACTTGAAACACCACTTAAAACATATTATACAAATCAATACATTTCACTTTCATAACATTAACCCAAAAATATTATAGAAAAACGCACTTACTTTTCTTTACTTTAAGTATAAAAACCCCGATTCGGTGTTCTTCGCATATCCAGCTACCTTAGCTTCTTCAATGAAACAGAGGAACCAAACTAATAAATCAGATAACTCCAACCCTAGAAAGCGAGGAAACGTACGAGGACGACACCAGAAACTGGACCAAATGGCAAATAAATAAGACCCAGAAATTTCCTTTTTTTTTTTTTTTTTTTCCTTTTAGACAAATGAGAATATTAGACTAGAAAAAAAAAAATGTGATGGGGGGTGGTTAACGGTGTAACAGACAACAGTGATTTTTATAAAGAGAAATCTGACAAAGGGCCTTAAAAAGAGGGCACGCGAATGGAAGAACGAAAAAGCAAAACGCTGACGTCTTCTGGGAATGTTACGTCGTCAGCTCCCGGAGCAACCCTGTTACCATCTCCAGTCACCACACTCACCACCAACAGTCTGTCACTCTTGCGCATTAACTAGAAGGAGAAGACCAAAAAAATTTCTTAAATATTATTTGCAACAGTACTCTACATTAATGAAGCATGAGAGAAAGAGAGGCGTAACCTCGAATTCAGCGCTTAAAATGCGCCAACTTCCGCCGTTTTATTGCGGCTTTCCCTTTTATCGTCGGACCTTTCCGGAGTAATTACACTTATTATTTGCATATCACTGTCGTAATCAAAGTCTAAGCAATTTTGCAATGGGAACTGTTAATAGAGTCACCGGCGGTCGTACAAGTACAAGAACAGGTAAATCAAGACCGTGAATTTTTACCAACAAGTTTGATCCGGTAAATTTAGTCCAAGAAACCATACCTGGTTCAGGAAAGCGAACGTACAAGAGAATTGTATTATTAGGAAACATGACCCATCTTGCGTCGTACGTGTCGCCTACTGGTTTGGTATTATTTTTGTGGCCACACTAGTGGTCCCCTTAGTAAATCCTCTTCGAGATTAATTAACGAGTAAAGAATTAATAGAACGGATAATTAATTAGTCAACCAACGTCAAAAACTGGATGAAGTGAACATTCCAGCTCACAATAGCAAAGTTCAGTAAAAGTTGAAATTTTGATTTGACTGGGACCGAGATGAAATCCGTTGCGGACGCGACAATAGAGATTTGACTCGAGACAATGTTAGGGAAGGAAAGTAGAGAGTAATGATATGCTACGTTAACTTATTTGTGCTTTAACATCTGACCGTCCATTCAAAAAGAAAATGGTGACCCACAGTTGAAATCAGGTAATAGAAATGGGGGGAATGACAAATACATATGCGGGTCAAGAAATGAAAAACACTTTTTTTTTTCCTTATAATATATACTCATCAAATTTGAAATTGATATCAAATATTTTTTAATAATTTTAAAAATATTTTTATATAATCTTTTATAACAAATATTTTTTTATAATTTTAAAATTATATAAAATTAATTAAAAAAATATTATAAAATACATAAAATTATACGAAATACGTAAAATATATTTTTAGTTTATAAACTTTTTGTATTCTCCAAATTATAAATTTTATATAATTTTAACTTACAAATTTTCTCTATATTTTAAATTATAAATTTATTCTGATTCCATTACGTCACAATCACGAAACGACCGTAGTTAGGGTTCAGTCTATTCTATGTAGCTCACACCCTAACAACTCCATAAAATAGGCTCATGACCTATATTAGAGTCTGTAATAATCCGTATGACATCCTACAGAGTTTAGTAGCTACTTACTACCTCCTGAAAATGGTAGCATGAAAATATCTGCTAGGTCATGCAATTTTTCCGATTTTAAACGTAGTCGGTGTCTTCATTGCTATAAAATTTCATATTAATCGTATTTATTTATATTCTAAATTATTATTCTGATCATCGATAACCATGACGCACCACTCACCATAAAATTAACTCTTTAATATGATAACATTATAAAAAATAAATTAGATTTATCAAAAAAGTTAATAACATAAAAACTATAACTAACTTTTATAATGTTTATGTAAATAATTAATTAAAAATATTGAATTCATATGATAATTTTTTTTGTTATATATAAATATATATATATAAGATGTGAGATATGCTATAATAATATAATATTAATATAAGTATTGCTAGAAATCATTATTTTAATGTTCACTTTAATTATATATATATTTTTGTATTATTTAAAACTTTTTTGTTGTGATTGAATTTTAATAATACTGTAAATTTAATTATTATATCACTTAAAATGTAAAAAAATTAAAATACAATTCAAAATTTTTATTATTATTTTAATATTATAAAAGAAATTATTTTTGTATTGAATAATCTTTTAATTTAAAATTAATTAATAATTTTAATAAAATCCCCAACCTAACCGCCACCCCTTTGCGAAGCAGAGTGTTGGTGGGACGTTCCTTAGTTACAATAAGGTAATTGGTGTGATTAATATGGGAACGAGTGGAGATTACCGAGGCCATCTGTGGGGGTTGAGGGGACTGACAACTGTGTGGGGGTAGGGAGGACTGTAGTCCGCGTTTCACGGCACAAGGAGACGACTCTGATGGCGACACAACACGAAGTTCTGCCGACACTCAGAAAAACAGAAAAATTTTCAGATTTGTCAGGGAGACGTTACGTCGGTTTTCTCCCCCAATTCGCTTTTCTCTTTTTGGACGAAGCCTACTCGGGCCCTACACTCGCTCCTCTTCAATTTCAATTGCAATTATTAGGAGTTCTTGAGAAGGAATGCTATTCCCTTTTTGCCCTTCGGTGATTTAGGAGGGGAGAATTTCACTTCTTGGACCAATATTTTATAGTTTCTCATTTTAGGTTTAGTATTTTGGGGCAGACTGAAATTTAATCCTTTGACCATAATTTCGAACTCGCTAATGAACCATCTACAACAAAATAGTGATGAGCGTCGCCTATTAAATCTTCGAGTAGTATTGTTTTCTTCAATTGGTTTTACTTAATCAACCTTAGACTATATAACATAATTTGATTTCAGGACTTCAATGCAGAGTCTCTGAAATATTATCAACATTTCTAAATAATACTAACCGTAGAGATTAAAACATAATTTCATGATTCTTTGTAGGGAATTCCAATTACTGAATCAGCCTTTGCTATTATCAAGAAAATTTCGAAAAAAGTTTGGTGAGCCTCAAAGTGCAAGGAATCAGAGGAGGATATATTTGCGAATAGGCAAAGTTTGATTTGACATATCGTAGCTATTCGTAAAATTGAGGGAGATCCTCCCCAATCGCCAGTCTGACCCACTCTCTGAAAGGACAAATCCCTTTAATGAAAATGGGAGAAAATTCAATTCAACTCGATTCAATACAAACGATGCTTTACTATTCCTCTAGGAAACTGTCATGGGACAGATACGACAGCGTTTGAAACAAAACTCCACCAGCAGTAGCCCAGAAGAGGAGAAAAGGAAAAGGGCCGCATGTTTGTATAGGGATCGGTGAGGGGTGTTTTCGGGAAAATGGGTTTACAAATCAGGCCCTTTGAGGCTGAGGGCCTGGGACTGAGCCATTTCCCTTGTTTCTGAGAGTTAATTGAACTACTAAACCACCCAGGTTTTTTGAACGGATAAAATCCCTTAGCGCAGTTCAAAATTACAAAATATAAGGCTGCTCGACGCACCCTCCTGGAAAGACCCAGGTCCATTCGTTTGCAGAGAACCCTTTAATTTATTTTGAAATTATATTCAAAATTACAAATTTTTTTTATTTTTATTTATTTTTTTTTTATCTGCTTTCTTTTGCTCTCACTCCTTTTTATCTTGTTTCTATTTCAGCATTTTGAATTTCCAAACACAACATTTTCATTTCATTTTTCTTTTGTAATCTAAAAATCTAATAAAATATATTTACAAAAATATTTTTATGTAACTAATTTATTTACAAATCCAATTAAATTTTTTTATTTTCCATCAAAGAATTAAAAGCTTAAAAAATATATAATACATAAATATGATTATTTTTTATTAAATTTATAACGATATGTATCAAATTGAATAAAAATATATTTATTTTAATACAAATAAGCAATTATAAAAAATTTATGATTTTATTATTTATTTAATATTTAAAATTGTAACAATATAAAATTAAAAGGCATTTATTTTCAGACTTTTTATTAAAAAATAAATAACTAAGATTTCAGACAAAAAAATAAATAATCATTTAAATTTAAACATTAAAATTTATTTAAAATTCAAATTTTTTTGTATGTTAAATTTAAAAAAAAAAAAAAATGGAAGGCTGCCTGAATAGTAAAGTCTTAAAGTCTTCAAACTCTGATTTCAACTTTAAAACATGATGTAATACTTAATTTTTAAGCTAGACTCATGGCATGGAACTAAGAAAAGAAGAAGATAAAAACGGATTATGTATCTATTTGTGAGTCAGTTACCGACTTACACACACACACATATATGTGTGTGGGTGTGTGCGCATAAACATATGAGAAAAAATTCGATTTCACAATTGAGAGAGAAGTAAAACCGAGAAAAAGAAAAGAAGAGAAAGGAGGAGAAGAAGAAAACCAAACAAAAAAGAAGAAAAGAAAGAAAATAGAGGAGAAAAATAAGTTCTACTGAAAATAATATTTAATAGTCAAATTTATATCCGATAATTTTGTGAATTATTTGTTCATAAAGTTAAAATAGTTGTATATCAGTTTTTGTAATATATATTAGTTAATTTTTAAATCTTATATTTTAGGATAAATTGCAGACAGAGGCATTCACAGAGATTAAAAAATATCTAAAATTGATTCATAGAATTGTGAGTGAATATTTTTATATTTGCTTTAATAAATAAAAAGATTATTTATATGTGGTTTAAATACACATGATTGTGTTTGTTCAAATGCATAAATTTTTTTAAAATAAATAACATTATACGACTAGTGCATGAATTAATTGAAGTAATGTAATGTATAAAAGTAATTTATTATTATGCTATTGGATACGTTCATAAAATAGTTATGATGTAATGAAATTACTATAAAAATATTCCTTCCTTCCAATGTTACGATTAAGGTTGTTTATTTAATAGTTATAGATGGGTTTAAAAGCTATAAATATTTAAAAATATTCGTTCCTTCTTATGCTTGTTTAAGCACGCAGATGCGTTTTGGACTCTATGTAAGTAGAGATATTTTACCCTTTAAAAGCTATAATTGTGTATTTTGATACGATATTCAGAGAATGATATGTGACTGTTAATGCTTAAATTTTTTAAAATAAAAAATTTAGTATGTCACACTAATTTTTCTTTTATAATTAGGAATATACTTGAAATTCTTTGAACGATACTTGAAATTTAAATAAAAAATTAGAAATAAAGTCGTTTTCTGATATATAAACTCCGATACTTAAATCAAGTGTTGGTTAGAATTGAAAGAGATTCAACAAAACGTAAGTAGGAGAAAAGAAGTGTTTACGATTTATACCGATGCGAAGAGTCAAGTCGAAAATTTGTTTAGCATGTGAATTTTTCAAACTTTTTCTTATTTTTCAATAATTTTTTTATATTCAAAAAGATCCCTTTTTTCATTGTGAGCACAGTAATTATAGCGGTCCTGGTGCGTACAAGCATCAATAAACGAGAGCCTGATTAGATAATATGCGGCCTGTTTAGATAGCTAATACGTCATTTCACTGTCACCTTCTGCCGAAATAGGGTAGTGCAATAAATACTTACTGTACAGAGGGTATAGTATCCCAAATCTTAAATGTGATAGGACGTTCTATCGAGTGTTGGAAAGTGCGTCTCACATGGCCCTTTGAATCTCCTTTTTTTTTTTCAATATAAGAGTTGGCATTGCCTCAAAATTGTCAAGTGCTGGTCATAAGGGTGGTTTAAGAGTTTCAAGTCGTCTCTTTATAAATCTAGGATGAAAA
>JAWDEX010000005.1:3509127-3544979 GCA_035221805.1 Trichilia hirta | reverse complement strand
TTTTTGACTTTGATTCCTAAATTAAGGTCTTTAATTAATTTTTCTATTCACATGGTCATGAGTTAAGCTTTGTTACCAAATATTAATTACTTCTCTTTCGTCAATAATTGTTCATTTTTAATTCTAACTTAAATAAATTAAAAATTTTTTTAAGATCGTGTTTTTTTTTTAAGAGTATTTGGCAACTTCATCTTTTAATAGGATATAAGTAATTTTATATTTATATTTTTTTTGACTATCAATCACTTTCTTTTTAATTTGTAAACTATATCTTGAAATTTTTATAAATTATTAATCAAACTTATTTTTTAAAAAATATTTTTTTATAAATAAAAATTATTAATTGTACAAACACTTTATATAAATTATGAAATACAAATTAATGAGATGCTATTATTTGATTGTCTTATTATTTATATTATTTTTTGTTAAATTTTTTTATTTTACTTTTTTATGGTATCAATATTATTATTTGTGTATAATTTAAAAATATAAATTTATATGAAGAACTTTTATCTTTAACATTTTAAAAAATTAAATTATAATTTTATATGTCCTTAAATTCTATATTTAAAAGAAATTGAATCAAAAGGACTCTCTTTATGTGACCATAAATGTTCTTTTAAAGACTTTAATTATATTGAAAAAAATCAATATATTTTTTAATCAACCAAATGTATATGTAGGCAAGATACAATATTACATTGTAAGACATTATTTTATAAATTTATCTTCTACAAAAATTTCTGCAAGTGCGTGTCTAGGGCTTGTAAACGCATCATGCGTGCCAAAACAAAGAGAATAAAATATATATTATGATTTTTATTGAGCATAAACATAATAAAATTTTAAATGCAACGAAAACATGTAAAAATCCGGATTTTTTTGGCCGTCTGCAAAGTCATTATTGTATGATTCAAATTGAGATATTTTTATTGTCACGTATGAATACGAGAAAGTATAAATAATGACTATTAAGCAAAAGTGAATTTTTTATAAATATTTTAAATATTCGTCTCGCACTCAAAAGACCCAACTTCGATTCCTGACAAAGGAAATTTATTTTCCATTTTGTCTCCGTATTAATCTGTTTTCCATTTTCATTTTATTATCTAAAACCCTGAAACTCAAGGTACAACACCTGTACAGCGCAAGGAACAATCGAACGATTCTTTCAACGCAGAGTTAACGAGGATCTTTGTCAATCTTGAATTCTAGATTTATTCCAGTGGCAGTGGCGGGAAATAAAAAGGAGAGTATTTCACAAAATTTTTCTTCGCTCCTTAGAAGAAAACAGAAAAAAGAGAATGGAGGTGACGACAGTGAATCAAGAAGACGACGAATTCGATTCTAAGGAGAGAGTTCTACAGAAGTACTTCTTGCAAGAATGGAAGCTCATCAAGTCTCTCTTAGACGACATCGTTTCCAATGGTCGTGTTACTGATCCATCTTCTGTTCACGAGATCCGATCGATTGTACTATCTCTCTACTCCCGTTGTAGATATATTCATGTGTATTTGCATATAAGTTGATGTTGGATTCTTTTCGTTTTTTGAAATTAGGAATTGATTGTCATTTGAGGTTCTGAGATTAGAGTCGAAATTTGATTTGTCTTTGATTTGGAACACTATTGGACGGATCTAGTTTATGGAAATATACGTTATAAGTAATTGCTTTATTAGTGGATTTTAGTCATTAGTTTATGATAAATTGCTGTTAAAATATTCCTTTATGTCATGCAGATGGACAAGTATCAGCAACAGGGTGAACTAATAGAGCCTTACTTGGAGACCATTGTTTCTCCGTTGATGTTCATTGTCCGCTCTAAAACGATTGAACTTGGTGTAGCTTCAGATGAAATTCTTGAAGTTATTAAACCTATTTGCATTATTATTTATACACTGGTTACCGTTTGTGGTTACAAGTCCGTGATCAAGTTTTTCCCGCATCACGTTTCTGATTTAGAACTTGCAGTTGCTCTATTGGAGAAATGTCATGACACATCTTCAGTGACATCTCTGCGGCAAGAGAGTACGGGAGAGATGGAAGCAAAATGCGTGATGCTTTTGTGGCTTTCTGTTCTGGTGTTGGTTCCATTTGATATCTCATCTCTTGATACCAGTATTGCTAACAGTGTTAATCTTAGTAAAAGTGAGCCTGCTCCTTTAGTATTGAGAATATTAGGGTTCTGTAAGGATTACCTTTCAAATGCCGGTCCCATGCGCACTATAGCTGGATTGCTGCTCTCCAAGCTTCTAACTCGTCCAGATATGCCAACGGCCTTTGCCAGGTTATCTCATAATTCAAATTACTATTTATTTCTAAGCATTGTGTTAAGTTAGTCTCATGATGTTGCATGACCTAGACATTCTTTCTAGTCAATCTGCAGTTTAATTATGTTATTATTCTAGAAAAGAGGTTCAAACTTTTTGGTTTTCTTTCTCTTCTTTTGTTTACCCCCAGTGAGGAAGAAACATTTTCATGATTTTATATTGATTTTTTTTTATTCAGATTTGTAATCTCCAAATTTTTTCAACATGTTAGTGTAGAATATCACTCTGTACTGTAAGAATTTGTTTCAGTTAGTATGCTGAAAATTAAAGTTACCTCATAGTATAATGAGTCTTATTTGCTGCCTTATTTTATTTGCTTTTCAGCTTTGCCGACTGGACACATGAAGTCTTATCTTCTGTAACTGATGATGTCGTGACTCACTTTCGATTATTAGGTGCTGTGGAGGCATTGGCTGCCATTTTCAAGGTTTGTTTTGGTACTTTAAATTTATGTCACTACAAAAATCATTGATAATAGCTTTTCTTACATGTTTGAATTAGATTATGGCTTAAGATTCATTTATAATAATTCTATGAAAATATCTTGGTCCAGTGAGTACTTTTCATTTGTAAGTTATGAAAGGATTGCATTATTGCATTTGAATTTTTTGCATGCTGAAATATGCTTTCTAAATGATATCTTGTTGGAGAGATGGTATGAACAGGGTATATTTCTTGGAAGTTGTTCTAAGCTATCTTCTGCTGTCAATTTGCTGATGGTTATATTATCTTTTGTGACCATGGATACGTGGCAAATGATGAATTTTGTAATATTTGACTGCAATGATATTACCGACTTTCATTTCATTTAGTTCTACTAAAAGAAGTTTAATTTTTCAAGTCATAGGTAACTAGGATTTATCTTGTTAAATCATCAGGTTTTGTTTCAAATGGTTGTCAAATGCATCACTTTAAATGTTTTTTGCTTTTGAACAATTGGATCTCTTATTTATTATTTATTATAATCAGGCTGGTGGTCAAAAAGTGTTGCTGGATGTTGTTCCTGTTGTCTGGAATGACGCATCAACATTGTTTAAGTCTGGTTCTGCTGCTCGAAGTCCTCTGCTTCGCAAATATGTGGTGAAGTTAACTCAGAGGATTGGGATTACTTGTCTCCCTCGTCGTACACCATCCTGGCGATATGTGGTTGGTTTCTGTTTCAAATTTATCATGTCATCTAACTATAGCTGCACCATGATTTTGATGAACTTTCATTTATTAGCATCTTATTTTCTGTCCTCGATGATTGTATTATGACTGATGTTTGACTGTATTCATGCACGACACGTTCTATTGGTTGTGCCTTTGATTATTTATGCATTATCAAGTTGTATGGTCATTTGGGGGACAAATTTGATGTAGCCTAACTTTATGATTGATGGATGGGTATAAGGTAGAGATTGGAGGGCTCATGAACTGCCGACATAAACATAGAGGTCCTACTTGCACTATAAACAGTTGAAGATGCAATGTTCTTTGCTTTGCCCGAGTATTGACACAGCATTTTTGTTGAGCACAATGTCAATGTGTCTACCATAAGCCATATGTTTCAGAATTGTTAATGACTAATATTTTCTGCTCTCTGTTACACTTCATTGAAATATGAAATCTCTTTCTGAAATGACACTGTGTCTCATTATCTACATACCTTGTCATCCTAAACTACTAATCAAAAGGATCTGCCTAACAATATTATATATTCTCATCTTGGTGACTCCATTCCTTGTCCTCAGTTGCTACATTATAATTTTCTATCAGTGACATTATCTGTTTGGATTGCTATTTTGCTTAGGTGGAAATGAGATGGGGAGTGCAGATGATACGTGTCAAGTTTGAATCCTGCTTATTAAACAGAATCAATTTTTCTCTCTTTTTATTGTTTTATTATTAACTCAGCATAGGACATTTAATGCATCATTACACTGATACTTTCTCTTGCCTTCTTGATATGCCTCACGTGCAGAGCAGAACCAGCTCCCTTGGAGAAAATATGTCTTTGAGGGGTGCATCAAGGGAAGCAGATCATTGTGATGATAATGTAATTGACAGCTCCAAATTAGAACAAAATTCAAACTGCCCCGAAGAGGAAGAGATGGACGTTCCTGACATTTTGGAGGAGATTATTGAAATTTTACTTTCTGGATTGAGAGACACGGTATGTCTTAAGGGTGAAAGTCTGTTATGGAAACCACAGTCATCCTTGGATTTGCATTTTCCTAATTGATCTAATATTGTATGATTAATGGGATCTGTTGTTTTATATTAGGAGCCTTCTGGGCTTCTATAGATGGTCACTGATTTGTGGAGGCATTCTTGTTTTTGGAACCTTGACTTATACTCAATAAACCTTGCACTGTAGATCTGAGTTTAATGATCTTCCAAAACATGAATAAAGATTTATGGATTGTTCAGGAATGTGCCGCTTCTTTCTGTTCATTTTTGTTTAAATCTGCTTCATTGTAACTTTTACCATTTTATTCCTCTGTGATGTCAATCTTGTTGTTAATTCAGGACACTGTTGTGCGCTGGTCTGCTGCAAAGGGAATAGGCCGTATAGCTTCATGCTTAACATCTTCTCTTTCAGAAGAGATATTGTCATCTGTACTTGAGCTCTTCTCCCCAGGCGAGGTATATCACTGTTGCTCTTCCTTGCATCTTGTTCTGCCTTTGTCCCTTAATTGGCCTGAGTTACCATTGCAGATAATTTTAAGTCAAGAGATACCTGGGAATACCGTACTATACTGCATATAGTTTTTCTGTTCTTTTTTGTGTTATTGTTTGTACATTTTTAAATGCCAGTAACTCAAACATGCCACATTTTGCAGGGAGATGGTTCGTGGCATGGTGGTTGCTTAGCCTTGGCTGAATTAGCACGTAGAGGATTGCTTTTACCTAGCAGTCTTCCCAAAGTTGTACCTGTAGTTGTTAAGGTTTGTAGTTTGTCTTTTTTCCCTTTTTTTCATGCAGTAATTGAAGTTTTTTCCCTATTAAAAGATTAGCATGCTGTTGGGCCATAATAATTTCTGCATTTTTGCCATTTAATTGATGAAAAAAATTTTCCTTGTACATAATGTCATGGTTATTCAAATTTTCATTAAAATTTGATCCCATCTTTTATTTCCTTTTTGTCTCCATACCTGTGTTTAGCACGTTTCTTTTCAACTGCAAGATGTGACTGAAACATGGTTGTGTTTGAGTTGTGATTTAATTTTTAGTTTCTTAACAGGCACTACATTATGATATTAGAAGAGGTTCACATAGTGTTGGCTCTCATGTGCGTGATGCTGCTGCCTATGTTTGTTGGGCTTTTGGACGTGCATATTATCAGACAGATATGAGAAACATACTGGAACAGCTTGCTCCACACTTATTAACAGTGGCTTGTTATGACCGTGAGGTGCTAAGCGTCCATTTTTTTTCATTAGTCCACCATTCTTTAATCGTCTTTTTCCATGTTAAAACTTTTGATGTATGATTAGGTTAACTGTAGGAGAGCCGCTGCAGCAGCGTTTCAGGAAAATGTTGGAAGACAAGGAAATTACCCACATGGCATTGACATAGTGAATACTGCAGATTATTTTTCACTCTCTTCACGAGTAAACTCTTACCTTCTTGTTGCTGTCTCTATTGCTCAATACGAGGGTTATCTTTATCAATTTGTGGATGAACTGCTGTATAATAAAATCTGTCACTGGGTATGCTCTTGCCTCAATCTTCCTGTATCTATTTGAATGCATTCATATTCCCTGGATGAAGCATGGAGCCGTTTTAACCCTGAAATTAGCTGATACATATCTTCCCAGTATATTCTATTACAGGTTTTCATCCTAGTTTTCTACATTTTATTCTTGAACTTCACATGAACTAACTTTCAATACTAGCATAATAGCAGCAATCATCCTTATCTTTTGGTTACAACGTTTAGCTGGATTTTTCACTAACCTTTTGATAATATTCATAATTTACAGGGTAGGGCACGTGACACGAACTAACAATCTGATATATTCTTTGTTGTACTTTTTGCCAAATAATCACCACTTTTCATCTTTTTTCAATGAAATTCGTGGTTTTTAAAAACTGTTTAATGTCTTTAGGATAAAGTCTTAAGAGAACTTGCAGCAGAGGCAATTTCTGCTCTTGTAAAATATGATCCTGAATATTTTACAAAGTTTGCTCTGGATAAATTAATTCCTTCGACACTTTCAACTGATTTATGCACACGCCATGGTTCAACCTTAGCATCTGCAGAAGTTGTTTTGGCTCTACATAAGTGTGATTATCAACTTCCTGCTGGTTGGTATTCTTTCTTTCCCCTTGAACCTTAAATATATTTGAATGAAAATGTGTGATTTTATCATATTTAGGTGTCTTCTCTTGTGTTGATTTCATGCTTAGTTCTTTCATAAAGGAATTTAACTTCCAGAAACTTCAATTTGGCGAAGTGTGTTGTTAAGCTTGGTTAAAATTTGGAAAAGATGATACTATCAAGCATTTAAAGCAAGATTTACATGGATGCAAATATAAATCTGATAAGTGATCTATTGTTGTGTTGGAGGCAGTTGTTAAAGTAGAGATTTAATAAAATCCTGAGGGCAGTTTCCTCTGCTATTTGTAATTTAAAACCCGTATAATAGGTGATAGTTAGGCTTTATAGTGTAAAGCCGAAGTAGTCTATAGATTTTTGGTGCCCACCGAACTCACACAAAAGAAGAGTAGTTATCCGGTTCCTTTCTGGAAGCAAAATTGCAGTTTTATATATATAAGAAAGCTTGTTTATTTTGTAAATAAAAAATGAGAATAAGAATCAGCATCGTGCTAGCTGCTTTGAATGGTGAGACTACGTGTATCATCTTATGTATCTTAGTTTTAAATTCAAGGCAAGTAGTCCTATTTCTTTTGGCTTTGTGAATGAATTAACCAAGTCATGGGTTTTCTATTTGGTTTTCTTTCACAGATAAACAGAAACATGTTGCTGGGGTAGTTGCTGGTATAGAGAAAGCACGCCTCTATCGTGGGAAGGGTGGAGAGATAATGCGGTTGGCTGTTTCCCGGTACATTGAATGTATCTCTTTATCTTCTCTGTCATTACCAGAGAAAACAAAGCGAAGTTTGCTTGATACTCTTAATGAGAATTTGAAGCATCCTAATTCTCTGATACAGGTGCTTGTAATGTTAGATTTTCTGAGTGTGAGCTCGTCTAATTTCCTTTTATATTCTGATTTGGTTAATAAAAGTTGTATGAAATGTATAGAATGCAGCTGTTAAAGCCTTGAAACCGTTTGTGCAAGCATATTTTGCCGCTACTGACAGTGGAGTTGCTGGTGGCATAACATTGAAGTATCTGGAACAGCTGACAGATCCCAATTTGGCTGCAAGAAGAGGATCTGCATTGGCCTTAGGTGTTTTGCCATATGAACTTTTGGCTAATAGGTGGAGGGATGTGCTTTTAAAACTTTGCAGCTCTTGTGCAATTGAGGTGCATTACAGGATTTTTTGTGACATTTCTGTTTCCCTTTAGTAACATAAACAGATAATTGACTCAAACAACTGGATATTTTCTGAGTGCAGGAAAACCCTGAAGACAGAGATGCTGAAGCACGTGTTAATGCTGTTAAAGGACTTATATCAGTGTGCAAGACATTGACTCAGGCACAAGAACATTCCAGCATCCATCCTGGAGCGGATGAAATATGTATCTTTCATCTAATAAAAAATGAAGTGATGACCAGTCTATTTAAAGCTCTCGATGACTACTCCATAGATAATAGAGGCGATGTGGGTTCTTGGGTTCGTGAGGCTGCTATGGATGGTCTTGAAATGTGTACATCTATTCTTTTTAACAGAGATTCTGTAAGCTCCAGCAGAAAAACACATGGAGTTGAATCTATATCAGAACTGTCAAATAGTGTAACAGAAGAAAAGATGCATTCATTATTCGATGCAAATCTGGCCACCACTTTAGTTGCCGGAATAATAAAGCAAGCTGTGGAGAAGATGGATAAATTAAGAGAAGCAGCTACAAAGGTTCTCCATAGGATTTTGTACAACGAGAAAATTTTTGTCCCATTTATACCTTACAGGGAAAAGCTAGAAGAAATTGTTCCTAATCAAGTAGATTTGAAGTGGGGGGTAAGCACTCATGGGCAAATTTCCCTCCGCCATGCATTATCTTAATTAACATCTTTTTTTGACGGAAGGGAAATCCTACTTGCTTGTAGGTACCCACCTTTTCATATCCACGTTTTGTACAGTTACTTCAGTTCAGTTGCTATAGTAGGGTACTGCTATCTGGATTAGTTATTTCAATTGGTGGTCTGCAAGATTCCTTGAGGAAGGCGTCACTTTCAGCATTGTTGGATTACCTTCAAGGGGTTGAAACTGAAGACCTAAATGAAAGAAGTGTCAGAGAGTACATGCTATCGAATGACCTCCTTTGGGTACTACAACATTACAAGAGATGTGACAGAGTGATAATTCCCACTTTGAAGGTTCATAATACCTTGCTCAGAAAGATTTTTTTAGCATGATTAGCCATACCCATATTCCTTTTGTCACGCCACAAATCTCTAGACCTTAATTGCTGACCTTGTTTGTCTGTATTTGTTTCCCTTTGATTTCGTGAACTAAGTGACTAAGAAAGTTTTTTGTGTGGTCAACTGAATTGTTTTGAGCTGGAATGCAATGGAAGGTTTACGAATTATTGAATACTAACTGATGACCTCTTTCATGTGTCTTTTTGACCTGGATTGCAGTAGTTGGGTATTATATTTAACAATTGACGGAAACTTTTGAGGGTTAATTCTCCTACATGGCATACCTTGCACTGCCCCTATGACCGTGCATAATAAGCTGATGAACTCCTTGGTTCATAGTATAAGCATATTTGACCATTCAACCGTGCTTTCTCATGCTTATACATATCCATACATAAAATTTTTCCTATTTTCTGTTGAATAATTTTAACCTTGACTATTTATATCATGTGTTTCAGACAATTGAGTCTCTTTTCAGCAGGAAGATATTCTTGAATATGGAGGTTAGTTTTTCATCTCTCACAATTTT
Organism: Trichilia hirta; assembly: GCA_035221805.1. Classification (NCBI taxonomy): domain Eukaryota; kingdom Viridiplantae; phylum Streptophyta; class Magnoliopsida; order Sapindales; family Meliaceae; genus Trichilia; species Trichilia hirta. Next base: position 3,535,584 of record JAWDEX010000005.1, on the reverse strand, counting down.
CTGTTCTTCTATCCATACCACAAGTGCTGGAACTTACTGCATGTAGCGTTGTTCTGCGGGATAACTGATTTAGAGCTTATATATATCTTAACTCTTGACTTTTGAGGAAATTTCTAGTCCATTAACAATGCAAAAAAAGTCTGTGAATTAATTCACCTAGATTTTTGATCTGCATAATTGCTGCTGGTCCAACATTCTTTAGGGGCAAATGAGTATGCTTAGTAGAGCATAGTGTAGTTTTTGTTTCTTCTCACTTTGGGGTTTTTGCTTCTTAGTGGACAGCTTTTCCACAATACTGTACGAATTCTTCGTCATATATGCCATAAAATCTTCGGTCTTTTATCAAATATATCTACTTGTAATTTGTTGATGTAAATTATTAAAAGCATACTTGTGACTTACAAATGTATTCGCTATGTTTGTGAACATCAGTTTTTTCTTTGAAATTTTTTAACCTTAAAACACCTAAGGTGATATTTTAGGAGGATCTTACACCAATCTTCTGTGCTGGTGTTTTGGATTCGCTGGCGGTTGAATTGAAAGCGTCCAAGGACTTCTCTAAATTATATGCAGGCATTGCAATACATGGATATATTGCTTCAGCTTCAGATCCCATCAACAAACGGGCTTTCTCACATCTTCTCAATTTCCTTGGCCATCGCTACCCTAAGGTTTGTCATACCCTCTCATCACTCGGTGTCACTGAAACAGCTTAGTGAATAACCCATGACAAAAGTAATGGATTAGATTATGAACCCATCATTTTGGGTTTCTTATGCTTTCCTTTCATACAGATTCGTAAGGCTTCAGCGGAACAAGTCTATCTTGTCCTGCTGCAAAATGGAAATCTTATGGCTGAGGAAAAGATAGAGAAAGCACTAGAAATTATTTCTGAGACATGTTGGGAAGTTGACATGGAAGCCATCAAGCACCAAAGGTTAGAATTGTATCATATTTATGGTCTGGACACGGGACTAATCACCAATATTAACAAATTATCAAACAAGGATGGCGAGAAGAGGTGCAATGCTACGGATGAAAATGCATCATATTCCTCCTTGGTTGGCTCAACTGGATTCTGACTTGCATATCGTTATTCTGTTGTATTCTATTAACGGGGTTTAAATTATTGACCTTTTTCTATCGCTTGTTTGCTCGTGCCCTTATTGGGAAAGCACAGAAATTACACGAGATTTGTTGGTCATCTGGTTGAGCAAAGATAAAAATAAAAAAAATAAAAAAATTTTACCGTCCCAGCAATTACGTGATATATGGTATCACAAGTCCTTGAGACCAGAAACCAATGTGATAAATTATCATGTCCTTTTTTCAAATATTGTAATTTAACCCTCTCCAAATTAGCAATCCAGTTGGAAAAACAAGCAACGAAGGACCAAGACTTTCTTCACTTTCTTCAGCCGTGTCCCCTCAGTACATCGAATCTCTTTACGAAAGATTAGTAGAACGACCGATACAAGCCAATACATATACATGACACTGACCTCTCAAAATTGGGTGTACAGCCAGCCCACCCAATTTGCTAATGCGGTGCAAAATTACAAATCAATTGTCTAAAATGGTAAATTCAACCATTTCATCTTTAAATATTCAGTGTGTGGTTGGGCCTGCGTTCCCTTAGTAATCTGTCATGATGTCCACAATGGTCAGAATTATAAGACCATTTGACAGATTATATAAATATTTTAAACATAACAGCAGCAAAATTATTTCAGGGGACGCCAAATCCATTTCAGAATTCGGCCAAATCTAACTTAAGTTCAAATTTGAATAATAAATTTACATAAATTACAATCATGGGCTTCTTCATTCAACAAAAGCAGTACGGCCTACTGCTGGTAATTCTCGCATTGTGCAATCTGCTAGTCAGTGGCATAGTAGAAGATAGACTTGTTCACTGCTGCAGAGCAGAATGGAGTCAAAATCTATGCATTTAGCCAAGGAAAAGTGTTGGGGGATGAAAGCAGCGTTGGCATAAGAACTTCAACACCAGTTTCAGTGAACTGCATGAAAACAAATTTGTTAGAAGATTGACGTAGCTAATATAAATGGTAACCATTTTTCTGCTTCACATGATACGTACTCGTCCAAAATGGATACCAACATACACACAGCAAGCAGCAACCTAGACCCTGGTGCAGATTTTTTCTACAATATTCCAGAGCCTTAATCAAAATTTTACAGCCTTCAAGAGTCAAGAATAGAATAGTTACACTTCCCATGAAATCCACTCACGCTAACCTTACTTGATCAGTCCAATCATAAAGGACATCTCTGTCTAGTTCTGCTATACGAATATTCTACGGAGAGCCCAGAGATCTATCTCAAGTGATATAACGGTACAAATAAATGCAGGTGCTTCACCCAGGAGAGAGAGCCCAAGTCATTGTACATCTTAAAGTAGGACATAACATGTCGTTCATGTTAAGCGGCTATGCAGTGGTGTAATCAAATCAACCCAGCTATGCGTTCCTTTAATAATCCATCGCTGATCCTCCAAACTGAATAGCAGGATCAGTTGGATAATAGGATGTTTTACCCCATTGCCTGGCCCAACTGAATTAACTGAATACCAAATCCAACCAAAAGAGGCAGAACCCCAACCAATTGGAGAAATTATCATCTCCAACCCAAGTATATAACTATATCACAAATTTACATCATCAAAAAGGATTACAGTTACAACAGGCAGAAAACAAGAAAGGAAATATGATGATATGTGCAGTTACCAAAAGAGTGTTCAAACTGAGCACTACTGATCACATCAAGCCCCTATCCAGGAAAAAGATTTGAATGTAGTTAGGAAGGAAGAAACTGTTCTTCTAATAGGTTCAGCAATATGTACTAGTCAAAGAAGTAACAGCATTAATTTTTTTTACATTATAAAAAAATTACCAAACCATCAGGCCATATCTGATCCCGCCAAACCCCTATCCAGGAAAAAGATTCAAACGAAGTGAGCAAGGAAGAACTTGTTCTAATAGGTTCAACAACATGTACAAGTCAAAGAAGTACCAGCATTAATCAAAGGTTCTAATAGGTTCAAGTCAAACGTGTTTCTAATAGGTTTGACAATATAAACAACCTATTAGAATGTGTTCTAATAGGTTCAATACTATATATAAGTCAAAGAAGTACCAGCATTAATCATTAGTTCAATTGTAAAGGTCTGTCGAGCTTTCATCACAGCAACAGCTTTATTTTCTGCTCAGATCAAAGCAAACAGTCCAGATGTGCAAATCACTTAGAAAAAAGTGGTGTTTGAACTCTTTGGACCCAATTAGTCTAGAAGGTAATTGCTATCTTCTATTGTGAAATCCATGAAATAGAAGAATTTTTTATAGCAAATGTAGAATTTGAAAGCTTAATATAATACTTGAATAATGGGGAATATTTGGTGAACAATGAAACAGCTTGCCAATAATTTGGCCACAATATGATTTTACCTACTTTATCAAAACAAGAAAATGAAATTACTAAATACTTCTTATCATCTTCAACAAAGTCGTAACTTACAAATTGCAAACACAAAATTACACATTACTACACGGAATCCTAACATTAAAGCATGTTGGTTGATGACACCATCAATTTCACAAAATTGCACCCCGAATTTCACTAAAATTTTAAAAAATGGAATCAGAAATGGAATTATGGTCCCAAAACCATCTATATAATATTTAAAGTTGTTGGTTGAATACTTAAATCAAAATTAACCATGCAAATCCAGCACAAATAGTAGACACCTAAAACAATAAATTGGAGTATTAGTCCCAACACAAACCTAGAGATATTGCTTTCTCCAAGCACTCATATGTGCACTGGACCAATTGACGACATGCTTCATCAACATTATCCACAAAGTGTGTTTCATTCAGATCACCTACATCACCCAATCAACCATTGCTCAAACCTGAGCTTCTAGTTAATATTTGAATTTATTTTTAAAATAGGTTTAAATGGACACCTTTACAGTACACAGTCACATCAACATTTACAATATCCCCATCCTCTAATTTCCTGGAGCAATTGAAACAAATTAAATTTTATGCATCAAATGATGTACAATATGACAAGGAATATTTTAAAAATAAAATAATTAATAAAGAATTTAAAAAAAAAAAAAAAAAAAGAAAAAAAAAAAAGAAGAAGAAACCACTAATTAATACAGACAAACAATGGGCACAATCCTGAAAAAGAGTTAGCAAAATGGAACTATATGTAAAACAATAATTGACTTCTATCAAATCATCAGGAAAATGGTGCTTTGCCCTTAGATATTTTAAGACTTACCTAGCATCCGGAATTCCATGACAGATTACTTCATTTACTGACCTGCACGAGAAGAGATGCACTCAGTTGATCAGTATGCTAGAATCCCAAGCACGCTGATATAAATATACAGAAAAGAAGTACTGACTTGCAGCAAGACTTTGGGAAGAAATGATAATTGAGAGGAGACAGATATCCTCTTGCAGGGAGGTTAAATGCATAAATACTTAGCAACACCAATTACCAATCATATAATGATAAAAAAATAGACAAAGCCACTAATCAAGAACTTGATGAAATTTAATTCAAACACACATGCAAGATATAGCTATAACCATAAACTAATACCAATGAAAATAGATATGCTCATTTAATCAGCAGATCTTAACAAATCTACATACAGAAGGAACCTCAACAATAATAATGAAAAAAATAAAAAAACTGTTAGTATAGTGACTCGAAATTGCCACAACTATTGCACTGCAGGCACAGATAGAGATAAAACTGCTAGATCATGTATACCTTGCATCAAGCTTAACCTTTTTCCCCCTCTCAAACTGTTGGGCCCTATGCACAGGACCAAGCCATGGGCTAGATCTTAGTAAGCATGACTGCAATAAAAAATGCAGGTGATTATAATATCAACCACATCATGCATCTTGCTTATCTAAAAAACATAATTTAAAGAAAAAAACAGTATTAGTAAGTTACAAACCAGCACCAATAGTTGCCTTGTGAACTATTCGATCAATTTCATCCTTTGTGACACCGGGATGAATTATCCGTGCAGCTGCATCCAAAACCTCCCTTGCAATCTGAAAGTAAAGTTTGTTTGAAATAGAGGTTTATAAATATAAACTAGAGAACACAATACATTAGTATAAGTTTCCATATTCCGTTCAGACATTAAATTATTAATCAAACACAAAAATTCAAACATCTAAATCACAAAAACTAGAAACCTAACCTACATTAAAATACTTAAAATGGCCTTAAAAATCCATTATCTACTTATTTGACACGGATGCCTTTGTTTGGGCTCCTAGCATCCTTTCTTAAAAGTAATAATAATAATACACAATTTTAACTGTTTTCCCATCTCCATTTTGTACTCAACAGCACTTTCTCAGTGTTTATCCATGACTGCATAGGGTCCATGACTTATTACCAGTGTGTCAAGGTGCTGGCCATAGAAAAACAAAGGTTAGGACGAGGAAGGAGTATGTGACATCTTTCAGATGCAAAATTCTAAAATAATCACCCTACAGGATCTTTAAGCATATAATGGAACAGTTCAATCAACTCTGGAACAAAAAGAGTCAACATTGCAATTCCAACAATTAGCTTGTGATACAAGCTGTCATCAGCATTTCAAAATTAGATCAAACAATTTCTGTTTTAGATCATATATTCCGAATCCAGAAGACATCTATTTTCTTCTCTCACTCAAATAGGCATAAGGTGCCTAGGATACTCAAATAAACCTGATAAGAGAATCTCTATGCATGCCTACTCATGAAAAATTACCAGGCAACTAAAATAACTTCATCACTTCAGAATTGATTGCCATCAGATTATAAAGCATACTGAACCCCCTATAAATATAGGTAGGCATCGGTGGATGCGTTGCATAAAGCATACAGCAAGTGATGAAACAATGTAAAATTTTCATGCAAATTACCTACAACAATGAAACAAGACAATTTACTTTATCAGAACTTAGTTTATTTTCTTGAAAAAAAAAAAAAAAAGAACAGATTGCATCATAGACTTACTTGACGTGTTTCTCACATTCTCTCAATCTGCAGAAATTTTCTGTGATAATAAATCAGCCATAGCCATTGCCAAGAATCCTATCCAGCATAATAGAACTAAACATATTGCTATCAAGTATCATTTCCTGCGTGAAGTTGAGTCAAATGGTGAGATTGGATTGAAGTTCTGTAGATCAGAAGAGCAACTAGCTGATATATTCACAAAAGCACTCTCAAGAGACAAGTTTCAGCTCCTTAGATCACTGCTTGGAGTTACTGGAAATCACATCAAGGAGGAGTATTAATGTGTGATGTTTATTTCTAGGGAACTCTTCATATTTTTATGCATGCTTTTATTATATTAAGTTGGAAGTTGTATTTTTTGTTTTAAATAAATTTTGTGAGTCTCTATATAAGTTTTAAAATCCATGATCAATGGAAGATGAAGGGCAGAATCATTAGAATCAATCTATAAAAAGGATCGAGGTTTTTCGAGCAACTATTCTTTTTTCTCTGCTTTGTTTTTTTTAAAATCCAACAGATTGCCAGCAAGACGAAGAAGAAGAGGAATGTATCCCGCCAGAAAGCCATGGCCCGCAATCTTCACTTCAACTTTAAAGAAGCACCAGAAGAAATCACATGGGTTCTTTCTGATGCTGAGAACGATAAGTGGACAGCATATATGGGAGATCTCAAGGTTCAAAACGAAGTCGAACGGTACTGGGCTGATACTTTCATGATCATCAATGGCGGAAACGATGAACATTAGTGACAAGCCGTTAATTCTCTGGTTAGTGATTTTCACTGCTACCCCCAACTTGCAATTCTTATATGCAAACTCTCGTAAATACAATTATCATGAGATGAATCATGTCATGTGATACATATTTTTCTTTTGATTATTTTAATTTGCAGTTGATGCTCAGTGCAGTAAAAGAGCAAAAAGGAAAACACGGAGACAAGGCTGCAAGATAAGGGTTTGGCTTGGAGAAGAACTGTTGGAGAAACTTCATTGATTTGGGTTATTAAAGTTAAAAAACAAAAAGGTAGATACCATAATATCCTGGATAATTTTTTTTCTCTGTTCGGATGGTCATGATAATATTTCTTCTTGCGTTTGCGTTTCGGAAATTATTTTCTTTCTTTCCCTTTGATCTTTTCTTATTGATAATTAAACTGGAACTAAGAGTACTGATGTAATTAAAGATGAGCCCATGTCATCATACACTAATTGTTTGTTTTATTTCATAAGTTTCTTTTAGAAGAGAGGGAGTGCAATTGGAATAAAGCTCATGAAGGTAACGCTTTAACAAAGTCAATGCAAATACGCTTATCTAAGACTGCTTAACCCATAAAGACTCAAATAGCTGGCAGATTACAAAGTGATCGAGCATCCATTCCTTTTAACTCTATAGGTTATTTACATATGGAGCATATAGAGAAAGCTAGAGATGACCATTTTCAATTTTTTGGACGGGGTTCTCAAAAATCCTCGTTGGAAGGACATTTGGGTTACATGCGTAAAACCCTTAATGGATCAACTTTTAGGATGGGACTCTCAAAAATCCTTGCTGAAAAACATTTGGGTTACGTGCGTAAAACCCTTAATGGAATAGATAGAGGTAGAAATAGACATGATTAAAAACAAAACTGTAGCAAACTAGGCCAAAGCAGAAGGTATTGTACAAGGCGGGTACAATTCAAATATTGTAATTATGACACATGCTCCAAAACCATGCTCTTAGCTCTCTTTGGCAAAAGAGAATCCGATAGGAGAAAGAGAAAAAAAAAGACAATTATGAATAAGGCAATTGACAGGAACATATTTATGATACTAGCTGTATATTTCTTGAAGAAGATAGCAAAATAGAGCAAGTTAAGGTAACGCAGCCATGCATTCAATAGTCCAAGCGGATAGTAAACATTACTCCAGTAATTATAGATAGATATCTATATCAGAATCACTCCAGAGAGTTCATGACTTTAACCACAGCATCCCAGCAGTGTTTAAAAGATCTTCCTCAACGGCCGTTGGTCTCAGAGAGCCTCGGTCTGCACCCCACCTGCTCAAGAAACGTGGTAAGATGCAAGTGCTTTGCTGCCCATTGCTCAGCCAGTTTCTGCTCCTTAGACTCTGCATCCCTCCTCAGTCCAGCTATTTGTTCCCGGTATTCCCCTTCAATCCTATCCAAAGTAGCCTTCTGTTCCTCCCTAAGGGCCTTTACCTTAGCTTCTATCTCCTCCATTTTCTCCCTTCTCCGGCACGCTTTCTCTGATTCCAGTTGCAACTCTACCCTTCTCAACATCCACGCTGCTTCTTTCTTATGTGCTGCCCAAGCTCGGTGCCCTTCTTCCAACTCTCTGCAGCATTCCACCATCTCAGATACCAGAAGGTTCTCTCCCCCCGATGGGACTGACCCAAGTTGTGGCATATTTACCAGAACAGAATGGGTATTATCTTGTCCTCTCTCAGGCTGCAGCCATGGGATTGGAGGAGCTGCTGCAGCAACCGTTGAGGGAGAAAGGCTCAGGGTTATAGAAGGTGATGGTGGCCTGATATTGGAGGTTGCATTTGAATTTGAAAGCCATGGGGGAAGCAGAGTTGGAGGGGTAGATGGGTCAGTGTGAAGGAAACCTCCATTGGAAGTAACCATGACAAATGAATTATCTTTAACTAGCTTCTCTCCAAAAGTCTCGAGGATCTGATCGTACTTTCTATCTATCCTCAATTAGGTAGACAGTTCTTATGTTTTCCTTCTGCTTTTTCTGCTGCTTTTCTTTGAACACTTCCCACCACTTGCCCAGTCTCCTACCAGTGTGACCAGGAACTTCAGCTGCAATTTTTTTCCACTTGTTGCCGTGTTTCGCTTGCAGATGGATGACAAGACGCTGCTCCTCTTCAGTAAGGGATCCTTTTTTGATACCTGGTTTGAGGTAGTTCTTCCACCTTTCTAAGCACGATTTTGCATCCCTTTTTAGGGGTGTGTTCATGCGATGAGATACAAGGTTCCACTCCCTTGGTCCATATTGTTTTACGGACGCACGAAATGAAGTATACTCTTCACCTCTCCAATGCTGTCTCTCCTTCATTTCCAGGTGTAACCACCACTGTCCATTGCATAAAACTATTCATACTGTATCTGAAATTTACGCAGCAAAGGTCAAAATATTATCTCTATCCATTAACATATATAGCTGTACAAAAATAATTTGAAAAATAGTTCTCCTAAAGAATATAATTAAAATAATAGGAGTGCTCAGCAGAGAGCAAAAATAACATAATTTACGATCTGTGAAAAGTTAAACGAAAAACAGCCCACAAACCTTTGCTCCGTGCAAATATCATTTTAAGTCACATGTGAACAAACACGCATAACAATAATCAAGAAAATCCGCACATCCTCAATTCCAGTTATCTTTCTATCAAATAGCTGTGATCAACAATTCCTATAGAAAATTAATTCGCTCATCACATTGAGACAGAAATTAACCACCATTAGCACATGAAGAAAGGTACATAAGTTGCTTCAATCCACTAAGCTGTAAAAAGAAAATTTTTGTTGAGGTAGATCAGGAAGAAGATCCTCTGATTCTATGCATCACCAAAGAATTAAATACAAATCTGGTGCAACATTAAAGACACGGAAATATATGAAAATAAGGATGCACATCATGAAGTTAATTTCACCTCCACATCAATGTGATTTTTCTATATTCAGAACAACTTGGTGTATCGTAGAACAGAATAACCAAACAATATAGTAAAACAAGCAAGCAAATCAAGAACAAAACGGTTACAGCATTATAATGTTATATAACACCCCTTCAACCAATGATAGCCCAAAGAAATCAATTTCCACAAATCAGCAACAAACTGTGATGGGGTATCATCCAAATAGTATAGCAAAGAAAAGATCCATGAAATAGATTTCCGGAAATAAAAATTGATTAAGGCCAATAGAAGTAAGATGCCCAAAATTGTACAAGTGCAAATACAATGGACAAAAAATAAAGGGTCCCTCTATATTAGCACAGAAGAGTTCTTTCATATATACAGCACAGTTCCTGCTAGACATAAAACCAAAATCTCAGATTTCACTATAAATATAAATATTAACGAGAGAACAAAGATGTGTTTTACAAACCCATTCGATTTCAAGTCAAATATTTTACCTGCTGAATTAATTAATCGTCCCTGCTTCTAAAATTATTATGATAATCACATACATCCAGCTAGAAAGAAATCATGTAAACTTCGCAACATAGTGTTCACAAAATCAAATATTCAACGTCAGACAGAAAACAATTAAAAATAAGTGAAAACAAACTAAACGCGCATTTATTAACGATGTGCTTAAAAGGAATTTGAACTGCGTGATTGGAATCTAACTCTGTGAAGAGGTTTCCGGAAAGTAATCACAGATGTTACTTTGCTATCTAACCAGAATGACCAAATTCCGCAATCACACGACAAGTCACTACAGCTGAGAATCTTACAAAAAGATCTGCATCTTTTCTCCTTTCTCGAAACTTTTCTGAACAAACAAACATAGCATTACTAAAGACATTTAAAAAACAAATCTTTAAACACAAAACTTAACACTGAAAACACCACTTAAAACATATTATGCAAATCAATACATTTCACTTTCATAACACTAACAAAAAACATAGTAGAAAAACACGCTTACATTTCTTTACTTCAAATACAAAACTCCAAACTCGTTGTTCTTCGCATATCCGGCTATCATAACTTCTTCAATGAAACAGAAAAACCAAACAAACAAATCAGAAAGCGGCAAACCCTCCAACCCTAGAGAACGAGGAACATGAACAAATGAATCCCAGACTACTGTAAGAAAGCGGACAAGGAAGACACCAGAACTCGAGCAAATAGCAATAGATAAGACCCACAATTTCCTTATTTTCTACTTTTTAATTTTAGAAAAGTGAGAAGATTAGAGCAGAGAGGAAGAAAAAAAAAAAAAGTAACACTGATATAGACAACGGTGATATTTATAAAGAGAAATCTGACAAAGTGGCGTAAAAAGAGGGCACGCGAACGGGAAGGAAGAAAACCCAAAACGAGGACGTCGTATGGGGAATGTTATGCCGTCAGCTCCCAGAGCTACCCCTACCATCCCCAGTCACCAGGCTCCCCACCAACACTTTCTCACTCTTTCGCATTCACTAAAATGGAAAACTAAAAGCATAAGAGAAAGAGAGGCGTACATTCGATTTCAGCGCTTAAAATGTGCCCCCTTCCGCCACTTTGTCGCGGCTTTTCCTTTTTCCTCAGATTTTTTCCGGAGTAATTACACTGATTATCGGTAATTATCATTGCAATTGTACAATGCGTATTGTTAATAGTCACCAACGGTCATACAAGTGCAAAAGAACAGGTAAATCAAGGCCGTGAACTTTTACCTCGTCCAGGTTTGATCGGGTAAATTTTGTCCGAGAAACTACACCTGGTTCAGGAAACCGAACGTACAAGCGAACTGCAGCATTACTGCGAAACGGGACATATCTTGCGTTGCACGAGTCACCCACTGGACTAGGTATAATTTCTGTGGCCCACTCTCGTGGTCTCAGTAGCAAGTCTCTTGTCGATTAACTAACGACTAAGAATTAATAAAACGTATAATTAAGTAGTGAACGACGTGAAAACTGGAGCGAAGTGAACGTTACGGCCACAGTAGCATAGATAATTGAAAAGTTGAAACTTTGTTGACTGGGGTCGTGGTGAATTCCCGTTTGACGTGACAGTAGAAACTGATTCGAGACGACTCTGGGAAAAGAAAGAGTACATACAGAGCAATGCTGTTGCCACGTTAACTTTTTGGAGCTTTAACACTGGCCGTTCATTCAAAAAATTATGTTGTTGACCACAGATGAGATCAGATCATAGAATTGGGAAAACCTTGATCTGGATTGAAAGAAGAAAATCTGAGTCATTACGTCACAATCATGGAAAAGATAGTTTTCAGCGTTCAGTCTATCCTATTTCTGTCGCTCACACCCTAAAACCTCCACAAATAAGTTCAAGACCTATATTAGAATCTATGATAATCCGTTTAAGTATCAGGTGGAAATGCAGCATGAAAATATCTGTAAATTTTCCGATTTTTATGGCAGTCCATAGTCTAGTTTGCTATTGTTTCACATTAATTCGTTTTTACATTCTAAATGATAATTCGCATCATTGCTCAGTTGCTAACCACAACAGCCCACGGAATAAATTCTTTAATAAGATAATATCATTCAAAAAAAATTTAGATTTATCAAAGAAGTTGATAATATAAAATTACAACAGCTAATTTTTACAATGTTTATTTTAAAATTAATTAAAAATATAATTTACACAAATTTTAATAAAATCTTATTTTTATAAATTTATATTATTGTTTACTTTTATTTTTCAAAAATACATTTTTTGCTCGTGTAAGATGTGAGATAGTAGAATCCCTGACCTAACCTCCCTCCTACATGCGAAGATTAGTGTTTGATGGAACGTTGCCTCGTTCAAAAATAATGTAATTGCTGTGATGAATCGAAAGGAAGTGGGGATTACGGAGGGCAAGGCCACCACGTGGGTAGAGTAATGACGACTGTGAGTGTGGGGAGGACTGTAGTCCGCGTTTCACGGCACAAGGAGACGACTCTGATGGCGACACGACAGGACTACTGCGACGCCCAGAAAAACAGAAACATTGCAGATTTCTCAGGCAGACGTTCGGTTTTCTGTCCCATTAACTTCTCTTCTTTTCGGCGTCTCCAACCCTGCGCTTTCTCTTCTTCAATTGTAATTAGGGGAAACGATAAATATCCGCGTCAGTATCTTTGTACGAAATAAAACTCTTCTAATTTTAAAATAACAGATATAATGTATATTTTTATTACATAAGTTATTAACCCTTATTATACGAATATGTGATTTTTATTTTATAAATTTTTAAATTAAAATAATTATTTTTTAATGACAAAAAACTTAAATTTAATTTATAATTGTAACATTTTAATTTATACTACTTTATAATAAAAATATATATATTAACTTCTAAAATTAAATTAAAAATTTTTTAATTCACATTTATAAAAAATTACAAATTTATTTTCACTTTATAATTTAATTTAAATAAATATTTAAATTATTTTTACTTAACTTTTAAAAACAAAAATTAAATTTTGATAAATTTAAATTATAAAATAAAAGTAAATTCATAAATTATTATAAATATAAAACAAAAATATTTTAAATTTAATATTTAAAAATTAAATTATAAATTATTTTAGTATAAAGTATTATAAAATGAAAAGTTAATATATAATTTATAAGTTTATAATTATATTTAAATTTAATTATAATTTTTATTTTTTTATAATTTAAATTTATAAAAATATTATTTCATTTTTACTTTTAGAGATTAAATACAAATAATTGAAATATTTTAATTAAATTAATGAAAAATTATAATATTTTATACTATAAAAAAATTTGTTTCATAATTTTATATTTATAAGTACTTTTAAAAATAATTTATCAATATAAGTATAAAATTATAAATTTTAAATTATAAAACAGAAACAAATTCATATATTTTTATGAATATAAAATAAAAATATTTTAAAATTAATTTTTGGAAATTAAATTATAACTTTTTAAGTATAAAGTATTATAAAATAAAAAATTAATTAATAATTTTTTAGAAATACATATGAATATAAAATTATAAATTAAGTTTTTATTGTATAATGTATTATAGTTATTTAATAATTTAAATAAAATAAAATTTTTATAAATTTAAATTATGAAATAAAAATAAATTTATAATTTTTTGTGAATTTGAAATAAAAATATTTTAAATTTAATTTTTAGAAATTAATGTTTTAATTAAAAAAATTAATTATTTTAATTTAGGAGTTTATAAAATAAAATTAAAAATTTACATAATAAAAATACATATTTTGTTTTTTAATAAAAAATTCTTTATTATTTTAAAAAATAATAAAAGAAATTTTGTAACAAAAATATTAATAAAAAATATTTGTTAAAATTTAAAATTATAAAATTATTTCTCGTTCTCTTCTGTAATTCGAAGGAGTTACTGGGCAATAATACTATCCCCTTTTGCCTTTAGTGATTTGGGAGGGGAGAATTTCACTTCTTTTACTCATATTTTATTAATTTTTTTTTACTTTTTTTACGTTATTGTATGTCTTAAATTTATATTTTATTATTTTTTTTAGAATTTATTCCCTCTAGTCAAATTAAATTTTTAAACTTAGTAATGGACCATCGACAATAAAATAATGGTGGATAACAGTGGACTTGAAAAGTATTGTTTTAATCAATTGGTTTTTTACTAATCACCCTTAACCTGGACCGTAAAGCTTGATTTCATGACTCAGATGTGATAATATGTGAAATATTATAAAACTTCTTGAAATAACATTAACTATAGGGAAAAATAATTTGAATTCATCACAGGGAGTTAAAATTAATGAATGGCTTTGTTTAATGAGCCAAAATGTGATAAGGAATTGTGGGGAATGATATTTTGGAATAGGCAAAATTTGATTTGACGTATCGTAGCTATTATAAAATTGAGGGAGATCCTGCCTAATCTTCAGTCTGACCCACTCTCTGAAAAGACATATTCCTTTAATTAAAATGGGAGAAAATTCAATTCAATTTGACTCAAAGGATACTCAAACTATTTTCCTATGAAACTGCCATCGAACGTACACGACAGCGTTTGACGCAAAACTCCACCAGTGCTGTGCTGGCACTGTAACCCAGAAGAGTAAAAAATGTTTTGATAAAAAAGCTGCATATTTGTCTAAGGATCGGTGAGGTGTTTTCGAGGAAATTGGTTTCCCTCTTGAGGCTGAGGCTGAGGCTGAGGCTGAGCCATTTATTTCTCTTGTTTCTGAGTGTTACTTCAAAATTACAAAATATAAGGCTGCTTGACGCACCTTCCTACAAGGAAACAAGTCCGGTCGTTTGCAGAGAAACTATTTTTTCTTTCTAACTGGAGCCGTCTGTTTGCTGTTGACATTTATTTATTTATTTTTAAATTATTTAAGAATATATTCCCCCTTTTTTATAATTCAAAAAACAAAAAATAGTAATTTATCCATTCGTCTAATATTTAAATTGTGCCATATTTGCATAAGTTACAATTAGTCATCCAATGTTATCATATGAAGTCAATCCCTATGTGAAGAATAAGTAATAATATGAATATATTCAATGGTATGATGATTATTAATTACATGTTTAATAGATAAAACTTAATTTGACGGAAATGTCTTCGACTGGACAGAATTAAAAAAAATATATATATCATCGAATCATACTTTGACAATCCACATCGTGCGTATAATTTCCAAAATGGAATCGTTTTAACACATCAACTTAAAATCTATTTGCATATCTTTTACAAATTTCAAAAATTTTAATATTATTATTAAGAAAAACGGGTACAGTATGGTGGCTTGAAAAAATACTATCTTTATTCCATCGCATTATATTTATTTTTATGTGAATACAAAACATAACTTATAAAATGAATCATTTTGCATACAATTCACTGATGGGGATAAAATTTCGTATAAAATTATGGTATGCTAATTTATAAAATATCCGTGCACGTGAATAAAAGTAATTATATGAAATTAAATAATACTATGAACCATTTCTTATTTTTTGAAATATTATAATATTTTAAAAGTATTTTCTTATAATCCTCTTTTCGAAATTGTGTGTCTTCCGTACTTGAGACTCCTCTTAAAAATATAATTCATGTAATTATCGGATATATTCTTAAAACTCAGTTCCTATTCCTATAATTTTATAACTTTTTTTCTAATCTGTTTTCTCTTGGTTTCCCTCCTTGTATCTTACTTCAATCTCAGCTTTTGAATTTTCATTTCCTTTTTCCTTTATAGTCACGAAATGAAGTAAGCAGATGCTGAGTAGCAATTTGAATGTCGTCCACCTCCTCAATTTTCTGATAAACTTTCCATGAAGAAATTTGACACTTTCTTTTTTTTCAGTAAACTCTTCTTGCAGACATTACAATTTAACATATGGCATAATGTATAATTAATTTTAAATGAAGTAACTTAACAATTAGTTAATTAATTTCAAAATAAAAATGGGATTAAAATAGAATTACATTTGCTTTTGTAAAAATAAAATTTACATACACGCAAGGTTGGATCCATTAACAACTCTATATGAAGCCCAAAAAAAATAACCGGCCTACAAATATGTGTTCATGACCCACAAGTTGATAATCTACATTTACAAGAGTATTATTTTTTTTTTTTTTCTTTTCCACAATTTCTTACATAATTTTTAAAATAATGAATTAGTACATCTTGAAAGTTAAAATTACATCTCATAACCACATTAATTCTAATATTTATAATATAATGTTATAACTATAAATGTTTTTATATCGACTGACGCTAAAAAAAAAAAAAAAATTGGCATTGAAAAATGGATATAGCAATCTGTGCCCGACGTGGGGACCTAAATTGAGACAATTAGACGCGGCTAAATTTAATTTATAATTATTAATTTATGTCTTGGTACCATGCATGATATTTGGTACCATCGACCTTCTATAATCTCGTACGTGGAATAAATTATCATTTTTTTTAAGTCTAACTACATTATTACGTGATATTATTAAATTATTAAGTAGTGAAATAGCGTTTAATATGTTGTTCGTTTAATTAGCAAGAGAGAATGTTGTGTTTGTTGCATGGATTGAAATTGTATTCCTTGTGAATCAGCGGACTTAATATTATTTTTAAGAAAATTTATCTTTTAATATTAATTATAATGATATTTCTGATGGTCGTCGGATTATGTGTAGTAGCTCATCCAATGATATATTACGTGGTTTCATTTAAAATCAGTCTTTCTTATACTATTTCGGCCTCTAAAATTCGACCAATTTACACGGCGAGTGGTAGAAGTTGACTAATCATTGAGGATCGGACGAAAAGTCCTAGCCATTATTTAAATAGAATCGGACGGCCGAGATTCACCGCAGCCAATAATACAGACAAACAACCATAATCAGATTGTGGTGAGGATGTCGGTTTTCATTACGCATTGATTTTTCTCTTCCTCGTCTATTATTAATAAAAAAATCTAACATTATTAAATTTTTTTTGTTTAATTTCATGTTTGCCTGCTGGACTGACAAGGGACGGGAAGCTGAAAAGCAAGTCAACTGTCGTTGGTTTGCCAGGTCTTAAGGGTTAACAAAAAGCAAGAAACAAGACCGCTTTTTTCTTCACTTTTGGCTCTCCTTTAATCCAGGATTGAAGCCAAACCCAATCAGAAAGTAAATAAAAACACAGAAAAAAGGATCACAACCCATAATATCTTTATCTCAGGAGCGATCATTTGTTGTGTTGGTGTTCTGGGTGCAGCTTATTTTGTTGAAGAAATAGAAGATCCGTTTATTTTGTGCAGTTGACTGGATGGGAGTTTGCTGGAGCAACCGGATCAAGGCTGAAAGTCCTTCTCATACAGGTGTTTTGGTAGTTCTATGAATTGATTTCGGCTGTTGAAACTTACTCTCTGGAACAGTACTTATTGATTGATCAACACATACCTTCTTTAGAACTTTTTCTTGTAGATTGGTTTCTTGGATTATTTAAGAATATTTTAATTTTAACCATGCTGCATTTGACGATTCTATGGGCGTTTGGTGATCTTCTCACATGGATTATGGCTTTTCATTTTGTTTGGAATCGGAGTTTGATGAATTGTTGTATTATACGGTTTGAGGCTTATTCTTTAATTAGTTTGGAAGAACAAAACAAATGATCAAGTTGTTATGGAAGATTTTCTGTGATATAATTGCAAGTATTGGTTGTTGGTGTTGCAATGCGTTGTAACATTGAATTTTGCATTAAACAACTTGAATCTTGATATGTTATTTTTCTGTGGTTGGATGCTTTTGGAGGACTTTTATTTTGCTAACGTTATCGTAATCTGACAATCCTTTTATGCTGACGTTTGTCGATAAAGATAATTGGTCAACATTTTTGTTCTCTACTGTAAATATTTTGTTGGTAATGTTTGGAAAAACTTGAAATTTTCTTTTCCTGCAGAACTGAGTTCAAAGAATGTCAGCAGAGATGAAAAGAATTTAAGCAGTTCCAGTGGCAAGACATCTTCATTTTCTCTGCCTCCGACCCCACGTAGTGAGGGTGAGATCTTGCAGTCATCAAATTTAAAGATTTTCAGCTTAAGCGACCTCAAGACAGCCACCAGAAACTTCAGGCCAGATAGTGTTCTAGGAGAAGGTGGCTTTGGTTCTGTCTATAAAGGATGGGTTGATGATCATTCGCTTGCAGCTGCCAGGCCTGGTACTGGCATGGTGATTGCTGTGAAGAGGCTTAACCAAGAAGGATTCCAGGGTCACAAGGAATGGCTGGTAAGTTTACATTTGGCTCCTATAATTTCATTAAATAAAGTTTCTGTCGCTAGCTTAAACTTCTTGTTTTGAAGGTGCTGTATCTATGATTCTTTATACTTTAAAGTTACACCATAGTTTCATATTCCAGTTAGTAGGAATCTAGGCATACAAAGATTATAAAGAAATGAATAGTTATTATAAAGTTTCCTCAATGCTTTTCCATGATTCAACCCGTACAATCAATTATTCCAAATAACGAAAACATTAGGTTTTAACACATTTCTTAGGATATAGTTAATTCACTGAAGCCAGTGATTGCATTAGTGCTGTATTAATTATGTGTCATATTTTTGGACATACAGACAGAAATCAACTATCTAGGGCAGTTGTATCATCCTAATCTTGTGAAGTTGATTGGTTACTGTTTAGAGGATGAGCATCGACTATTGGTATACGAGTTCATGCCAAAAGGCAGTATGGAAAATCATCTATTCAGGAGTAAGCTTCTTACATCCTATATACACAGTGATTAGTTATCATTCATTTATTTTAAAGATGAGAATCAATTACTGCATCTAATATATATCTTGTAATTGAAGTAATTTTATTGATAATTGAAACAGGGGGGTCATGCTTCCTGCCTCTTTCTTGGAGTCTTCGAATGAAAATTGCCCTCGGTGCTGCAAAGGGACTTGCCTTCCTTCATAGTGCTGAACCAAAAGTGATATATCGTGACTTCAAGACTTCTAATATTCTGCTTGATTCTGTACGTCCCCGAATCTTTTAGTGACATTTCTAAAGTGATTGAATCTGTTCACATCTTATTTGCTCTGCTGCTGACTTGCTTGTCTATGTTTTCCAGAACTACAATGCAAAACTTTCCGATTTTGGATTGGCAAGGGATGGACCTACTGGTGATAAGAGCCATGTCTCAACTAGGGTCATGGGTACCTATGGATATGCTGCTCCTGAGTATCTAGCCACAGGTGCTGCTTACCTCTATTTTTTTCAACAAAATCCTAGACTTACTATTCACATGTACCTGCATCCTGTATTTTTTTTTTTTACTACTGGAAGTGTTTTTAGGGCCTTTAATCATTTAAAAAGTGTTTTGAAATGGTAATATTCACATTCTCTTTGGAATGCCCAGACCTCTCTTCAGATTCCAAAGATGCTTTTACTGTCAATTCATTTGCAGTGCTTCCAACAAAGTTACTGCAACATACCTTTTCTAATATATTGTTGAACACTAAACCTACAACCATCCCTTCATGGAGACTAAAAAGGTCAATTTCTTTGTATATCCCTTTGTATTTCAAACTGCATTTAGTTGTATGTTAATGTTGTTGGAATATACTGAACGGAAGTGATTTGTCTATGCCATGATCATCAATTTCATTTTCTATTGGTAAGGTCATCTCTCTGCCAAGAGCGACATATACAGCTTTGGTGTCGTTCTTCTAGAAATCTTATCTGGCCGACGAGCCATAGACAAAAATCGACCATCTGGAGAGCACAATCTTGTGGAGTGGGCAAAACCTTACCTAATGAACAAACGTAGAATATTTCGTGTTCTAGATCCACGTCTAGAGGGCCGGCACTCATCGCCACAGGCTCCAAGGGCTGCTGCCCTTGCACTTCAATGCCTTGCTGTGGAGCCCAAGTTCAGACCAGATATGGATGAGGTGGTAAAGGAATTGGAGCAGTTTCAGGAATCAAGAAATGACGAAAGAAATGTTCAAAAGGAGCACCGTGGAAAAGGTCATCTTCATTCCAATGGTCGACCAACTGCTTATCCGAGGTCTTCTGCTTCCCGTCTTCACACATAGAGGAAGTTTTTGACGCAGCTTCTTCATTTATTTTCTTTAAATGTGTCGTGCCTGAAGGGGAAACAGAGTTCGAGCATTTCCTTTTGTAAGATAACAATGTTTGAGTAGTGTACAGTTTTCTTTAGGTTAATTTATTTATGACCAGAAAATGTTCTGGCCACACTTAGATTGCAGAGTATGCAAGAAGGCAATCTGAGTTCTTCTAGTATGTATTATACTTGAAATGAGAGCAGAAATTTGTACCGAGACTCTTTGAAAATGTAATTGAGCTTTTGTGAGTAACTTTTCTTTGTCAATGTAAACAATGATTGTATATACATCTAGCAAATATTGGGATGCATGGACCATGTCATTAACAATTATCTCTTTTATTTCAAGAGCAAGAATTTTTTGGTGAAATTGAATTTCAAACCTGTTTTAGCTATACTAACAGGAAGTCATGGCTCATCTGCTGGAAGCAAAAATGCAATTAAATATCTGAGATCTTTCATTATCTATAACGAACACCAGAAGCTGGCAAATATCAGATAAATGTATCATACCCAAACTGCAGCCAATCATCTTTCTATTGCAAAGATTCGAATCAAGATAATAGAATAAAAGAAAATGGTAATGATGTGTTTCAGAGAACTCTATCGACCCAGTAAAGCAATGCGATCCTTCTGTACTGCTTGTGATAGGTCGATGTCAAAGAGTTCACATCGTATGGGCATCTCCATCTCATAAAAGGGATTCTTCAAAACGTAGTCTGTGTTCAATTCGTAGATAAATTTCAAGAGAGATTCCATGTGTTGAGTCCCAGGTTCACACACCACAAAGAACTTTGTCCCTGTCATGAAATAGAAAACAGATTATATTCTAAATTTATCACTTGTCTTAGGAGAATGCCAGCAATACTTCACAGTTTAAGAAACGGGGCAAATATTTCGTCAAGATTAATCGAATTGTTCTAAAAACTTAAGGATCATACTACTTCAACAATACATCGGGTCAAGTTGCTTGCATTGCAAGATGAAAGGACAGGAATCTACACCAAAACAAAGGTCAAAATGAGTTATTACAAGTGCAAGTACGGGAATACTTTTCTGAATCTGCCCTTAAGTGGAAAAATTTTCAACAAAAGTACCAAAAACTTGAAAATCATATACCAAGTGCTTCTCCAAATAGCTTTTCAATAGATTTTCTGATTCAACAAGAGCTTTCTAAAACAAAACTATCATGTCCTCCCCAAAGCACTTCAAGTCCTTTCAATTAGAAAATTTTTTATGTTTATTTCGGAGAAACACTGCACAATACACTTAAAGTACTCCTTACTATTTGAAATCACTTCCCTAATTCACTCCACATTTAAAACTGGGGATATCATTTATATTTCAAAAGTTCGTTGGTTGCATGTATGTCTAAATTTTCACATTTATAGTAGCAACAAATACAACAGGTAACCGAAAACTACCTTCCACATTTTCAGTAGCATGTTGCTTAAAACCAAAATTTCCCTACTGATCCTATAGCAGCTCGTCCAAGGAACTGAAGCAAAATAAATGGCCTTGAGATAGTACAATTTATCATGCATGATTGAACTCTGAATTGCATTCTCCTCCCAACATTTGTATCCAAATTCTCTCATAACCAGAATCATCTTAGAAATGCAACATAGCCCATCTAATCCAAACTAAAAAAAAGCATCAAGAGCAATTTATGTTAATATTAAAACGAGAATTACCAGTGAGAGATTGGAAGCAATAGAGATCAAAGGTATCAGCTTCAAGGAGTTCAATGCCAGAACAGCCAGTGGTAGGCGACAGCTGCTGAGAGATTGCGTGCATCGAGTGCCATAAACTCGCCACTGCCAAGCTATCATTTATGTCCATTCAACCAGCAGATCCATGACCCTGATTTAAAAAAAATAAAAAAATTATTCAAGTAAATATAGCCCTGTTTTTCGATAATTGAAGCAAATCAACACAGAAAGTGACATCACCTTGTAGAAAATCAAGCCACCGGAATTGTTGATGATGTTAAGACTGTAAATTGCTGCCGTTCTCAAGGGCCTTCTCGGAATCTAATAACTTGAAGCTTTAAGCCAAGTCGGAGAAGAATAGGAAGAGCCTTAGACCCAAATGGGCATAAATTATGAGGTAATAACATCCAAGTCCCTAATCGTTTATTGTTTTATATGTAAAAACATATAGGTTAGCCCGGAATTCTATGAAATGACTTGAATCCTCTTCACTACTGTTTAATATTATTAATTTTTACTTAATTTTAAAAATAAAATTATAAAGAAAATACTTAATAATTTTAAATTTTGAATAGAATTCATTAATTTTAAACTAAACTTTGAGATTTTTAAAATTGTGGCATCTTATTATCAAATATACCTTTTATAAACAATTACTCGTACCAAAAATTATTGTCACAACACAGAGGACAATAGTTTGATTCTCCGCCACTCGGTTTATTTTCTCTCAATTGAAAATAATATAATTTGACATCCAACATTTTGATTGCTTTATATTTGACTCAATTTCGAGGTTGATCCACTAAAATTTTGGTAAAATATTTAAAAAGAAACTAATTATAGGCGCCAAAATTCATCATACGGGTAATCTAGTCAACTAACATGACCTCACGTCAAAATTGTGTGCTATTTCTGCCAACGGAAATAAACGGTACCAGTTGGGTAAGTTGAGTACTCATTTGGGAAAGCTGAAGATGGCGATGACGGAGAATTCAAAACCAACGATGGAGATCAACGTGCCGAAGTTCATCTCCCCGGGAATCGACGGTCATCCACCACCGGGTTCCAATCCATTGATTGACGATTTTACTCTCACTTTCAACACTGGAGATCGCTGCCTTCTCGTCGGATCCCATGGCGCTGGTTTATCCCACTTTCCTCTTCTTTTACAATTACTTACCGGCAATTCAAAAAATATATCAGTTAATAATTTTTTAGTATGTGTTTAGCTTGATTTCGATTAGGGAAAACGATGATATTGAAAATATATGGTTATAGTACTTGGACGGTCTGCTTTCCACGACACCGCATTGACTTTCTCTGGCGATCTCTGCTACCTTGGAGGAGCAGTTAGTATTTTTCTTTCATTGTTTATCTCATAGATAGTTAAATTTAGCTTCTTCATATATAGTTGATTTGAAATTCTTACTCAAATAGAATCAGTGATCCAAAATGAATCAAAATTTAGCTTGATTGGGACAGGAAATTTTGGTAGTGATGTCATGCTGAATTTAGTTAACTGTAACTATGCTTTTGCAGTGGAGGGGGAGGTTGCCTTTGCTGGATTTGAGGTTCCCATTCAAATGGCTGTGTCGGCAGAGAAAATGATATTTGGAGTAGCAGGAATTGATCCTCAAATAAGAGCTGAACTAATCAAAGTTAAAATGCGACGAGTTTCGTCTTTCTTGTGTAAGATTTATTGATTTCTTGCGGTTTTCTGATGTCAAAATGTATCTTGTTTTCTCGATTGTGTTTAGGTATTAGACATTGATCTGTCATGTAGGATGCACAAGGTATCCCATGGTCAAAGAAGACTTGTTAAATTTTGTATGGGTCTCCTCAAGCCATTCAAGCTATTCCCGCTCCTTTTACAATTAAATGGTACTTAAAATTCAAGCAGCTATATTTGATTCTTTCTGAATGCATGCATCTTCTTGCTTCAGTGAATTCTTGAGATTTTATACTCGAAGGGTTTATTCCTGTGTTTAGTTATATCTCAGTCTACCTTCATCTTGTGTAGTCTCTTCTTCTAGATAAGATAACAGTTGATTTTGACGTGCTAGCAAGGGTGGACCTCCTCGAGTTTCTGATAAGGGAATGTGAAGAGCCAGATGCCACGATTGTTTATGCAATATATATTTGATGGTCTAGAGAACTAGCCGTCTCATATAGTATATTTCTCAATTCCTCTATTAAGCATTTATCATGTATAAAATTGTATTAATAACTATAAATTTTGGCGGGATTATTATGTAGCCTTCTAAACATCAGAAACTCCTGATTGTTCTCGGGTGTGTGTGGCTTATGGGAAATTGCAATTAGGAATGCCAATGGAGAAAGTTAAGGAGGCCAGCATCCTTTTTGCTGATATTGAGAAATCACTAAATTGTGAGCTTGCAATTTATTCTGGACTGCTTAATATTTGAAATTATAGAGAATGGTGGAGAGCTGGCTGAGGAAGGAAAGAGATGAAGAGAAGAAGAGAAGAAAAAGAGAGGAAGCCAATTGGCCTTCCAGAATTTGAAAAACAAGCAGAGGGAAGCCATGTGACCGGGGATCCAGCCAAGCTGCAGTTCGTGTAATGGACAATGGTCGGGCTGCAGGAGGCTGCACTGCACGGTTGCCAGTGAAGAGAACTTTTTCTTAAGCTCAAACAGGGTTCTGAGGCAGTAGATATATTGATCTCGAAACACGTTCTCTGACCTTTCTGCTACATAGCTATAAAATTGGTTTTTGGAGATCATATTCGGCGGGCTCTGTCATTTTCAAGTCACACATTAATCAGAACGATAGTTGACAGAACAGGCAAACGGTTGCTGAATGGCTCGCAATAATTAGAACCAAAGATTACAATTGGTTTCTTTATACGTTTTTTTTTCCTACCTAGTTATAGTTACTCTTTGAATGTGAGCATACACAAAGAAATTAGGTTTATTTACTAAGAGTCATCTGCTTGATTGAATGAAAGCAGGTCGATCATGAATTCGTTGATTTGTATGCACTCAGTCCCGTACCTATATGAATGGAGTTACAAAAATGATATAAATTCTGTATACTTCCATGTACTTTCTTGGAGTCCATTTCCTAACTGTAGGGTATTCAGTATACAGCATCTAGACATCTAGACATGATCCTGGACCATGGACAATCTATATGAGGAATGGATTTGATCTCAATAATCCTACGGTTTGCACAAAAGACAGATGTCCAGTTTTTCCGTTGGCGACTGGGTTTTTACTCCCTGCAAAGTGTTGGTAGGTTCAATTCACTTACGTTTGGTATTTGGTTAAACTTCGAGGGATTGCATCCTCAAATCAATGTTTCTTTTCCCAGCAGATGGTGTCCTTTGGATGTTGACCCCTTTCCTTGTCGGTTTGTTGTGAAATATTAAATTATAATATGAATTATTTGCATCAGTAAACAAAATGCTGCGGTCTAAGCTACCCGATCGTAGCAAGAAAGGAAATTAAGAAGCCACGAAATATGATGTTGAACAACAATCGACACCAAGCTTTCAAAAATAGCGAACGGGGGAGCGCACGACTTTTTGTCCGTGTAGTCGTGGTTTCGATTCGTACTGACCGCGAAATCTTTAAACATATTTTTTTCATTTTTGCGTTATACTTGACCCAATCTCATAGCTGGTACCACTGGCTGGTACCACAGGGCTTCATTTTGCTCTAGCGGCGTCGCCCTGTGGTGCATTGAATTTTTGATCCGACCAATAACTTACTCTTCTGCTATTACTCATACAGTCCATCAGATACTCAACTCACATAACTTCGACACACCTTCTCGCACAATATTTGTTTTATAAAGAACTTTACATTTAATCCTTTTACTACCACATAAAAAAGAACATTAGCTAACCCCTCAATTGGCTTTTTAGAGTTGTGAGGATTCTGATTCCCATAGTTTTACTGCATTCAGACACTGAATCACTTGACCTCGATCTTCACTATCTCGGCCAACATGCCATAACGCCTCATTGCGCCTTGACATCATTCCGGGCCTAAGTCAAGGTCACTTGACATTTGTCCCTTAGAGCTTTGCTCGCCCACTGTGAGTGTCGCTGGGCACTGTCTATTATGCACCTCAATATACGCTGACTCTAGTACACATTATCTCACCGCTCGCACCGAGCATTGCCCCTGCACATTTTTTCAGCATGTTGGCACTCTACCGTACCTTTGACTTCTCGTCGGTATGCTCTTACGCACTCGAGTACCCCTGCTCGTATCGAGGCCCCCCCTATTAGTGTGTGCCCTAAGATTCAATAATGATTTTGGATATTTATTGATTATGTATTATGATATTATTATATTAATATATTTGATTATATTATTACATATCTGTGTTTTATATAAATGTAATAATACCCTTAGAATAGC
>JAWDEX010000005.1:3486559-3509027 GCA_035221805.1 Trichilia hirta | reverse complement strand
TTTTTTAGAGGTGCATATTCCATTAGTTTATACACAAAAATTTATATAAAATATTTATATTTATAATTCCACTCTTCCTCTTCTTATATCAAATATAATTAATTTTATTAATTTAAACAAAGCATTTTAAGAGTTTGCTCATCAAATTGTACTTGTTGATTAGAATTTAGGTATTGTAGTTATTATAAGGGATAGTGATTTAGATAAATAGATCAAATTTAACTTAACTCAAATATAATATTATTAATATTTATTCGACGTGAAAACAAAATGAGAACACGATTGTTATTCGTATTAAAAAATATAAATATAAATACGATATAATTATTACATAATTATTTATTTAAATATAATTATGACACGATTACTTATTTAAATTTATTTAAATTGTAACAAAAGAAATTAAAGAATAAATCATATAATTAATTAAATTATATATAAATTCAATTATTCAAATAAAAAGTATCCTATTATATTTTGTTATTTTTAAATCTATTAAAATATTAATATCTATTTAAGTCTTATTATAAATTTAAATACGATTATCCGTTTAAACACAATTATCTAATTAGACATAATAATTTGCTTAAATATAATTATTCGATTAAACATGATAATTCGTTTAAGTACGATTATTCGATTAAACATAATTATTCGTTTAGACAAAATTATTTGATTAGACAAGATTATTATTTAACTATTCGTCTCTTAAACATATAAATAAGTTGAGAAGGTTAAAAATAAATTCAATTAGATTATTATTCCTTCAACACGAATATAACTCATTTATTATTCGTATTAAATTTTTTTAATTCAAATTTATTTAATTATTTTGTGTCGAATAATCATATTGTGACCTAAATTATCACTCCTAATTATTATCACATATTTCAAATGAAATCTTAAAATACAAATTGAAGTCTTTGATATTACTCAAAATAAAAACGGGATTAAAACAGAATTGCATCAATCTTTTATAAAAATGAAATTACATCCATTAACAACTGCAAAACTCGATATGAAGCCTGGAAAAAGAAGCGGGCTACAAATATATGATCATGACAAATATATGATCATGACCCACAACTCATTACGACTGTTGGACACTGGATAAATCAACAATTACAAGAGAACTATTTTTTTTTTTCTTTTCCACAAATTTTTACATAATTTTTAAAAGAATGAATTAATACATTTTGAACGTTAAAATTATATCTCGTACCCATATTAGAAAATTGGCATTGAAGGATGGATGTAGCAATCTTTGCTCAAGCTGGGGATCTAAATGTTTTCATGATAGTTATTGAGACAATTAAATGGGGCTAAATTTAATTTATAAATCTATGTCTTGGTACCATGCACCGTGTTTGGTACCCTCTACCTTCTTAATTCTTAGAGAATGATCAAATTATTAATTTTTCTTTTTTAAGCCAAGCTAAATTATTGATATTATCAAATTATTATTAATTTTTAAAACAAAAGTGTGAAATAGTGGTTAACATGCTGCTCGTTTAATTAACAACATAGTAAGTTGTGTTTGTTCCATGAATTGGAATTGTATTCCATGTGAGTTAGAGGACTTAATATAATTTTTTTGAAAGGATAATATTTTTTTAAATAAAAATCATTATAATTTTTTTGAAATAATAATATTATTTTAAATAAAAATCATTTTAATTTTTTTGAAAGATAATATTATTTTAAATAAAAAAATTATTGTTTTTGTTTACACCCTAAATTATGAACACAAATAATTAAATTTCAAAAATTAAAAGAAAAAATCCTCACCAATCATCAATCGGATTGTAATAGTTGAAAAGAAAAAACAGCTGACACATGATGATTGTTGTCTTTGAAATTACATACAAAAAAGGAAAATAAATAAAAAGAATTTGTAATTGCAAACTTTTGCTTTTCAAAAAAAAATAAAAATTATTTGATACTTGAATTCCACTATTGTCTTTATACTACCATTTGATAGTAAAAAAATATATAAAAATATATTGATAATATTAAGAACACAAATTATATACCCAGATTAAGATGATATTATATACCTAGAAAAGTAAAAATAAAGAAATCTATTTAATAAACACGAATAAAAAATATGGTAGCACTCTCTAATAATTAATATTCACTCTTAATTGGTAAAGAAAATGTTAGAATTTATTTACTGAGTAATTATAAATAGAGTTGAAGTTAAAAATTAATAAAATAGCATTATTTAATACTATTATTTGTATCATCCACTAAATTATCACTCTTAAAAATATAATATTAAAATACAAAACTATTCAAAAATTTTCAAAATTAAGAATATTATATAAAAGAAAATTTCTGCAACACTTTTTTAAAAAATATATATTTAAATAACAAAATTATTAAAATTTATTTTTAAATATTAATTTTAAAAATATAAATTTAATATCAGGCATTCAACTTCTCCATTTCTAATTGCTATTAGATTCTAGCATTTACCTAAATAAATTATCTAATTTTGCAAAATAAACAAATATTGAGAAAATTATACAACGGACGGTTGCTAGAGAGTGTATCTGATACAGACTGCCGCTTTTTAGTTACCTTTCTCGTGTGATCAAAAGGTGGTAATAGAATTTGACTAATCATTGAGGATGGAACGAAAAGTCCTAACGATAATTTAAAATAGAATCCAACCGCCGAGAATCACCGCAGCTACAGATGAGCAATGATATTATGATAATCAGATAATAGGAAGGATGCCATTTTTCATTACGCATCAACCAATGCAATGGAGCATTGATTTTTCTCTTCCTTATCTATTATTCATCAAAATTATAATAATAATCAAATTTAAGTTTGATTTGTTCATGTTTGCCTGTCGGATTGACAAAAGACAAGAAGCTAAAGGGCAAGTCAACTGTCTTTGGTTGCTAAGGTCTTAAAGGGTTAACAGAAAGCAAGAAACGAGACCGCTTTTTTCTTCACTTTTGGCTTTTCTTTAATCCAGGATTCAAGTCAAATCCACTCGAAAAGGGAAAAACAACAGAAAAAAAGGATGACAACAATAATCTCTTTATCTCAGGGGTGATCATTTCTCGTGTTGGTGTTCTGGTTGTAGCTTATTTTGTTGAAGATATAGTAGATCCGTGTTTTTTGGCTCTGTTGTCTGGGTAGGAGCTTGCTGGAGCAATCGGATGAATTCCTTCTCCTGCTGGTACTTTTATAGTTCTATCTATTAATTTCTGAGACTTGGTATCTGGGACAGAATTTATTGATTGAATCAACACATGCCTTTTCTATCACTTGTTTTTGTAGATGGGTTTGGTGGTCATTTGAGAATGTTTCAATTTCAACAAGGCTCCATTTGATGATTCTATGAGGGTATTTTCGTGATTCTTTCATATGGATTATGGTTTTTCATTTTTGTTTGGAATTGGGTTTGATATATTGTTGTATTATGGTTTGAGGCTTGTTCTTCAATTAGTTTGGAAGAACAAAAAAAATGATCGAGTTATTATGGAAGATTTTCTGTGACATAATTGCAAGTGTTGGTTGGTTGGTGGTGTTGCAACGAGTTGTAACGTTGAATTTTACACAGCAGATTAAACAGCTTGAATTTGATATGTTATTTTTCTGTGGTTGGATGGTTTTGTGGGACTTCTATGTTGCTAAAATTATCATAATCTGACAATCCTTTTATGCTGGCATTTGTGTATCAAGAAAATTGGTCAACATTGTTGTTCTCTACTGCAAATATTTTGCTGGTCATGTTTGGAAAAACTTGAATTTTTCTTTTCCTACAGAAGTGAATTTGAAGAATATCAGCTGAGATGGAAAGAATTTAAGCAGTTCCTGTGGTAAGACCTCTTCATTTTCACGGAGAGAGGGTGAGATCTTGCAGTCATAAAATTTAAAGATTTTCGGCTTCAGCGACCTCAAGATAGCCACCAGAAACTTCAGGCCAGATAGTGTTCAAAGAGAAGGTGGCTTTGGTTCTGTATTCAAAGGATGGGTTGATGATCATTCACCTGCAGCTACCAGGCCTGGTACTGGCATGGTGATTGCTGTGAAGAGGCTTAACCAAGAAGGATTCCAGGGGCACAAGGAATGGCTGGTAAGTTTACATTTTGGCTCCTCTAATTTCACTGCATAAATTTTTGTGAATAGCTTCCACTTCTTGTTTTGAAGGTGTTGTATCTATAATTCTTTGTACTTTAAAGTTACACTGTAATTCCATATTCCAATTAGTAGGAATCTAGGCATACAAGGATTATATAAAGAAATGAATGGTTATTATAAATTTTCCTCGATGCCTTTCTATGATACTGGTACAATCAATTATTCCAAGTAACACATTTAATACATTTTCTTAGGATGTCGTGAAGTTACTGAAGCTAGCAATTGCATTAGCGCTGTATTGGTTGTGTCATATTTTTGGACATACAGACAGAAATCAACTATCTGGGACAGTTGTATCATCCTAATCTTGTGAAGTTGATTGGTTACTATTTAGAGGATGAGCATCGACTATTGGTATACGAGTTCATGCTCAAAGGCAGTATGGAAAATCATTTTTATTCAGTAGTTTCTTAAATCCTATGTACACAGTGGTTAATATTGATTCATTTATTTTTCTGACGGCAAGTATATTACAACATTACTGCATATAATATATATCTTGTAATTGAAGCAATTTTATTGATATTGAAACAGGAGAGTAACACTGCTTGCCTCTTTCTTGGAGTGTTCTGAATGAAAATTGCCCTTGGTGCTGCGAAGGGCCTTGCTTTCCTTAACCAAAAGTGATATATTGTGACTTCCAAGACTTCTAATGTCCTGCTTGATTCCATATGTAACCTGAACCTTTCAGTGACATTTCTAAAGTGGTCGAATTCATTCAGATATATGTTTCCATAGGACTTATTTGTTCTGCTGCTGACTTGCTTGTCTATGTTTCCAGAACTACAATGCAAAACTTTCTCATTTTGGATTGGCGAGGGACAGACCTGCTGGTGATAAGAGCCACGTCTCTTCAAGGGTCGTGGGTTCCTATAGATATGCTGCTCGTTAGTATCAAGCCAAAGGTATATTTTGTTCAACAAAACAAAATCCTAGATTTAATATTCATATATACCTGCTTCCTTTACTTTTTTACCATTGGAAGTGTTTTTAGGGCTTTAAATCCTTTAAAAAATGTTTTGAATCGGCAATATTCACAATATCTTAGGATGCCCAGACCTCTCTTCAGATTCCAAAGATGCTTTTACAGTCTCGATTCATTTGCAGTGCTTCCTTGGAAGTTACTCAACATAGCTTTTCCAATGTATTGTTGAATAATTAACCAACAAGCATCCCTTCATGAAGGACTGAAATGGTAAATTTCCGTGTAAATCGCTTTGTGTTTCAAACTGCATTTAGCTGTATGTTAATGTAGTTGGAATACTGAACCGAAGTGAGTTATCGATGCCCCAATCGTCAATTTCACTTCATATTGTGAAGGTCATGTCTCTGCCAAGCGCAATACAGCTTTGGCATTGTTCTTCTAGAAATCTTATCTGGCCAACGAGCAATAGACAAAATCGGACATTTGGAGAACACAATCTTGTGGAGTGGGCAAAACCTTTCCTGATGAACAAACGTAGAATATTTCTTTTTCTGGATCCTCATCTAGAAGGCCAGTACCGACTGCTGCAGGCTCAAAGGGCCGCCCTTGCACTTAAATGCCTTGCTTTGGAACCCAAGTTCAGGCCAGATATGGATGAGGTGACAAAGGAATTGGAGCAGTTTCATGAGTCAAGAAATATGCAAAGAAATATTCGAAAGGAGCACCAAGGAAAAGGTCATCTTCATTCCAATGATCGACCAACTGCTCATACCAGTTCTGCTTCCCCTCTTCACATTTAGAGGAAGTATTTTGATGCAGTTTCTTCATTTTTTTCCTTAAAACGTCTCGTGCCTGAGGGGAAAATAGAGTTCGAGAATTTCCGTTTGTATTAAAACAATGCTTGAGTAGTGTACATTTTTGTCTAGGTTAATGTAATTTGCGCCCAGGAAATGTTTCCTGGCCACACTAAGATTGCAGAGTACGCAAGACTGGAGTTGGAGTTCTTCAAATATGTATTATACTTGAAATCAGAGCAGAATCTGTAAGAAGAGTATTTGAAAATATAATTGAGCTTATTCAACTTGTCTTTGTTAAGGTACTGATTACGCTACCACGATTGTATATATATCTAGCAATACTCGGATGCATGGATCTCTGTGTCATTAACATTACATTTCTTTTATTTGAAGAGCAAGAATTTCTTATTACCAATCGGGATATGTAATTTCAAACCTGATTTAGCTATACTAACTGGAAGTCATGGCTCATCTGGTGGAAGCAAAAATGCAACTAAATATCTGACACCTTTCGTCATCTATACTGAACACACCAGAATCTAGTAAATATCAGACAAAGGTATCATACCCAAACAGCAGTCAATCGTCTTCCCATTGCAAAGATTCAAAACAAGATAATAGAACAAAAGAAATGGTGCAGATATATGTTTCAGAGAAGTCTATCGACCCAGCAAAGCAACACGTTCCTTCTGTACTGCCTGTGATAGGTTGATGTCGAAGAGTTCACATCGTATGGGCATCTCCATCTCATAAAAGGGATTCTTCAAAACATAGTCTGTGTACAATTCGTAGATAAATTTCAAGAGAGATTCCATGTGCTGAGTCCCAGGCTCACACACCACAAAGAACTTTGTCCCTGTATAGGAAATAGAAAACAATTATTTTCTAAATTCATCACTTGTCTAAGGAGAATGCCAGCTTCACAATTTAAGAAACAGGGGCATAAAATATTTCGTCAAGGACTAATCAAATTGTTTTAAAAACCTAAAGACCAATACAACTTCACCAATACATCAGGTCGAATTGCTTGTATTGCAAGAGGAAAACACATAAGAATCAACACCAAAACAAAGGTCAAAATGAGTTCTTACAAGTGCGAGCATGGGAGTACTTTTCTAAAATTTGCCCTCAAGCGGAAAATTTTGGGAGCCTAAAAATTGAAAATCATATGCCAAGTGCTGCTCCAAAAAGCCTTTCAATAGATATTATAATTGGACAAGAGCCTTCTAAAACAAAACTATAAAGTCCTCCCCAAAGCACTTCAAATCTTTTCAGTTTCAAAAAAAAATTGTTTATTTCTGTGAAACACTCCACAATATACTTAAGAGTACTCCTGACTAGTTGAAATCATTTCCCTGATTCACTCCACATTTAAAACTGGTGATAATATATATATTTCAAAAGTTTATACCTTACTAGTCTAGAATTTTCAGATTACAGTAGCAACAAATACAACAGGTAATTGGCAACCACCTTTCCATATTTTTTCAATAGCATGTTGCTTATTTTCATTCCCTAATCATGAGTTTAAGGTCTCTGGCTTACAAACATTTGGTTTTGATTTAGAAAAATAAGGAAATTATGATTCATTTTTTATCATTGGAAATTTAAGGGAAATGAATGGAAAAGGAGACTAAAGCCAAAATTTCCTTTCTGATCCAGCTTGTCCAAGAAACTGAAGCAAAATAAATGTCCATGAGAAAGTACAATTTATCATGCATGATTGAACTTTGAATTGCATTCTCTTCCCTACATTTCCCTTCATCCAAATTCTCTCATAAACAAAATTAACTTAGAAATGCAATATAGCCCATCTAATCCAAACCACACACAAAAAAAGCATCAAGAGCAATTTATGTTAGTATTGAAACGAAAATTACCAGTGAGAGATTGGAAGCAATGGAGATCAAAGGTATCAGCTTCAAGGAGTTCGATGCCAGAACAGCCAGTGGTAGGCGATAGCTGCTGAGAGATCGCGTGCATCGAATGCCACAAACTCGCCACTCTCAAGCTATCGTTTGTGTCCATTCGCCCGGCAGATCCATAATCCTGATTTCCGCAGAAAAAAAAAACATTATTTCAGTAAATATACTCCTGATTTTTGATAATTGAAGCAAATCAACAAAGAAAGAGAGGTACCTTGTAAAAAATCAAGCCACCGGATTTGTTAATGATGTAAAGACTGTAAATTGCTGCCATTCTCAAAGGCTTTCTCCGAATCTAATAAGTTGAAGCATGAAGGCAAGACGAAGAAGGGGATGAGGAGACCCCAACGTTTGTAAATTAATGGGGTAATAACATATGAGTCCCTAATCGTTTACTGTTTTATAATTAAGGATGTAGGTTTTACGTTTGTATTAAATAAATCCCGAAATCTACCAAATGACTGAAACACTTGACAATTATTTGCTATTACTTTTACTTAATTTAGGTAGTTTAGGATTGCTATTAAAACGGTCGAGACTTTGAGCCAGCAAAATTTATTTTGAAGTATTTGATAATTTTTTTTTTTAAATTACTTTTGATAAAATCAGTTATTCTACAATAAATTTTGAGAAGTAGCTTTTTAAAATCTGATTTTAATAAATAATTTTATTATAATTATATTTTTAAATATATCTTCATAAAAAAATAAAATTCTAAATTAATATCAAATAATTAATACATTTTACCAATAATTAGAAAATAACATTATTAAAATTTAAATAAAATTAAATGAAAATAAATGGAATAGCATAGAATAGAATTCAATAATACATATTATCCTGTTGTATTTGATATGAAATATGATTAGGTTGAACTACTTATATAATTTTATTATTAAAATTGAATATACTCAATTATTAATTTGAATAAAAAATAAATAAATATTTAGGTAATAATTTAAATTTAGTTATTAAATATTCAAAGAATTTTTTATTTATAATTTTATGTAATTTTTTAAAAATAATTTTTGTTTATATTATATAATTTTTAATTATTTATCTTATTATAATATTTTAACAGTATAATTTACTAAACACACGTATGAATTTTTTTTTTTAATTTAAAGTACTTTTAAAAATAAATTTTATCAACTATTTAACTGATTCTTTTGTACTAATTGTTTCAATAACATAATAAATATAAATTTTTTGAAAAGGGACAACAATCCCAAACTAGCCTTTAATATTACTAACTTCTACCTTTAAAATTATAGTTTAGATGATCACATTGTTTGATTTCCCACCAATTGATTTATTTCCTTTTAATAAGATTAATATAATATTTACATCAACATTTTTTTTTTTTTTAAAGGTTGACATCCAACATTTAAATTGCTTTCTATTTTACTCAATTTAAAGCTTGATCCACTAAAATTTTGGTAAAATATTTATTAAAAAAACTTATTGTAGGCGTCAAAATTCTAACATAATGCGGGTAGTTGGGTCATTTAGCGGATAATTGACATATATTGAAATATATTTCCAAAATTTAGAAAACATTAAAACTTTAGGGATTCTCCACAAATCAAGTTTGGAATCTCACGGCCCTCATAAGGCCACGTTAGGTAAATTTGTGTTCCATTTTATTAATTTATTTCTGTGGCAGGTATAAACGGTGCCGGTTTGGGGAGTTGAGTACTAGTTAGGAAAGCTGAAGATGGCGGCGACGGAGAACTCAAAACCAACGGTGGAGATCAACGGACTAAAGTTCACCTACCCCGGAATCGACGGTCATACACCTCCGGGTTCCCCTCCATTGATCGACGATTTTACTCTCACACTCAATGCCGGAGATCGCTGCCTTCTTGTCGGATCCAATGGCGCTGGTTTATCTTATTTTCTTCTTCATTTACAATTATTTACCAGCAATTCAAAAGATACATTAAATTATTAATTTGTTAGTACGTGTTTGGATCAATTTCGTGTAGGGAAAACAACGATATTGAAGACAATAGGAGGGAAGCACATGGTGGAGCCACATATGGTTAGAGTACTTGGAAGATCTGCTTTCCACGACACCGTCTTGACTTCCTCTGGGGATCTCTGCTACCTTGGAGGAGAAGTTAGTATTTTTTGTCATTGTTTATATCATCTATAATTATATTTAGCTCCTTCATATATATTGTTGATTTGAAATTTTTACTCAAATGGAATTCAGTTATCCAAAATGAATCTAATTTAGCACGATTGGGCCGGGAATCTTTTCCCATGATGTCATACTGAATTTTGTTAAATGTAACTATGCTTTTGCAGTGGAGGCGGGAGGTGGCGTTTGCTGGATTTGAGGTTCCCATTCAAATGGATGTGTCGGCAGAGAAAATGATAATTGGAGTAGCAGGAATTGATTCTCAAAGAAGAGCTGAACTAATCAAGGTAAAATGCTGTGAGTTTTGTTTTTCTTGCGTAAAATTTATTGATTTCTTGCAGTTTGATGATATCAAAATGTATATTGTTTTCTCGATTGCACTTAGGTATTGGACATTGATCTTTCATGGAGGATGCACAAGGTATCTGATGGTCAAAGAAGACGCGTACAAATTTGTATGGGTCTTCTGAAGCCATTCAAGGTATTCCCACCTTTTGCAATTAAATGGTAATAAAATTTAAGCATCTATATTTGATTCATTCTCAATGCATGCATCTTCTTGCTTCTGTGAAGTCTTCAGATTTTATTCTTGAAAGGTTTATTACTGTGTTTAGGCCTATCTCATTCTACCTTCATCTTGTGTAGGTTCTTCTTCTGGATGAGATAACAGTTGATCTTGATGTGCTAGCAAGGGCAGACCTCCTCAAGTTCCTGACAAGGGAATGTGAAGAGCGAGGTGCCACGATTATTTATGCAACCCATATATTTGATGGTCTAGAGAACTGGCCATCACATATAGTATGTGTCAATTCCTCCATTAAACATGTATCAAGTATAAAATTGTATTAATAACTATAAATTTGGCAGGGTTTTTATGTATGCTTCTAAACATCAGAAATTCCTGCTTGTTCCCAGGTGTATGTGGCTCATGGAAAGTTGCAATTAGCAATGCCAATGGACAAAGTTAAGAAGGCCAGCAAACTGTCGTTAATGGTTAGCTTTTCATATCTAGACATGCAATCTTGATTTTGAGTCCTTGGCTTGTATAGGTTGCTGATTGTCAATCCTTTTAGCTGAATATTGAGAAATCACTAAGTTGCAATTTATTAGGGGCTGCATAATGTTTGAACTTGCAGAGAACAGTGGAGAGCTGGCTGAGGAAGGAAAGAGATGATGAGAGGAAGAGAAGGAAAGAGATGAAGGCAATTGGTCTTCCAGAATTTGAAAAACAAACTGAGGGAAGCCGTGCGACTGGGGATCCAGCCCAAGCTGCAGTTCGTGTAATGAACAATGGTTGGGCTGCAGGAAGGCTGCACTCGACAGTTGCTGGTGAAGAGAAATTTTTCTTAAGCTCAAACAGAGTTCTGAGGCAGTAGGTATATTTATCTTGAA
Source organism: Trichilia hirta (assembly GCA_035221805.1). NCBI lineage: Eukaryota > Viridiplantae > Streptophyta > Magnoliopsida > Sapindales > Meliaceae > Trichilia > Trichilia hirta. The sequence continues at coordinate 3,497,681 of JAWDEX010000005.1, read as the reverse complement.
ACACGTTCTCTGGCCTTTCTGCGACACAGCTATAAAAGTGGTTTCTGGAGATTATAATAGGCAGGCTCTGCTATTTTTAAGGTTCACATTAAGCAGAGCGACCGTTGACAGAATAGGCAGATAGTTGATGAATAACTCGCAATAAGATTACAAATAGTTTCTATATACATTTTTTTCTTATCTATTTATAGTCACTCTTTGAATGTTATCATTCACAATGAATTAAGTATATTGAGCAAAGAATCATCTGATTTGTTGAATGAAAATTTGATGGATCATGAATTCATTGATTTGTATACACTCAATACTATACCCATATGAATGTTACTACGAAGATGATGATATAAATTCTGTCTACTCCCATGTTGTGCTTTCTTGGAATCCATTTTCCTCACTGTAGAGTATTCAGTATATAGCATGTAGACATCTAGACATGATCCTGGACCATGGACAGTCTAGGAGGAATGGACCTGATCTTAATAATCCTACGCAACACAGATGTTCAGGTCTTTGCGTTGGCAGTTTGGACCCTGCAAAGTGTTGGTAGGCTCAATTCACTGTGTTATTTGGTTAAAGATGAGAAGAGTTAATATATAATTGATAATCCAACTCGTATCAACTGCCGTCTTAGCTCAGCCGGTAGAGCGCATGGCTTTTAACCATGTGGTCGTGGGTTCGATTCCCACAGACGGCGAAATTTTATCTTTTCTAACGTAATTTTTTCATTTTGCATTGTACCAGCAAACAACTCTTCGGCTCGTCCAGACTGATTCTTAAAATAACTCGCACCCCTTAAATAATAATTAATGCTAAATGTATCTTCCTAGCCTTCTGATAACACCGTTTCTAAAATTTCTGTTGCCTCGAAAATTGTTCTCAGTCAGCCCACTCAATATGATATATTATCCAACATACATTAATTTGCATACAAGTTGTAGCGCATAATTGCTTTGGCAGGTAGGTATATCTTCGACTTCATCTAATTGTCTCTTCCGTATCACTAATCCTCAACTGAAAGCCTCATTCCTCAAAAAGTTTCTGAATATCTATAATTAATTTATACAGAGAACTGAAGATGAAGAATACCCTGTTAATAAATTTGGCAATAGTTTGTCTTTGATAGGTGACCAAAAGACAAGACTTGCGTCAAGTGTTCCCACCAAAGAAGATAGCTCTTCTCTATATATCCTAACCGAATCTTGTTACCTTGATTTTTGTCCTTCGGTTATGAAAAAAAGAAAAAAAAATCAAAATGTAATGTGGGTTCAATTTGTTTTCCTACCGAAAGTTGAGGGTTTTGATGACACCTTTCAACAAGAAGAAGGGGAATAATGCTGATACCATACTATGCTTTCTTTATCATTTAAAAGCAATGAAGAAATCTTTTTTCTTTTCCCATGGTTTTCAGGGAATACTCTCAGATCTTATCCCAACAGAACCTATCACCGACCTATGCTTGGGCCTTTACTTCGCTCAGTAAAACTTTTATGCTTTTGCCTTTTTCTTTAAAAAAAATAAAATCAAATACAAGAAAGAGTTTCATGAAACTTAAAATCATATATATATTAAAAAAAATGTCATTCATAGAATCCACAGTTTTCGTAAACCTAAAGGAATTCAAACCGATTACATCTCATATTATTTACTCTCGTAATTATCTATAATATTTTATTATCAACATATTAATCAAAATTTACTAAAATTTTATGTTCAAATTTAAAAGAATTATATTCATATTAATTTGAAAACTTATTTAATTTATCACTTGTCTCGAGCAATGTGTATATTGTTAAGCCTTTAATTTATTTGTAGTGGACTTGTTAAGGAGGTATTTTGAATATTTCATCTAAAATTTAACTTTTCATAGCATTACCTATCTCTAACATTTTAACTTGTAGTAGCCTTATCGAAAAATTGTTACAGTTCTCAATCAGTTTGTACAAACAGTTAAAATCTTTTCTAACTTCTATGCTTAATTATTCTTAGACTAAAAATCACCTCAAAACTTCACCTTCTAACTTAATATATTTTATTATTTTTAAAAGTACAAATAGCACATGGGCTACCGTGACTTGTAAGCTATTATATATCAGTTGAAATGTGAACATCTTGGCAAACAAAACCTAGTATTAGTTTTGGGTCTTAAGATTGGATGGTGACTATAGTCTATCATAATACCTGATTGTGTGTGGCATAAGAAAGCATGTTCTCTGAAATTTTGATGATTGAGTTTAAAAGAAAACATAAATGCAAAGCCAGCAAGAGGTTTACAACTCACAATTCCCAAACCATAACGACATTTCCTGATGTGGGATTTCTACAGAATTAATATGTATTTGAATTTCATTATGAAAAGAAGGTCCACAAATTGATTACAACAGCTCGATACCATAAATCAATGTTCCTTTCATTTGAACTTGCCATTGATTCACTACCATAAAACTCCAAGTGATGAAAGATCAATAAATAAGATCAATGGGTAAGTGAAAATTTATCTATCTATATCTTTTGAACTAAAATATTTTTATTTCCTTAGAATTTGTAGGATTTTCTTGTGGTAGAATCAGAGGATTCACATTATGTATGTATGATTTGGGAAGTGATGAAAAACAATAAAATCAAGATGAATACATTTAAGAAGAAGAAAGGAAATTAAATTAAGGCACAGAAACAGAACATCTGCTGCACATGGTGCTACTGAACAGGACATATCCACCGACAAGCTGTTAGATCTTTTTTGTATTCCACATTTCAAGATGGATGGGGGTGGGTGGTGGTTGCAATCAGCACTTTCAACGCGCACTCAATTCGTTATTCAATCCAATTAGGATTACATTATATATTGGAAATCCGTTTTTTTTATTTTCTCATAATAATTTAACCGAAAAATGAACTTTCAAAATAACAAAATCATTCTATAGGTTAGCAAATTATGATTTGTTGTCTAATAAATTGGCAGGATAACCAAAGAAATTCATTATTTCTATAAAGTATGACGGCATTAACACCAAAACTTCAACAACTTTTGAAACAACGAAAGGTAAAAGATACAAAACAGTTGAAACCTGAAAGATATATTGTAACTTAAAGAGTGACTAATTAATATTAACTAAGCTGCGGGCTACATGGTTCCTTCTTGCAGCCGCTTCAGCCAACTGCACTTGCACCAGGAAGCTGGGAGCTGGGTTTTACTATTATTACCAGCACCAAGAACAAAGGAAAAAAAAATACAATAGGAAAAAAAAAAAAAAAAAAAGTAACAACACTCTTCCTTTGGCCACTTTTCTTCTACTACCTATCACCCATCATTTTTAACTTTTTCGATTTTTGACCCACATTTACTTTTTAATCCCAAAACAAAACCCATTTCACCCATCACTTCAAAATTTTCTTTTTCCGGGAAATAAAGCTGAAAGAAAATTTGAAAGCGGGAAGCATGAAAATGAAAATGTTAAAAGGAAAAATATTTCTAGACGCGGAAATTCTTTCCCACGAAGGTTTGACCGAACTGCCAATGACTTGGTGCCACGTTCCATGAAGTTGATGTCCGCCTATCACTGCCCGTGACTCGGAAGGAAAGTGCCTGGCCCACAAGGACTGCATTAGATTGCCAGTTTTGACCCCAGTTACGGCTCATGCTCAACCATTGAGTGTTGGATCCCTTGACGCTCACGCGCACGATATCACCTGCGCCAGCAACGTTGGTAACCAAAACCAAGTTAAAGTAACGGAAACCGTTAATTGTGAATCGAATTCCGCCTCGCTTTCTGCAAGGTACCCTGCAAAAGATAATAAAAGAAAGCGCGTTAACACCTCAGTTAAAGACTAACTCTTCCCTTACGATGAAAGGGCACTTTTTAGGGCGGTTAAAGAACCAGAAGCAAAAGATCCTTAATGTTTCTGTAGGACCTACAAAAATTGTGAACCACCAAGACACGCCTGGGAGAACGTGAACTGTGTCTGTGACAGATTTTTCGACTTTTAAGGCCCTGCCCATCCTGATTTTCCGGTAAATTTGAAAAACATAAAATTACATAAACACCTTTATTTTACTTTATGATAATGCCCTCGTGAAAGTCAAAATTTACCAAAATATGGCCTTCAAATGGTGATAGATGTGTGATTTGTCAAACAACGGGTGTATTTTAGTAATTATCTATCAGATTTAAAAAAAAAAAAAAAAAAAAAAAACGCCGAAATTGAAACGGCGAATCGGTTTGCCGTTTGCTATGCTTGGCAAAAGGACGAAGATTAGAGAGATACTAAAAATGCAGGGTGACTTTGCATAACAGTGTCTGTTTGTTTCCGAGAAAAGAAAAAATATTTTTTAAAAACACAACTCTCTCTAATCCCCCTATTTCCTCGCTTGCCCAGTTCGGCCCGAGGAAAGCATACCTTAGAAACAAAGAAAACAAACAACGCAGGAATGTTGCTGAATAGTGTAAAGACAACAAGGGTATTCGAGGAAAATTACAGCAACTCACCTGCGATAGGAAATGGGAACGATTCCCGCGCGGTATTCGGCGATCTTGAGGAACATGGGCATAGCGAGGTCGAAGTGAGGACGAGGAGGGTTGCACCAGCCGCCATCATCAGAGGGCTCAGCGAAGTTCGGAGGGCAAAAGTTTGTTGCAGTGATAAAAATGGAGGGGCTACCGGGAAGACACCATCTCGGGTCATCCGCACACTTTAACTCAAAGCACGCGCCACAACTAAGGCCATTGTTGAACAGAGCCGTACTTAACGCCGCCGTATTCACTCCGTAACCCTGACTGTAGAGATTCCCGTACCCACAAGCACCACCTGCGCACAAAAGATTATACAATTCTTCGTTAAGTTTTGTTAGAGTATGTTGGTTTGAAATGTGAGATTTTTGTGGATGAAACGAGTTGGTTACGAAGAGAAAAGAACGGAACAATGTACGGTATAAAAGATCCAGTAAAAGACATACCCATAGTTCCGGAAGCATCACTGCCACCGTAGAAAGTTGCATGAGCGGACTGCCAATGTCCGCCGGTATAAACCCCCGGAATCCGAGCATTGACGGCAGCGGCAAACAGAAAAAGCAGAGCTGAAACAGAACAGAGCACATTTGATAAAGCCATTGTTATAGAGAGAAGAAAAGAGAGAGTTGTGGGCGAATGAGTAAAGCGGGAAGAGGGGGAAGGGTTACTTAAAGAGCGAGGGTCAAGCGTTAGGGTCAGCATAAAGAGTAAAGTTTACGGAATCAACAGTTAAAATGTATTTATTGCTGTATTTTACTGATTCTTCTTTTAGATATTGGCTGCTTTTTTTTTTTCATTTAAACTCTCTGTTAAAAAATAACATGTCATCAAATCCTTAATTTTCGATAAATTATAAAATAATTTAAATTTATAAATTTTTCGCATACTTTTTGCTTTACTTTTAAATTTTGTGAAGAATGAGTAACGTTCTTATCTCAAAATCTATCTCAAACTTTTAGATCAAATGATTATTAAATTAAATCTTTATCTCAAATTTTTATATTAAATCAATAATTTAAGGGTTTATTTAATATTATAGTATTATAACTATATTTTAAAATCACCTTAAATAAAATGATTGATAAACATTAATTTTTTATGACAACCATTTAATATTTTTACTTGTATTCTATGTCAAGTTATTTTAAAATGATTTGTTATGCAAATTTTATTATTTATAATAAATATTAATTATTTAAGATAAATTTTGAAATAAAAAATTAAAATATATATTACTGGTCAGAATTTATTAATAAAAATATAAAAATAAATAATTTAATTATTATGTCCTTAAAATATAATATTATAGTTATGAGAGTTAAATCATTACTTTAATAAACTGATGCTTAGTGGAATTTAAGGGCGGGGATTCACAGACCAACAATTTGTAAACTACATATTTGTTTGTGATTTTTTCTAAACAAAGAGTGTCTGATGTAATTAACCAATAAAACTTTTTTTGGTTGGATCACCATCTGAGAATCGGGGCCAATGGGGAAGGGTATCCATGTGACCCCACGCATGGCGTTGGTGGATGTTCATTTTGCTGGGTCGGACTCATATCAAATTGGTTGGCACGTGCAAGTGGATTGAATGACCGGGATTCATTTTCTTCTTTTATTGTTCTTGATGAAGGTCTGAGCGTCGACGGATGGGGATGGTAACTGTTTGTCTCAAATTCAATCCGATGAAATTAAAAAACAAGACCAAAAATCAAAATGTTGAATATATTCCATTGTTTGAGTTGGGTGAATATGTTCTGCTTTTGGGTCTAGTGAAATTGAGATATTTTAAAGGTCGAGAATCGGATCATTTTGTTGATAATTTTATTTTTTCAACAAATAATCAATTTATTTTATTAATATTTACTATTTATAGAAATTAATTTGGATATAGATTAAGATCAAGGCGGTGTCATGTCTGTGACATATTATTTATTCAAATGACGAATAATATTTTTTATTAAAAAAATTGATTTGAATTCTATAAATGGTAATAGAATATTTATTATATGCCATTTTAACATCTAGTTCTTGTCAATAACTATTACCAAAATAATTAGGGTTCTAGCTAATTCACTCAACACTGCATAATTTATTTCATCGTACCAACCAAAACTCAACTTAAGTTGATGAACTTGGAATGAAATTCTTTGTCGGATTTTCTCTTGGGATTTCTGGTTGGTATACTATATATAATAACAAAATTAAACATAGTAATGCAATGCTCACAACACGGACCATAAATTGATCGAGCCAATTTGAACCCACCTTGCTTCATTTCCAAGCGGCGCCGTAACCGATGACTCTGATTTCATCACACTTTGGCCTTACTACATTTTAATGGAAATAAAAATAAAATAAATATAAATATAAAATCAGTTAAATGAAGTAGAAGTCATAACTGGGTCAAGGGGCAGCAATCCCCAAGAAGGCTACCCACAGAAATTGTGTGAAAATACATAAAAGGACACAAACGGATCAAAAAAAAGCGTAAATTGTGGGGTCCAATTTTTTTTCTGTCCATCATCCGAATACTGATAACGGGGCATGAGAGAAAGGAACAGATCCATGTAGTATGCACGTACTTATTTGATTACTGCTATGTATTAAACAATTTGTGGGACCCACTCTCCACGTTTCCTCACCCCTCGCTTGATCTCTGTTCCTATATACAAAAATATACGATTTAGGCTTTTCGGAAAAATATTTAAAATAATTATTTTTTTTGTTGAAAAAATATTTATTTTTATTGCATTTAATTACCAACTCTCTCAAAATAAAAGAAGTGGACGAGACACGTCACATATTTTTTTTACAGTTCAACTTTTTATTGTTAAATATTTAATTTTACGAATTAAGTTTACGGCATGTGAAAAATATTACTGAAGGGAGCTAAATTTTGATGGTTGGGCGAAATTATTAAGGGGAATTATTGGGTTGGTCCTTAAATTCAATAACGACTAATTATGTTCAACTTATTTTGGTAGCTTCGTTTCTTCTTTTTTTAAATATATATTTACGAGCACATAAAAATACTTAATAGTCACTTTGATGGATGTTAGCATTAATACCTAATAAATACGAATTAGTATCAAGCCATTGTAGGGAAAAAAAAAAAGGACCTTGTGCTATCATTTAATAATAAGAAATGCAAGTACCATAAATTGAAGAATTATATATTTTTATTTATCGTAAAAGTTTTAAAAAATTATTGTATAGCTTATACAAAATGGGTATTTACTTAAAAATTATTGATGTGTATAATTTATAAATAATTAAAAATATGGTGTGAGATAGTAATGATTTAAGAGTTATATATATTAAATTGAAAAGGCAAAATGTATACACTTTATATATTAAGTAGATAAAAAAAATAATTTTATAAATATTTTATACATAATTTATTTTTTCTATGGTGCAAGAAGCCATGAATCCTCAAGGAAGATCCGTCCCCCTGTAATGAACACATTTTAAAGATGATAATATTGCAACTTTAAGTAATTACCACTACAATTCTTTTTACTTTTATTTTGAGTAATATGCCATTAAGTAATGGATGATGGAATTTTCCAATAAATTATTTTAGAAGTCTATCACTGCTAATAATAAATAAAGAATATATCTTAAAATAATTAAATAATAATAAAAAATATCATAATAGTATTCGTTATTGCATAATTCATATTATAAGAAGAATGCATGCTATTAAGCTAGACCAATAAACTAACCTTAACTCAAATATTTATTGTTAAATAAGCGTTATATTATAATTTTAAGTCTTGAAACTTATTATAATAATAATAATTATTATTATTATTATTATTATTATAGGGTCATATTAAGGGTTAAAAAAACATGCCACCTCTTCATCAATCCTCCCTACAAGTGGAATGACCAAATGCGAAATTTATAATATAACTGTGAGCATATTTACTATAATTAATTTTTATATAATTTTGAAAATAAAGCATATTTGATATAGTTAATAAAATATATCCGATAATATAAATTTTTAATAGAATCTGTATTTTAATTAATATTTAATATTTTAATTTATATTTTATACCCATAATTATAAAATAATTGTGTAGCACCACGTGTCAATATCAGAGAAGCTATCAAACCAAAACCACATCCATCGTCTTCTCTTCCAAGAGATCCAAATCTTTGATGCATGTGAAGAGAATTATTGTTTTGGTTGCTTCTTTATTCATCCAAACTCTTCCATCTCAATCTCTAACCCACGTCCATGTGCATTCACTAATTGCCTTCTTTTTTTTCCCCTCCTGTCAATATTTTTTTATTATATTTTATATGCATTATCTTATATGTATAAATTTCATTTTTAAAATAAAATATCTTTCACTTGTCTCGTGTATTCATGTGTTATAAATAACGTTATTTTTATTGATTTGAATTAAAAAATATTTATATAAAAATGTAAAATTTGCAAAATTTGAATCCATATTTACGTATTGGATAACTAAAAATATTGTATGAATGTGAATATTCGCACTAAAAAAAGTTAATGTGAAAAAAAAATGCAAATTCTTATATTTTATGTTCGACTCCAAATACATATGATTGTAAAATGTACAGCAATAAATCAAAATTAGTTTTGAAAATTTTCAGAAGGATAAAAATAAAAATTCTTAATATGATCAACATTATTATTAAGTTCTTTTTTTCTTTTCCTACAAATGACACGTGTCGAAGAGGGAGGAGGTATGTAATGTTGCTTTCATATACGCCAGTCTTGTGTTAACATTCCATCAGTCGCGTTGAAGTATTGATCTGTCTTGCAAACGGTGCATATTGTCTTCATAAATCGATATAAAAAAAGGCCGAATCAGGTGAAGTTTTAGCTACAAGGAAGTTGGAGAAGAAATTCAATTTGGTATAATAACATCCAAGTCCCTATGATTTTATCATTTGTATCAAGTAAGTTCGTGACCGCTAACCCATTTGAAAATTATTGAAATACCCTTTATTGTTAAATTATCTATTTTTAAGATGTATTTGAAATTAAAATATTATATGATAAAATCATATAATGTCAAATATCAACAAAAAAAATATGATTAAATTTTATTTAAAAATTAGTAATTACGAAATATTTTTTTTAACTTTATTTAAAAGCTTAAAAGTTGATAAAAATACCAAACGTATCCTTTTATTTTGTGGTAAAGTTTCACACTATAAACGACAATTGGGCTATTTCAATAATTGAATTGATGAAAATTATATCCTTATTTTTAGAAAATCAAACCCAGGTGGAGTCAAATGTTATTATCCCAACCAATTTGAAGACAGTGCGAGTCCCCGTCACCGACAAGCAACCATATCTAGTGAATCTGCCACGTCATGTTGTGAATTGAAATCTATCTTCACAAACACATCATCCACCTCATGTACCCAGATGGATGGACATATGAACATGCCATCAATAATATATTAGAACAAGATTCTCTCTAAGACCAATTCCTCCTCTTACTAATACTTTTAGCTACCTCTGTCCAAATATTCACGTTCAAATGCTTAATTATGCTCACGGTTGTGCCCTAAAATTTCTTATAAAACCATTTCAAAATGTTTAAAGTTCTTATATACACACTTTTTACATTAGATCGATGATTGAAAATGTTTGACGTTATTAAATTTTATGATGTAATAAGTTTCGAATCATTAATTTTATATAAAATTAGTGAATATAATTTTTTGCATTCTTAAAAATAACTACATTTTTTTCTGTTGTTTGTTGGATGGAAAATGTTTTATAGGAGTTGACAATTGGGTCCCAAAGAAATATTATTGAAAAATGTTGGGATATTGACACACTTTTTAATCAGGTTGATGTTCATGCTATTTATTTTAGAAATTCAATATTAAATTGTAGACATTTTTAATGCCAATTGGGATATGCAATCTATACAAAAAGAATGTTGAAATAATAGAAAAATTATATATATTTGGGCATAACCCCAAAAATATACGAAGTTATATGTAAAATAGTTATAATTCTATAAGATAATTTATTTATTTATTTATTTTTTTTTTTGAACTTTGTTCCCCTAATTTTGAAAAGTGAAGGCTTTTTCATTTGCTCTTCTTAATATATCAACTACTTTTAGAATTTATCTGTCAACTTTAATAAGGGAATGTTTAGTCCCTTCAATAATCAATTTTTCTTTTTAGAATTTGCTCTATTCTATTTTACTATTTTATTTTATACCCCCTTCCCTACCCCTCAAGTTTGAATTGTCTCCCTCCTAGCGTATATGGTAGTAAGATACAAAATTACTAATAACTTTATTCAATTATCATTCAATTGACACAAATTTTAATCTAATCTCAATATTTTAATACCTAAATTACTTAATATTTTTTTATTTTATAATAATTATATAGACCCAATACTTAGAGAGAGGGAAAAAATAAAAAAATGAAAATGAAAACTTTGTCAAAAATAAATGTTTATATCAATTTGCTTATAAATTAAGGAAACTAAGACTTTTTAATCTTCCAAAATTGGTGCATGCAAGCACATATCACTTGCTATTCTTAAGAAAATTTGATAAACATTTTTGGTTGCTTGCTTGCTTTCACAACTATTGC
>JAWDEX010000005.1:3469065-3486459 GCA_035221805.1 Trichilia hirta | reverse complement strand
TGCCTCGCAATGCATCGAATCCCTGACTCGGCCAGTAATTCACTCTTTCACTATTACTCATACAGCCCATTAGATACTCAACTCACAGAATTTCGACACACTTTTTTTTACAATATTTGTTTTATGAAGACCTCTGCCTTTAACCCTTTTACCACTACATAAAAGAAAACATTAGCCAACCCCTCAATCGTCTTTTCAGAGTTGCGAGGATTCTGATCCTCATATTTTTACTTCATTCAGACACTGAATCACTTGGTCTCGATTTCCCTATCTCGGTCAACATGCCATAATGCCTCATTATGTCTTGACATTATTTCGGGCCAAAGTTATACTCACTTGACATCTGCCTCTTGGAGCTTCGCTCGTCCATTGTGCGTGTCACTGTGCACTGTCCGTCATGCACCTCAATGTACGCTGACTCGATCATACATTATCTCACCGCTCGCATCGAGCATTGCTTCCACATATTTTCTCAGTACATTAGCACTCTACCGTGCCTTTAGCTTCTCGTCGGTGAGCTCTTACGCACTCGAGCACCCTCGCTCGTATCAAGGCACTCCCCTGTGCCTTTAACTTCAGCCTATGCACCTCTACGCACTTGAGCATCCTGCTCATAGCTTAGCACTCTCTAGTGCTGATGGCATTAGCTAGTGCGCCCATACGCACTCAGACATTTCCCTTGTAACTTGGCACTCCCCCGCGCTGTTGGCATAGCCTGTACGTCTATATGCTCTTGAGCATCCCGCTTAGACTTGGCGCTCTCCCGTGCCTACGGCCTTGTGCCATTGCGCCCTTGCCCACTCAGCACTCTGCTTTTCACTCAACACTCCTCCACGCCTAAAGCCTCATCCGGTGCACCCTTGCACACTTAGCGTTGCTCGTCACTTGGCGCTCTCTTGCGCCGATGGCTTCTTGCCTATGCTTCTTTGATCACTTGAGCGTTCTGATTATCGCTCGGCGCTCGCTCACACTGAGGGCCTTAACCTGTGCTCCCTTAAGCATTGAGCGACTCGCTATTTATTTGGCACTGTCTCACGCCGTTGGCCCCAATGCTTGTGTGCGCTCACTGCCTCATGTCTCCGCACACTTGAGCATCGGCCCCTGCACATTCGGACAACCTCCATTACGCCTTCATGTGCCCAATTCGCGTGCACTACTCTTGCATGGCTTTGTCTTGTATTGTGCGCATCTCCCGTGCTTGTGGTGCTCTTAGCATGCTCTGCTTATGCTATACTCAATGTTTCGCATTGCGACACACTATGCTTCACACATGCCGCGCCCCTCATTAATTCACAAGTGTAATTCTTGGCCCACTCGAATATATTTTAGGCTGGCTCTCGCACCCCGAACTCCTCTACTTAAAGTGTATGCCTTCTGTTATGCCTCGATAGTTTCACCTTACCTTGAACTTATTAAGAGAACGACTCCACTTTTCGATCAACTCGTACAGAGTAATAAGCTTCATTATTTAATAACTCACGTGTCATCATTTTTAACTCTAGAATCGTCTACTTAAACTAATATGTTTTAATTAGCATATTCGACATTTAGAGCTGTGGCAGCGGACCCAATAATCAGTTAAAAAAGTTCACCCATACTGTTTCTGAAATTACCTCGCAAGTATTGTCTACGCTCCATCCAGAAGAATTAATGCTAAAAGCGTCGCCCTAGCCTTCTAATCACATCCTTTCCAAAATTTGTGATGCCTAAAAAATCGTTCAGAGTCAGCCCACTCAATAAGATATCTTATCCGTCAATTTGCATACAAGTTCTACGGCATAATTGCTGCAGCAGGTTTATCATCAACTTCATTCATTTTTTCTTTTGTAACTCTAATCCTCAAACCTCATTCCTTAAAAAGTTTCTGAATGTCTATAATTAATTTAGAGAAAGCAAAAGACAAAGAATACACTGTTAATAAACTCGGCAATAGTTTTTGGTATGTGACCAACAGATAAAAGACTTGCGTCAAGTGTTCCCATCAAAAGAAAAAACATTAATAGTTTTTGCCATGAAGAAATTTCTTTCTTTCTTTTTTTTTTTCCTGGTTTCCACCGAATACTCGCAAGCCTTATCATAACTGAACCTATCACCGACCTAACCTTGGACCTTTCCTTAGCACGGGGAATTTTTTTTTTTTTTAATATAGAAAAAAAAAATCAAATACAAAAAGGTTTCTTGTAACTTGAAAATCATATATATTTACTGTTTTTGAAAAAAAAAAAATATATCATTCATAGAATCCAAATTTTTCATGGACCTCAAGGAATTTAAACCACTGACCTATATTTTTAACACTCATAATTATCTATAATTTTTTGTTATCCACATTTTAATTAAAATTAACGAAAAGTTTATATAAATATCATTATTATCATTTTGCTAAAATATTTATTCGGATTTAAAAGAATTTTATTCTTATTAATATTAAAATTAAACTTTTAATTTATATATATGCATTGAATAGGATATCCCAAATACCCTATTTAAGATTCAATCTTTTATGCCATTACATATATTTATTCGTTTTTTAACCTGTCTTAATCTCGTTAGGAGAATGGGCCCAGTTTTCAATAAGTTTAACTCATTTGAATTTTCACATTTAAACATTCATAAATTAAAAACTATTTCAATATTTCATTTTTCATTCAATATTTTTGAGTGTAACACATTCCGCATGAGCTACCATGACTTGTGTAACATTGTAAGTGAATTGAAATGTTAATTTCGGGTCTCAAAATTCGGTGGTGACTATAAATCACTGATTCTTGTTGGTATCAGAAAGCATGTTCTCTGAAATTTTGATGGAGTAAAACACAAAACATAAATGCTAAGCCTGCAAGCAGTTTACAAAAGGTGAAGCAAACTAACAATTCCCGTACCATTTCGGCAGTTCCTGGGATATCCATGGAATTCATATTTATTTCAATTTCATTCCGAAAAGAAGGTCCGGTCCGCAAATTTATTACAACAGCTGAACCCCATGTTTGTTTTATTAACTATTCACTCCCATAAAGCTCTAGGTGATGAAAAATAAATAAATAAGATCAATGGTCAAATTAAAATTTATTTATCTATATCTTTAGGACTACAATATTTTTATTTCTTTGAATTTGTAGGATTTTCTAGTAGAAGAATCAGAGGATTCACATTTTGTCAGAGATGAAAAATGATAAAATACATGTAAGAAGAAGAAAGGAAATTAAAGCACAGAAACAGAACATCTGCTGCACATGGTACTACCGAACAGAACAAATCCACCGACAAGCGGTTAGATCCATTTGCATTCCACATTTCAAGATGGAGTGGCTCCAATCAACACTTTCAACCTTTACTCAATTCATTATTCAATCCAATTGGAATTACATAATATATTGCAAATCCATTTTGTTTTGTTTTCTTATAATAATTAACCCAAAAAAGAAACTCAAAAATTTTTGATGCAATAAAGGATAAAAAAACACAAAACAATTGAAACCTGAAAGATAAATTATAACTTAAAAATAACTAATTAATGTTAACCTGAGCTGCGGGCTACACGTTTCCTTATTGCAGCCGCTTCAGCTGACCACACTTTCACCAGGACGCTGGGTTTTACTATTATCACCAGCACCAACGAACAAAGGAAAATCAAATTACAAAGAAATACTGATAAAAAAAAAAAAATTCACACACTTTGACTCTTTGGTCACCTTTCCTCGACTACCTATCACCCATCACTTTTTAACTTTTTCATTTTTGACCCACTTTTACCTATTAATCCTAACACAAACCCCATTTCCCCATCACTTCAAAATTTTTCTTTTTCCCGGAAAATAAAGTAGAAAAAGAAAATTTGAAGGCGGGAAAAATGAAAATGTTAAAAAGGAAAACTATTTCTAAACATGGAAATTCTTTCCCATGAAGGTTTGACCGAACTGCCAATGAGCTGGTGCCACGTTCCATGAAGTTGATGTTCGCCTATCACTACCCGTGACTCGGAATGAAAGAGCCTGGCCCACAAGGACTGCATTGGATTGCCAGTTTTGCCCCCAATTACGGCTCATGCTCAACCATTGCGTGCTGGTTCCTTTCACGGTCACGCGCACAATATCACCTGCGCCAGCAACGTTAGTAACCAACACCAAGTTGAAGTAACGGAAACCGTTAATTGTGAATCGTATTCCGCCTTGCTTTCTGCAAGGTACCCTGCAAAAGACAATAAAAATGTAAGTCTTTAACGCCACAGTTAAAGACTAACTCTTACCCTACGATAAAAGGGCACCCATTGAGGGGCTGTTGAAGAACTAAAAGCAGAAGATCCTTGATGTTTCTGTAGGTTAAGGTACACAGAGACCCACAAAAATTGTGAACCAACACATGCGCCAGAGAAGGTGAACTGCATCCGTGACCCAGATTTTCTGACTCTTGAGGCACTGCCCGGCACACCATACTGATTTGCCGGTAAATTTGACAAACATAAAATTACATAAACGCCCTCATCTATTTTACGACAATGCCCTCGAAAAAGTGAAAATTTACCAAAAAATGGCCCTCGAACGAGGATAGGATATTCAAAAAACAGGCCAAGCCGCAAACACCGAAAGTGAAACGGCAAAAGGGTTTGTCGTTGGCTATTTTTGGCTAAAGGACGGAGACTGACTACGAGCGATACTAATGTTGGGTGACCTGTACACAACAAACTCTGTTTGTTTCCGGAGAAAAGAAAAAATATTAAGAAAACACAACGCTCTAATCCCACTTTTTCCTGGCTTTCAGCTGTTCGGTCTAAGAAAGCAGCATGTCTCAGAAACAAAGAAACCAAAGTACCAAACCACGGAGGCATTGTCAACTATTGTGAAAATGTAAAGACAACAAGGGTATTGGAGTAAAATTACAGTAACTCACCTGCGATATGAAACGGGGACAATACCCGCTCGGTACTCAGCGATCTTGAGGAACACGGGCATGGCGAGGTCGAAGTGAGGTCGCGGAGGATTGCACCAGCCGCCATTATCAGATGGCTGAGCGAAGTTCGGCGGGCAAAAGTTTGTTGCAGTGATAAAAATGGAAGGGCTACCGGGAAGACACCATCTCGGGTCATCAGAACACTTTAACTCAAAGCACGCTCCACAACTAAGGCCATTGTTGAACAGAGCCGTGCTTAACGCCGCCGTATTCACTCCATAACCCTGACTGTAGAGATTCCCATACCCACAAGCACCACCTGTGCCCCAAACGATTATACAATTCTTCATTAAGTTTTTCTGAATGGAATTAGTTAGTTATAGACAAAGAGAAAAGAACGGAGCAATGTACGGGATAGAAGATACAGTAAAAGACATACCCATAGTTCCAGAAGCATCACTTCCTCCGTAGAAAGTAGCATGGGCGGACTGCCATTGTCCACCGGTATAAACCCCCGGAATCCGAGCATTGACGGCGGCAGCAAACAGAGAAAGCAGAACTGAAACAGAACAGAGCACATTTGAAAAAGCCATTGCTAGAGAGAGAGAGAGT
Source organism: Trichilia hirta (assembly GCA_035221805.1). Classification (NCBI taxonomy): domain Eukaryota; kingdom Viridiplantae; phylum Streptophyta; class Magnoliopsida; order Sapindales; family Meliaceae; genus Trichilia; species Trichilia hirta. The sequence continues at coordinate 3,480,960 of JAWDEX010000005.1, read as the reverse complement.
GAGAGAACAGAAAGCTAGAGATGTGGGAGAGTTTTTGTGTTGTGGGTGAACGAGTGAAGCGGGAAGGGGGGGAAGGGGCACTTAAATAGCGAGGGTCAAGTATTAAGGATGGGCTAAAGCTGTGTCTTAGCTGATACTCGTCGTTCTTCCCCTTACTTCTAGGCCATTTTCTTTTTCTTTTTCTTTTTTTTTTTTTAGATAAAGGTTTTTCTTTTTTATTTTGATTAAAAATAAATAATTTTTAGAAAATAACATCTATATCCTTAATTTCTGAAAAATTAGGAAATAATTTTAATTTGTAAATTTTTCACACTTTGTTTTTTTCTTTTTCTTTTCTTTCAATTTTAGAGAATGAGTCATGTTTCTTGATCTTAAATTTTATCCTAAATTTTTATCTCAAATAATTATTAAATAAAAATATATTCTATAATTTTTTAAAATTATAATTTTGTAACTATGCTTAAAAACACATGTAGTAAAGTATTTGATAAACGTGAATTTAAGAATTATTTATTTATTTATTTATTTATTTATTCATATCTAATAAACTTACTCTATAGCAATTGTCGTTTGAATGTCCTAGTACTTGAATGTCAAATAAATTCTAAAGTTATAAATTTTAAATTATTTTATTATTTATAAAAAATTTATTAGATTATTTTCAATAAAATTTTGATTAAAAAAATTAAAACATCTATTACTTGCTAAAAGTTCATAAATAAAAATATGAAAGTTAATTATTTAATTATTATATCCTTCAAATATTTTATTAGATTTATAAGAATTAAATCATCACTTTAAACTATATTTAACAGAATTTGAGGGCAGAGATTCATAAACCAAAAAACAGAAACTATATATTTTGTTGTGATTTTTCTAAAAATAGAAACTCAGATGTAATTAACCAATAAATTTTTTGTTTCGGTAGGAAAGGGTATCCACTTGTCGGGTTGATTGATGTTCATTTTGCTTGCTCAGACTCGGATCAAATGGTTGGTACGTGCAAGTGGATTAAATTACGGGGATTCAGTTTTTCTTTCATTGTTCTTGATGAAGGTCTAAGCATCATCAGATAGTGATGATACCCGTTTGCTCTCAAATTCAATCCTTTGAAATTAAAAAACAAAAAACGTTGAATATATTCCATGAATTGAGTTGGATGAATATGTTCTCCTTTGGGGTCTAGTTAAATTGGGATATTGTAAAGATAAAGAGATTTGGATCATTTTGTTGATAATCTCTTCTTCTTTCTTTTTTTTTTTTTCCAACAAATAATTGATTTATTTATTAGTATATAGTATTTATAGAAACAAATTTTGATTTAGACAGGGTCGGTGTCAAGTATGTGATCTATTATTTGTTCAGATGAGAAGTAGAAAATAACGAATGGTATTTTTTTTATTAAAAAATTGATTTGAATTATATAAATGGTAAATATAATATTTATTATTTGCCATTTTTAAATCTATTTCTTATCAATAACTATTACCAATACAATTACGTTTCTAGTAGCAACATAAATTACTTTATCATACCAACCAACGCTCAAGTCAAGTTGGTGATGAACTTGGAATAAAATTGTTGGTAGGATTTATTCTTGGGATTTTTGGTTCATATACTCAAGATATTATATACACACACGAAAAAAAAATAATAAATAAAATAATGAAAAATAATAATGCGATGCTCAACAACATGTACCATAAATTGCTCGAGCCAAATTGAACCCACTTTGCTTCATTTCCAAGCGGCTCTGTAGCCAACGACTCTGATTTCATCACACTTTGGCCTTACTCCATTTTTTTAAAATAAAATTAAAACCATTAATGAATTAAGAAGTTGAATTCCCCAAAAAGGCTACCACCTCAAATTGTATGAAAAGACGAAAAAGGACAGGAACGGATGAAAATACGCGCAATTTCTGGGGTCCATTTTGTGCTGTCCGTCCGTATATTGACGATACATGATGAGTCATGAGCGAAACAGAAGACAGCCATGTGGTACGTATGGACGCATTTGATTACTGCTATGTATTTAACCATTGTTGGGATCCTCCATACTTTTCCGCAATTGTCGCTTGATCTCTGTTCTTATATACGGTTCAGGCTTTCCGGAAAAATATTTAAAATAATTAATTTTTTTGTGAAAAAAATATTAATTTTTATTACATTTAATTACTAACTCTATCAAAATAAAGGACGTGGACGAGAAATGTCTACATTTTTTCAATGAAAATTTTAATTATTAAATATTTAATTTTAGCAATTTAAGTTTATGGTATGTGAAAAAATTGCATAAAACCGAACTAAATTTTGATGGGTATGTGGGATTTTTAGGGGGAATAATATGGATGGTCCTCAAATAAATTCAATAAGAACTAATTATATTATATTTATTTTGGTAGTTTTTTTTTTCTTTTAATATATATTTCCGAGCACATAAAAATACTTAATAGTCACTTTGATGGATGGAAGCATTAACACCTAATAAATACGAAATAGTATGAAACCATAAATAATTTCACTCTATTTGTTATTAGCAACCGTTGGTGAAAGATAATCTATTGACAATACCATATTGTGAAACAAAATTGAGAATTGTACTACCATTTGATAATAAGAAATGAATGTATCATAAATTGTAGAGTTATATATTTTTATTTGACATTAAAAGTAAAAATTTCCCTACTTTATAATGTATACAAAGTGTGTATTTACTTAAAAATTGTTGTTGTGTATAATTTATAAATAACTAAAAATATAGAGTGAAAAATTATCATTAAGAGATATATTCATTAAATTGAAAAGGCTAAATTTAAACACACTTTATACATTAGGGAGACAATATATATAATATATAATATATTTTTATGATGTGAGAGGCCATCGCTCCTTTATGAAGATCCATCACGGGGTAATAAACACATTTTAGAGATGATATATTGCAACTTATAAATTATTTTAAAAGGTTATCAATATCATTGAAATATTAAATAAGACATAATTTAAATTAGTAAAAATATACTAAAAATATATTATAATAATATTTATTGTCACAACCTACATTGTGGGAAAATTTTGCATACACTAGCTAAAGCAATCAATTCATACTAGCACTAATTATATGTAACGTTATATCATAATTTTAGCTCTTGGGATGTAATTTATTATTGTTGTTGTTGTAGGGTGGAAGAAGGGTTACATCAAGGAAAAAAGAAACAATGCAACCAAACCAAACCAAACGAGAAATTTGTAACAAAACCACACCCATATTCTCCTCCCAGAAGAGCATCCAAATCTTTGACACATGTGAAGAGAATTATTGTTTTGGTTGCTTATTTATTCAGCCAAACTCTTCCGTCTCAGTCTATAGCCCACCCACAACCATGTGCATTCACTAATTGCTTTCTTTTTTTCTTCCTTTTCTCCCATCCTATTAAATTTTTTAAATATATTTTATATGCATTATCGTACATTTCATCCTTAAAATAAGATATCTTTCACTTGTCTCATGTATTCATGTGTTGTAGATAATGTCTTTTGATTGATTTTAATTTTAAAAAAAAAAAAAATTAATTAGTGTAAAAACATGAAGATTTGAAGAATTTGAGTATTTATACATCGGATAACTGAAAATATTGTACAAATATGAACATTCGCATTAAAAATAATTAATGTGAAAAAAAAAATGCAGATTTTTTTTATTTGATGTCTGACTCTATATTTAAATACCTATGACTGTAATATGTAAACCAACAAATCAAAAATGGGGTTGTAAATGTTACTTCCATCCATTTACTTGCCCAATTCCAGTTGTCAAACAGTTGGATTTAACCGCAACGGAAGCATCAACATTGCCTTTAAAGAATGCATTGAGAGGAGGTTGCCAGTTCATATTTCTTAGTTCTGGTACCTTAAAACCTTTCTTCTCTTGTTCAATCCTCACCATTCTTTCTGCTCTCTGTTTGACCAACTCAGGCTCTTCTAATAAGTTATTATTAAGAAAGTATCTCTGTTTCAAGACTCTAAACACTAAGGAATCAAGTTTTGTGAATAATCTCTTTGCTTTGTAATAAGCGCCCGATTAAATCATTCCAAGTCTTTCACGCCCATCCCTCCAAATTGTTTCCTCCTATGTAGTATGTGCCAAGCCAGCCAATGAGTTTTCTTTTTCTCGCTAGCGCTTCCCCACCAAAAAGGCTGCAAAGGACTTCAGAAATTCTGTGCAAAGGTTAAGTGGGTTTTGAAGACACTCATTGTGTACGTAGGAATCGCTTGAGCCAACGCCTTAATCAAAACTTCTTTCCTCCAGCTGAAAATATTTTTGGCTTTCACTTTTCTATCTTGTGCAGGAATTTCTTCTTTAAAAAACCAAATACTTGGTTTTTATTCTCCCATTTAATCAGTTTGTTCCACAGATTGCTACTTTGCTTACATTCTTGTGTCATGCATTTACAATCTAGAAACTTCACTACTAATCCAGCACCGATTCCTACCATCAACAGAAACACTATCAGCATTATCTTACCAATCCGAGATCATTTTTTATAGCCATAATTTCTCCAGGAACATAGCCATGTATAGTTTCCGTATGTGATTCACCTTTTTGGAATTCTTCTTTGTCCGGGTTCCACCGCTCAAAATATACATAATTTCTAGTTGCACAAACAAAAAACAGCTTGTGGGGGTTAGCTTTCGATTTCAAAATTTTAGCTATTGCTGTCCTTTGACACCAGCAATACCTACATTTGAACTTCACTACTGTCCTATTCACGGTTTCATTTGCAAGGATGATTGGTATTTTGGGTGCTGAGTTGCATGTACGAGGCAAATGAATGGAAGTTTGGTTTATGGTGATGTTGAATGAAACTCGAACTCATTTAAATTTTTTGCGTGTATGTGATGAGGAACCGAAGTTGGGTTAATGGTGATGTTGAATGGAACTTCCAATGAGTTAGATTTGGTGAATTCTCTGTGTTTTCAGCACTAGATGTTGCTGCTGAATTTGTAAGTGGAGGGGGTTTGTTGGGTTTGTTGTTGGATTTGAAGGTACAGATGGTTTGTTGGATGTGCTGTTGAATTTATATGCTGATAATAAAATGATGAAGTAAGAACAGCCTTCTGGCAGAAACTTTCAGTTTAGGGTTGAATTTACATCTACAGGTGATGAGATTTATATAATGGGAGATGCTGCATGAAAGAACAAACAAAAAAGAGCCATTGCACAGCCAGCCCCTTCTTTTTCTGCCCGCCACAACTTGGCCGGAAATTGTACTCCCCTCTATCATTAGCTCGGATAGTCCCCGTTTCTAGTGTTTTTGTCGCCCTTCATTGTGAGAGGTTTCTGGTGTTTTATGTGTAAGGGATTGCCCTCTTGAGTAATGGGAAGCGAGCTAGTCCCCGAATATGCCAGTTCGGAAGTCGTTGGGGCCAATAATCATACTTGTTGAGACTTGAATTGTAGGATTGCACTTGAAAAGACCCCGTTTCGTTCATGTTATTGCGAAAAAAAAAAAAAAAAAAAAAAAAAAAGGGAACAGGGCGGTTTTTCGGACAGCTTTCTCATATTGCTGGTCCCTTGTTTGTTTATCGTATTAGGTCGACGAAGCATCCGACAGGTTGGTTCGAGGACTCGTTGGTTAAAGGAAAGAGGAGGTCCTGATTCTGGGACGGAGCCGTATGATGCGAGAGTGTCACGTATGGTTCCTTTGAGAAGGGTGTGATACTGCCACCTATCAGGCCCGACGAGCCGTCCACGGAGCTGCATTCCACTCACCTGGTACAAGCTCATCGCTCTCTTCAGGACTACTATTGGGTCTGAATCTAATGTCCACTAGCTTGGGATCAAATCTGCCAATCTGTCAACTTTCTGAAAGGATATAAATTGTCATGTACTGGCCTTCAAATCTTGTTCCGTGCCTCTGAGTGCAGCTTCCTATGAAGCTGATCGAATAAATGTTACGAATCAAGAGGGCAATTAGAAGAACTCAGGGTTCCAAACCTTTTCTCGATTCTCTTCATGCGACGAGAGCCGTGTGAAAATTGACTTGTTTAGGGAATGTCCAGGTCTCCCGCCCGTGTTAGCTTTAGCTCTTCTTTCTGTCCTTTAACGGACAGCGCAATTACTCTCCGGAAATCACTTGCACAAGATAAATATCAAATCTAATCTTTCCTCATGTGTGTCAGTTGAACGAGAAACCTTCACCCGGGAGTTCATAAAGCCGGACCCCGCTGTCCAAAAAACCACATTTTTATTCTTCTATTCTACGATACAATTGCCGCGCCACCGGAAGAAGTCAAGCGATCCCCGAGTTTCGTTGAACCGAGAGAAGGTGGGCTTAACCGTCCACTATTGACTATTGATAGGAGGTCTTCGAGATCAACTCAGACGAAGTGTACTAAGCAGCTCGACCAAGAGAAGAGGTATAGTTGGTGGACGAGAGTGGGGAATGGTGAGCTGAACCACAAGAGATGCTACAACGCCAACGCCGATGGTTAAGCAAGTTCACAGTAGGACGGATGGCGATTGTTTCTTTTTTGTCGTTTTTTTCTGTCATTATGCAAGGCCAAACGTGCTCATTTGGTAAGGATACTTTTCATTTGATAAGGCGAAAATGTAAAATAATAATAAATATATAATAAGATTTGTCAGTTAAAAAATATAATAAATGAGAAAAAAATAAAAAGAGAGAGAGAGGGAGAGGGAGACAGATCCTACATTTTAATATATAATAATCTTATCCTAAATTAATAATAATTTATGAATAAAACATAATTGACATTACAAATAAATAATAATATCATGTAATATTATATTATTAAATTTAATATTTTTATATTTTATGGAGTATTGTATGATTATTTTCATATTTTAGCATCCGCGGTATAAGATTGACGACAATTTCACGTACGACTTTTTTATCGTAAAACCTTAGTGTTGTTTAGTACAATTTCCCTATTGAAAAAAAATAAAAAAAATGTTAATGTTAATTTTTAAAAATTTTTTATGTCGTTTAATTGTTGCTAAGGAATAACTTATAATTTTTGGGAGTATATCTTTTATTTATTTTTTTAAAAATATTATCTCAAATACACTTATTTAAATTTAAAATTTTACATTATTAATTTCTCTTACAATATAATTTATAAAAAAATTATTTATTAATGTATTACTCGATTTTCCATAAGAGATGTGATTGATAATAAAATTATTATTAATTATATTGTTAAAAACTCTACTAGCACAAGATAAATTATATTGAAGATAGGATTTAGAGTGCATTTACAAAATTATAAGGCTCGTTTTAGAATTACAATATCTTTATTAAAAAATATTTAATAATATAAATTTCTAATATGTTCGCTTGTTTTTATATATTTAATATTTGATATTAAATGCCTCATTTTTATAATAGGTGCGACTATTAAAGTTGCACCATTTCAGCGAAAAAAACAATCTTTAGTCATCACCTTCTTTAATATAAAAATATTTATCAAAAATTTTATTAACACAGATATATTTTAAATAATTTGAACAGAATTTATTAATTAAAAATACATGTAATTATCATATATTTTATATTTTTAATTAAAAAATAAATTTTATAAAAATATGTGATATTATATAATATTGATATGTTCTTTTGTGTCATCTTCTATTTTTATTTTATTTTATTTTATATACTCAAACCTTCCATCACATCACCTTAAGTTACCATGTACACACTCTTAGAGTCAAATACGATTGAAAAAAAAAAATGACTCAAACTATTTAATTAATCCTTTAAAAAGCATTGTACAAATAAAATTTATATATACACATTCTTGAAATTTAATATAGATAAACATTAAAAAAAAGTGATTTTCTTATAAGAATATAAAACTATCTAACTAATTTTTCAAAATCATTGCACGAATAAAATTTGTATAAACACGTGGCAACAATGTAGCATTAATTTGACCAAAATTTTATATCTTTACTATAATTTTTATTTAATTATTTTAAAAAACAATATAATATAAATAACTTTTTATCAAACTATTTTATGAAAATAATCTATAACAGATAAATTTTGCTTCTTTTTTTTTTAAACTTTTTTGTGAAAAAGGATTAAAAAAACGCTAAAATGATATTTTAATTTTTTATTAATCAAAAGTTGATAATTTTAATCACCACATGGTGAGTTATTATTATTATTATAATCTTTAAGCAATCACAATTTTGAAAATTTTCACCTTTTGTCCATCTCTCTCTCTCTCTCTCTTACTTGTTTAAAAAAATTGGTCTATCTATTATATCAAATATATTTTATCTTTAGAAACCATATTACAAACGTGATTTCAAGTCCAAAAACATAATATTTATTTTTTAATTTAAAATACGACTTTTGTTAATATATGCGCGTAAAATTTAAGAATAAAAATTTTACAAGCACCACTTATGTGTTGAAAACATTCCTTTGTTGATAATTCTATTGACATTTTTCAAAAGAATCAATATAGTAAGTAGTAAATTCAAAATGAGACAACCATAAAAAAAAAAATAAAATAAAATAAAATAAAATAAAATGTCTATTTTAACTTTGAAGGTTAATTTTAATCAAATTGATCCCATACCATTTGGTACCAACTCCATTTTTCTTGTACTTTCTCAATCTATCAAAAATTTATTTATTTATTTATTTAACCCAATTGATAAGGGTTGTTGAATATTTTAATTGATTTTGTGTTGGCACTTTTTATACCAAAGGATTTTGTTGATAGGTTTGTTTTCAATCCATTTAGGGAATAAAGGTGTTTTTCGTTTCTTTTTTTTCCTCTTTCTAAAACAAAAAATTATATTTTAGCTGAAAATGAAATGTTATATGAATCAAAATTTCATATACGAATTTGCATTGCTGAAAGAATTCAAAGCCATGTAATGGTGCCCGAAATTGAAAAAAAAAGGTGTTAAAAATATGATTTTTTTGTACAAACTATGACATGCTATTATAAATTAATTAAAATATAAATAATACGGACTATGAAATAACTAATAAAATTTATTTCAACTATTGTGAATTACTTGTCGGTTAAATAAAATATCAATCATTCCTACTTTCTTTGTTTTTAACGACGTCTCGAATAAAGACATGGGCAGATTGAAGTCCCTTGAAATCAAAATATATAATGTTAAATATTAATTAAAAAATAAATACATTTTATTTAAAGTTAATGTTTTTAAAATTTTTAAATTTTTTAAATTACCACAAATTTAAAAAAAAAACATAATTTACTTATTTATATTAGATTTTGTAAAGTAATTAATAAACTATTTTCTTTTTCTCCTCCTACCGTGACAAATTCCTAAAAGCTGTTCTCCTATTTAAAAATGCTTTGTTGCCACAATAAATCCATAATCGATAACCTCATTTTGAGCAAACCACCACAACTCCCAACCCAACTATTTTTTTTTACACAATGTTCAAACTTCCACGCGGCCCAAAATCACTATGTTAGCCTTCAAAATGGGCGAAAAAATTACTGGAGTTATTTGTCACTAGGGTCATGTTTTTGGTATACTTACCATAATTACAACCATACACCCCACATGATAATGCACGAGCATGATGAAAGAAACCATAAATACAGTCCCCACTACACCGTTGGATGCAATTTCCCAGCGTAGGTTCTAGTTCATGTGAAACCCTAGAAAATTATTTACTGAGATAGATTTGTAGAAGATCATGTGATATGCGTCCCGGGAAAAAGATGGAGACATTCATTGTAGTTCTTGCAGCTCCCCGATATTCCAAGATTATAGGATCTACACTTACGAGTCCAATACTTATTACCGGAAATGAAGGGGATATATTAGAACAATATTTACTAATATGACATGTAATTTTCCAAAATTTTGAACACTAACCTACCATATAATTTCCCGGTGGTATTGTACAAGAAAACGAAGATATCCTAATTACAGAAATAAACGCCTAATTGATGATAATTGCTTTCAAAATAACAAGAGTAATTTAGACTTGGAGATTGGTGACCACAACATATAGAGTTTTCAATTCCATGCATGATTAACTGGTTCGGGTCCATTAACAGTAGATGAGCCCTTCCATAGGTTGACAAACACAATGTACAACCATGGAACTCTTCCACCTGAATAAGTCATGTTAAATTTCATGATCAAGTTAAGAGCATATATTTGGATGCTGCTGACTACCTTATGATATCATTAAAGTTTCTAAGCTACAGTGGGTCAGACCCATAGAAGACTACTCTGAATGCCTTGAGATCAAAATTTAAATTGTTGTTCCAGCACACGTTTATCATGTTAAAATCTATCATCTCATCAAAAGTAATCAATAAATTAGCTCAACTATCAAATGCTCACCTCCACCAATAATAAGGCTGCATTACGGTCTTTGATAAATCTAAGGATCAATGCATGATACCGTGTCTCTTTTCGTTTCCTTCTCAAGAATTCTAAAATCCAATACCGAAGCTACTGTTGCTGAGCCTCCTTGCGACTCTAGTCTGCAGCAGAGAAAAGAGGAGATTCACCTCTCAGAAATGCTTTTACCCACACAGATCAACACAAATTTATAAGTTTCATAGAGAGGATTTAGTCTATTTCTCCTCCAATTTGCTAAAGCAGGATAGGATTCAGTGGAGCTAGTTTGTGATGATCAAGCAATGGTTACAATCTTAAAATAACACCAAATCCATCCTTTTTTTCTCTTACCTATTTGTTTCACTAAAAAAGTAATAATAACATTCACAAACCAAGGCATATCCTAAACATATGTGATCCTGTCTGCTTGACACAGGCAGTATTGCCAAGTACATTTAATGGCACAAGAAGCTAATTGAGTGACAGATTTTGTAAAAGACTAAACGTTCGTATAACACTCAACAACCTGCACAGTCTGTACCAATGTACATTCAGGAAATTAAAGAAAAAAGAAACTAACCTGATAATGAGCAAGAAGATCCATATCTCTACGAACAGGAGATGTAAATTGCACATAACCAGGAAGTCCCAAAACTCAGTGCCATATAGGCTTCCTAAAATCAACTTCAGCAGCACGCATTATTTTGACAATAGAAGAGCTTCAAACAGGTCCTTCTGGAAGATGTGCAAATGTCAATATGTCAATATTCCATGAAGGCAGTCCCCTGTATGGTAAAGAAAGGTTATTGAATGAGAAATAAGTTGCGATAAATTCTGCACAGAGTATCATCATCTCAGAAACAAGACGTATTGCAGGGTCAGCCTGGTTTTCAACATAAAGATTGATCAGTGGTGCTGGATCTTCTGGATCAACTACTTTATGCGAGTCTTTATTGTTGCAGTGTCAATAGCACCCTACAAAACACACAAATAGTTATAAGAGTTGAAACTCAGAAATTAAACTTCGAACCTGTTGGGGTCAAAATTGATCTATAAATCAAGCACAACCTGTTGGTGGCACCAATGCAGCCGCAGAGCAGCTGCCTCTGATGGAATCTTTAGTTCAGCCTCCTCTTCTAGATTTAGCTGAAGCAGCTCAGTTGCACTCATATCAGCATGTAGGTTGGTTTAATGATTGAGCTATCCACTGAGTATTCTGCAGTGCCATAGTGTTGCGGATGCAAGATTGTCTTCATTCATGAATATTTCATCTTATGCACCAGTATAAGAGTATAGTATGATCTATCATGAAAGTGGACCATCCATGATCATAACAGTAATTAATTGCAACCATGATACCTCAGAGAAATATTCTTTGCCAATTTTGAAATAATTGAATATCATAAAATTTGCACATGCCATTCTACTAAGCACATTATGCAATAATGTTTACTTCTATGAAAAACCAAGGTATCCTATGGATCATACCAGTCCCCAATGTTCATACCAATC
>JAWDEX010000005.1:3447977-3459276 GCA_035221805.1 Trichilia hirta | reverse complement strand
CTAGTTCTCTACATCGTAACTAGCTAAGAAAACAATGAAGTGGAAAATTGAATGGCTTTACTCGCAAAGAGATAGGGCGTAAAGAAATAATCCACATGACTAGATCACACACTGCATCTGCTAACTGGTTACGATGTTAAACATATTTTGAATAATGTTAGATTAATTAAATCCTAAGAGACTGAAGTAATGTAGTAGGAAGTAAGACCCCAATTACCCAGCACAAACTCCATTGGTTGGCAATTCTAGTATGTGCCCAAATCAGATTAGTGGAATGATATGCCATTCCTCACAATAAAATGATCGTGTTGGAATGCCTTTCCAGTATCAGCACAGCAGATATTAACTGAAGAAAGTTACTTTAATCAGGTGAGCAGAAACAACATTAATTCTAAAGCACTTCATACAAGATGAGATATGAATCACCAGATAAGCCCAAGAGTACTAATATGACAGTGAACACTAACCATCCTCTCTAGCGAAATAACATTATTGAAATTTAAAAGCAATTATTAGAAAGCTACCTGCATAGTAGGTCTTGCCTCATAAATAGAGTGAGGACCTTTAGTTGCCAGGAAACTGAAATAGACTTCATCCTTAGAAAGCAGAAGATGGGCAAAATAGCTTTCCAGAGAATCCACACTACCGAAAATCATCTGCAGAGTAAGCTACAATAATCAAAAGGAGCAAGAGGACAGATCTCTGTTATCTGAAAATAGTGCTATGGGGCCTCTGCCAATTCTTCAGCAGTAACTGACTTATTATTTTCAAGAAGCTCAACCCAAGCAAACTCAAGCAGTGCTGGGACCTGCGCCAAAACAACAAAATCGGACTTCACCAACCAGATTGGGAAACCACATGACAGTTTCCATCTTTCATTGTGCATGAAAAACCAACTAGGTTATCCTGAGCTATCTGGATAAAGTTTGAAATCTCTGTGGTCAAAGTTTTCAACACCCAGAACTATAAATGTAATTTGTTGTGGTTTGGTTGAGCATGAGACACCATTCTTGATAAGAAGACCAAGAAACAGTTTTACTTGGCTTAAAACCCAGAAATGTTTGTACTAAGGAAATAAATAGTAATTCCAACACCTAGTAACCTTCTCAAGATGCCGCATTAGGTGTTTCTACTAGAAACTGATCATACACCACCCAGTTCTTCTTGCCATCAGGTCACTGTGCAACTGCCATTAATACCCTTTCAGAATCTTTCTGGAACTCCAGGGGTGAACCTTTCTACAGTACTTGGTTTTCAAGCTTATCTTATCTGTCAGAAGTTCCCACCAGTCACTCCCACGCTGCAAAGACACAATTAACTATCATAAGAACTTCATAACCTGGAAGACACAAAACAAAAAATAAAAATATGCTTAAGTAACAATATGAAGCACAAATTTAAGAAAGAAAAAATGTTCAACAATTGTGCTTTCGATGTTCATATTCCATCAAGCCATTTGGGACTCAGGCTTAGCCTCTTTGGACGAGTAGAATGAAGAAATATTATTCTATTTTGAATGAGACCAAGATGAGAAATATTTTTCTCTTCACCATAACACTTGTTAAGACACAAAAGGTACAGAATGATCTGGCTAATTCTCTATACTTCTTCTGGTTACATATTGTTCCTCTTACAGAAAGGCAAAATTACAAGACCTTCAAAACAATCAGTTGACTATGAATATGCTTCCAAAGGCCAAACAAAAAATGATATACATCAAGTGCCTCCCTTGGAATAACTTAGTTTTTATATCAGCACTGTGGCAAACAATTGTCACTTCAGGCTCACCAATGACATATGCAAAAACAGCAAGAGTTTCTTCCAACCCTCACCTAGAAGCCATTTTCTAAGTTTTTGAGTCAAAACCAAGCTAACAGTGATGCTCAATTGAACTTGTTAATATCATATTTGTGAAATTCTCTCATTCCTTGAACTAAATGCAATCCATTAATTCCAATCCCAAAGCTCTAATTTCAGTTATTCGATTTGAGAACATTATATACAAGTTTTCAGTCTGCTAAACACCAAAGATAATCTAAACATTATAATTTAGTTCTTCCAAAGTACAACCTAATGCCAACCTAACAGTCCATAATTAAATTATTCTACACTCATAATTAAACAGCATAACATCACATAGAATAATTACCTAAATTACAACAGAGAACACATAAAAAAAAAAAAAACACGCTGTATTATTCAAATTTCAATAAAAGGTAAAGCATACTTAGCGTAAACTCTCTTGCGATTATGCAAGGCTCCTAGCTCTTCCATGACAATATCAACGAGACTCTGAACCGACCAGCTCCCAGAAAGGGACCGACTCAAACATTGTTGCTCAGACCGACATGCCAGTAACGTAAACCCTAATTTGGACTTTCATCGAAACTGCAGTGACTGGAAATGGCAAAAACGACACCGAGACGAAGCGAGAGGAGGACACGCAGCGGAGCGAAAGATGGAGCAAGAGGTAACGGCTCTAACGACCATCATGGTTATTTAAATGATAAAAAGAATAAAACTAGAGTTCATGAATGTGAGTGAAGACTGAGAGAAAGGAAAACCAAAGAGTGTAGTCGTTCGTTTGGAGGAGAGGAGAAAAAATTATCCGGCGAAGATTTGGTTGCAGCCGAAAACATCAAACCTGACTGAGGTATGGGCCATGGAGCGATGGAAATCCGAATGGAAATATAATTTCTTAGTGAAAAAAAAAAAAAAAAGGCGAAAAAATATATTTTTTTCACCTTGGGTTCAGGTGTATGGTGGATGGGTTTGGACCATTATTTTTGGTCCTTCAACGTTATTTTCATAATGGGCCAAGGATCAAGTCACCAATATGCTTAATTGCCGATACGGAGCCTAACCTAATTCCCGTAATTGCTCCGTATACAAATTGAGATGCCATAAAATAATGTAACGATTATAAAATAGCGTCGTATTAATTTGTATAGAACTAAAAAAATCTTATGTGTATCATATGTTATAAAAACTATTTTCATATGCCTAATGTAATATGGCATTTTAAAATGTGAAGTGTCGTTAGAATTTATATTTTCCTTGTGTTCTTTTGTTTAGTCACCAATAACTGCACATCCGTTATAAAAAATCTTTTTTCATATACGCAATGTAATATATCATTTGAAAATGTGAAGTGATTTTAGAATTTATTTTTTCCTTTTGTTCTTTTGTTTAATCACTATTAACAGGCATCTATGTTGTTAGATAACAACTAAGACCAGTGGCGAATTTTGATTCCTCAAAAGTCGTGACACTAGCTGTGTGGAAAATGTCGACTTTGTAAACGTATAACCAAAGTCTATCGACAAATTTTACAAATGAACCCATATATACGTTTGTATTATTGTCGGAAATAAGCTATACATGTGAATAAATCCTCAAGCAATCTGCAATTCAATCAAACCATAGTTTACATGAAAGTTCAACTTGCAAAATAATCTAGTACAAGAATGCAATAGGGCGTGTATAACAACTGAAAAAGCATCTGGAAAATAGAATTACAAAAGATTGTATACTGTGTGCTGTAGACATCTAACAAGCTCCTGTGGATTTCCATATCTGTCAGTTACACAGATCAGTGCATATACGTTGGATCTGAGAATTGCTTGGATTCATCAACGGGTAAAGGCTGGATTTTCCGTTACTCAAACACGTTACATTTAGCTGGCTGCCAGTTTGGGTGGACTGAAATAATGGTAGAGTTACACACATCAGCAACAGCATTCATCAAATGATATAGACAGAGAATGATCATAAGAGAGAGAATTTCGATCAAAAGTCCCCTTTTGCCAATGTGAGTTGGCATAAACGGTGCTATATTGTGTGAAACTTTAAAAGCATTTGTTCTTGCTTTTGAACAATAAGTCTTGACTTTTACAAGGAATTGCAGAACCAGGAGTGATTAATGCCCTAATTCAAGATAATGCATACTCCTGCAATGTTTCCACAATTCCTTAACCTTTCCCCATTTCTTTTTTCAATTTTATATTTGTAATTAAGTTTAAGATGATCCTTTAAAAAATTGTCTCCCATCGGCAACGAATAAAATACATCTAAACGTTCAAGATAGAAAAAGAAGAAAAATATGTATTAGTACAATTACCAAGCAGGATACAGGCTCTGTTCTGCAGCTCCATCTCGAAGTAGGGACACAGGATAAATAATGACACCATGAACAATGATCATTTGCATCAACTCCTCGGAGAAGCAAAACCAGGCCAACAGTTAACCTGCAAAGTCAAGACAGCCTTCTAACTCAAACAATATTCAATTTTTACAATGCTACTAAGTACATCGTTATAACACCTCAGAGTCCCTATAGTGAGACATAGAATAATGAGTGAGGACCACATTATAGAAGTTTAATGACAGCCATGGACAGGTTGTTGTAGCAAATCAGCTATATATAAGCAGCCAAAACCAAGATAAATAACTGGCCAAGAAGGGAAATTTATAATATAAAGTCACAAAAATAGTTTTCACGAGTTACAGGAGGAACAAAGATTGACAGTTAACTGCTCGATAAACCACAAAGGTGGCATAAACGAGGATGGAAAAATCATACAACCCAGGACATTTATAAGGACTGTAAGGAATAAGAATTGAGCCATCGGTTTTTTAACTTTCATTCAGAAGATCCACACTGGTAATACCCTAGAGACTAAGAGAGACATTACCAGAGAAGTTATGGACAGTAGACAGCAATATCAAAGTACTGCTGCTGTGAAATAAGCAACTTAGTAAACAATGGGAATATCAGATCTCTTAGCATGTTAAGTTGTCAAATGTTAAACACGCTTGCCTAGTTTCAGATGTAACTTCTGGTCATCAAGGTGACAATGTCTTAGACTTCTTGTGTAAGTCCTTACAATGAAATCAAATCAACAAAAGAGAGTATCACTGAGGAAATGAAAACCATATTTAAAATGCTTACCCAACAATTACAAGGACAAGAGAAACAATCCAAAGTACGCATTGATACATCTTGAATTTCGGTCTAGACAAAGTTGAATCTCCAGAAGCAGCATAACTTTGGGCCACCCATCCAAACTGGGGACGGATAAGAAACACAAACCCGAGAAGAAACCCAGAACCAAACCCTCCAATATGAGCAAAGTTGTCAACATGTGGGAGGATTCCTACTGCTAAATTGATTGCAATGATGATCACAAGAGTCAGTAATGCAGCAACCTGAACATGACACATTAGATTGAACGTTTATTGAGCCAACAATGTAACTTACCATTAAATCATAGACATTGTGGATTATATGATCTGATAGAAAGCCTTGCAATAAGTACCTTATTAGCATATATCGTCCAATTAGTGATGAGTTCAGAAAGCATGCTTCCAAGTAGCCCAAAAAGTGCACCAGAAGCACCAACAGAGATATTTGACTGGAGGAAAAGAGCAGAAAGCAAACTCCCACCAAACCCAGAGATGATGTATAACAACCCAATGCGAACTGTAAAGTAATAAGTGGATAGAATGCATATCAATATGAACTGGAAATTCTCTCAATCAGCAGCTTGCGTGGTGATATAATAAGGTAATTTCAAGGAGGACAACAACTTTAACTAGAAATCCCATCATCAATTTTTTGCCACGAAATTCATAATTATTCTATGAGTTAAGACTCTGCTGAAAGTACCACTTTGATGCCCGTCAATAAAACCCAGGATCAAAAGCAATAGGGGATAAAAAGACTAATGATAACTCTTTGGGATAGGTTGCAAGAGGAACAAAAATTATCAAAGAAAAGTTGCATGCCTTCTACATTATGATTTGGCGAAATGTAATTAAAAGCCTAATTCCTTGAGATACAGGAACTTTAAGTTGATACACGAACAAATTTCGTATATTTTTACTTCCCCCTCCCGCTGACTCCCCACACCTGTCTCTTGCTCGTTGGGAACTTGTTTTATAAAAACCTAACATTAAATTACGAGATATTCAAACAACCTTTAAACAGTAGATGATACATTATTTAATTCAGCCTCAACATTCATCAGTTAAGTCAAATTTTGTTTTCTTCCATGGTAAAAATGAATAGTTTAACTTGTAAAACATCGTAATGCCTAACATTAGATTGTAACAATGATAATGCTTATACTTTATTTCTTAAATATTTAGACTAATGCATAATAACCAAGTTGAAAGTGTACAAGTGAGAATGAAATACATACCAAACCCAAATTCTTGCTCAAGCCGAATTCCAATAACTAAAAGACTCAGCATATTTGCCACTATATGAAAAACTCCTCCATGTAGCCAATTGCAAGAAAGGAGGCGCCACCCCTGGTGTTTTTCAACTACTTTACCAACATCCAAAGCCCCCATCTTCTGCAGCCTAAAGCAATACACGTACAAAATTTTGCTTTATATGAACGATCATCATTCAATGAATTAAACTGGCATGGTTTTGGTTTGTCAGAAAAGTAATAAAGAATAAATTGGTAATACAGTAATATAATCAAGTACTTACGTTATCGAAGAGGGTCCCAGAAGAGGATTCTCCTTAAATGGCTGGAACGAGAATCTACCCAGAAATCTAGCAATACAAGACGCAGAGTTTTGGGGACAATTGTTGACGTACATGGTAATGATGAACATGACAATGTTAGCAATCACAAAACAAGGAATTAGCCAAGGAACCCATTTCTTGAAATCCGTGATTTCCCGGTAAACAACCGGAGTTGGCCCGGAAACTTGCCGCGGGTCTACGTCTACCGGGTGTACCGTGTTGCTGCTGCCCCTGGAATTCACACTGATCACGGTCTCCTGTGGAGGGTTCTTCGCTGCCATTGGAACTCAATTGATAACAGAATTACGACAATTGAATTCTGTATACGATTGATAAAATTGTTGTGGACTGTAAACGAAGATGAAGCTAAAATCGATTTCCAAATTCCAATGGGTAAAGCAGATAACAGAAAATCAGAACAGAGTCAGGAAAAGTGGCTGCAAGTCAACCGTTCACCAACTTTACTGATACAAATGGCAAGCAAAATATGCCGCGGAGAAACCTGTTCCAATTCGAATCCACCGAATTTATCAATATTTTCTTTCCTTTTACGGGAAAGATTGTATGCGTAGATGAGAAACTGGGAATTCCATTATGATGAAATAACATTCGAGTCCTTTGCGTTTTACAATGTTACAATAACGAGCATAACCAAATATTTATTTATCCCAAATAGCTCTCCAACTAATTTCAACTAAAATTACTTAACTGATACTATTTAGTTTTTACGGTTTAGTTATATTTATTTACGGGAAAGTTTTATATGGGATTGTTCTATTTGGGATGTACTAATAAAAAAGTTATCACCTTAATTTTGGGGGGCTCATGAAATTTTTTTTAATATTTTATCTTAAAATTTATTTTAAATATTCTCTTATGCGTATATTCATTTAATAATAAAAATAAATTTTATTTTATTAACTCTTATAAATATCTAGATTTTTTGATTAAATCTTTTAACATATACATTTTCTCATACACCCATTAAAATATTATCCCAATATTAAACTGTATATAAACAAAAAGAAAATTACAATTTATAAAATATAAACTAAAACATACATAATTGATTAACGCTCTATAACAAATAATTTTTAAACTACATTAATATTATATAAAACTACCTTTTGAATGTTAGAATATGCCCAAACATTAATTTTTTTTCATAAATTGATTGAAAATATTATGTTAAATTAATTTTGATATTAAAAAATTATGATTTAAATTTAAAAAATATAAGTAAATGTGTTTGATGGGTGTTAAGAGAACGGTAAAAGTAGTTTAAATTAAATATATTTTTATAATTAATTTCTTATTAAAATAGATTTTAAATACGAATATAACCACCTTTTTCTTTTCTATATTGAGAATTCACACTAAATTGGTTACTTTAACTGATTGAATTATGGTTGAAAAAAATGATACCAAACTAAGACTTGGTCGATGTAAATTTAGAAATTCTATATTTATTTGAAAATGTAAAAAATATATTGTCCGTAATGTTATTGCCTGTTTGCATTAAATCAGAAAAATAATAATTTATTTCCATACGATTAGGAAGTTAATTCCAAAGAAAACCAGGTCCAAAATTGGATACATCATACACACGTGATCATCATTGTTTTTATCTCCGGACCCTGTGCCCCATTGTATTTAATAATATGGTAATGACACGGTCAAATTATTTCCTTGTCACATCAAAAATATTTGATATTTATATCACGATATGACCGATGACAATTGACTAAGCCACAATTCGCAATGTTTCAAAGGCCACAAATAAATAATTTATATGATTTTGATTAGTTTAATACGAATGAAAAATGAATCTAAATTTATAACTGACAATATTGTTTGTGTGATTTACATAAAAAAATTTATTTATTTTACAATTTTTTTTTTTTGTCTTAAAATATATTGTTTAGAAGTTATTTTATTATAAAATATGTCTATACGAAAAAATAAAAGATAGGCAAATTTAAAATTAAAATTATTATTGTTTAAAATTCTTAAGAATTAATGTCGTACTGTACCATAATAATTAAAAATTGGGATTCTCTTATCATAAATTTCGTTCACTTGAGTTTAAATATAAATTCTTATAATTTATCCAATTTTATGATAAATATGATTGCTTGTTTGTCAATATTAGATGTAATTTTTTGACTTGGATATCAACTATTGATCATATGAATTTAATGTCTGAAAATTTATATTTACTAAAAAATATTTTATTGAAAGAATGGGGTTAAGGATAAATATATGGGATAATCATCTCAACTCTTCTTTTTTTTCCCTTCCACCAAGCACAAGATAATCCAATCCCAATTTATCTTTTTGACACCAAACACAAGATTGGAATAATATAGTCCAATTCTATGTCTTGTTTGTGAAACAAACAAGCCCTTAAAGTTGGGTGAGAATCAACAATAGTAAATATATCTAATTTATCGAATCCTTAGATGATATAAAATTTTTCTTATATATGATATTTTATTCAATTATTTAACGTGAATGTTAAATTCTTTTAAATCTTCAATAAATAATTTGATTACAAATTTCACCATCAAAATAAAATATTTTAAGAACTAATTAAATTTGGGGTTGAGTAGGGACGTAATCGAGCTGAATCGAGATAATATAATGACTACTTGAATTTGACTTAATTATAAAAATTAAAATTTAAACTCGATTGAATTTTATATTTCTTATATTTAAATTGTATTCGACCAACCTTAAATACATTTTCTTAAATTATTATTATAAAATTTAAATAATTTAATATTTTTTTAAAATATATAAAATAGTATATACTCGATTAAGCTCGCAAGTCTAACAATTTGAATATTATTATACTTAAGTTCGATTTGAAAATTTACTCAAACTATTTAAGTTTGAGCTCAACTCAATTATTGCCTAGTTAAATTTAAATATCTATTAATATAAGTTCAAGTAATGTACGAATAAATTGACTTACTTATACTCTTAAGGACAAGAAAAGTACTTCAAAGAAAAAATTTAAATAGGATTGTAAAATAGAACTATTTATATAAATTATAAATAAATGTATTTAATTTTTAAGTAATAGTTGACATCTTTAAAATTTATTCTAAAGATGTATTTTAAATTATATTATAAGTGACAAATATTAATTGAATAATAATTTTTTATAATTATTTATCAATGATGCGGTAAGTTGGGTTTATTTAAAATTTTCTCTTGTGTTAATTGTGATAACTAAGAATTTTTATGTATGTACTTGCTTTAATAAGACATTAATATTAAATGAGAAAAATCAATTAGAATGATTTTAACAAGAACATCGAGTTAAAATATATAATATATTTTCTCACAATTAATAAAATTTTTTAGTATTGATGATTTTTATCGATTCGAAACCTGTTCAACTAAAAATTTTTTAACTCAAGTTATTATTAAGTAAATGACTTGACCCGACTCTGGTCGCCTCAGTATTTCGACTACAACTTAATTACCGAGGCGACCCAATTCTTTTATTTCAAAAAAAGAGTTTCAGATGAGACATATGAGTGTGTCTTTTAAGAAGTAACTCAAGCGTCCCATCACGTTAAGGAGCGTCATGTCCTGCAAGTTATAGGCACTTATTGTGGCCCCAGGCCCAACGTAAGAAAATAGTAAAAAGACTTATCAGATAACTATACCTAATTCTGTCTAACAGACTCCCGTTCTCCGATGCTCACACATGTAGAGGCCCTATAAATGGTGAAATCGCTATATTAAGAGGGATTTAATTCCTTTAAGACCATTTTTCAATAGCAAGAGAAAGTAATCGCACTCATAAATATTTTCTGAGCCCAGCCTTCCGGGTCGATAAAATACTCAAAACACTCATACTTTCTCTTTTTTAACTTGGTCTTAGATAGTTCACTGACTTGAGCATCAGAGTTTACTCATCGACAATCCCGCTTTACTCTTAATTCATTTTCTTATGATTTTAAGTAGTTCTCGAGGAGGTTCTATGTTGATTATAACAGTGAAACCTGTGTGATGTGCTGAGTTGTTCGTTCTTAAAAAATTTAGGCATCAATAGTTTGCACCGTTTATGAAAAATAGGTTAAAAGCCTAAATAAAAAGTTTGAAAGGTATTTCGTGTAGATATGACAGGGAACACTCGTAGTCACCTTTCTAAGAAAGTGCAGAGAGAAAAAATCGGCGATCCTCCTCACACTGGCGACAAGGGGATTACTACAGAATCGTTAGATAAAAATGTGGTATAAGCTCACCACATTGATGGTTTGACTAGCCAAGCCACTATTAGAATCGAGGGGTATGAGTCCTGGTAGATGAAAAGAGAGTCGATAGAGCCTAAAAGTGTAAAGGAGATTGATAATCGGAAGATTATCAAACTGAAATGCAAAAACTAACTACTAAAAAAGGAAGCGACAAGGCTGAGGGCGTTGTTCTGGCGGCAGAAGCACGAAAGAAGACACCAAATCGTACCAGAAGCTTCAAAGATAAGGGTCGATTATCCACAAAGAGAGAAAGGTCAAAAAGCCGAGAACCTAACTGGGGGAACTGCTACCAAAAATGCTCGCTTCACCAGCCTACAGAGAGAGAAGGGTAAAGCAGATGCACATGACAAAATAAGAATGAATTCTGGTAACGAACCAGTAATGTCTGCTACTTCGTGCAACCCCAAAATAGACTCGAAAACTCTCACCAGACCTAAGCATACCACAGTGGACTTGTAGTCTCAATTTGACGAGATCAAGTCCTAAG
>JAWDEX010000005.1:3410874-3425181 GCA_035221805.1 Trichilia hirta | reverse complement strand
AAGCTTCGAATTACTGGAATTGAATTTCCTCAACCTGGTTTTCGGCCAGCAGAGCGAGTTGAGGAAACAGGACGTCGCTTGGCAGATTATGCAAAGGATTTCAATGTGCCTTTTGAATATAATGCCATAGCTAAAAAATGGGACACCATTCAACTCGAGGAACTGAAAATTGACAGGGATGAACTCCTGGTTGTTAATTGCTTGCATCGAGCCAAAAATCTGCTTGATGAAACTGTTGCAGTGGACAGTTCAAGAAATATTTTTCTCAATTTGGTGAGGAAGATTAATCCAGATGCTTTTATCCATGGGATTACAAATGGGGCCTACAGTGCTCCCTTCTTTGTTACCCGGTTCCGAGAGGCTCTATTTCACTTCTCTGCGCTGTTTGATATGCTTGAAACTATTGTACCTCGTGAAGATTGTGAGAGGATGCTGATTGAGAAAGAGATCTTTGGCAGGGAGGCCTTGAATGTTATAGCCTGTGAGGGCTGGGAAAGGGTGGAGCGGCCAGAGACCTACAAGCAGTGGCAGGTCCGTCACCTTAGGGCTGGGTTTGTTCAGCATCCTTTTGACAGAGAGATTGTGAAGAGGGCAATGGATAGAGTGAGGTCAAGTTATCACGAGGACTTTGTAATCGATGAAGATAACCGATGGCTGCTGCAAGGATGGAAAGGGCGGATCATTTACGCCCTTTCTGTTTGGAAACCTGCATAGCTTGTAAATTGAATTCTGTCTTATCTCTTTAGATGCTTTTGGAGAGAGAATAAGAGAAAAGAGTAAGAACATCGCTATGCTTTTCATTTATGATCTTGTAATCTGTTTTTCTTTTCGTTATTTGAGCAAGACTAATGAAATGTCTGCTAATCTGGCATGTAAATATGGTAGCTGAATATTGACTAATTAAATTTCCTGGACAAATGAGGCTTTCAAGGTTCACTTCTACAGCAGTTGGAAAGAAGAACATGTAAACTTTGGTTACAGAGATGTATTTTGGTTGTGTCCTTGGTCCTTGCATTCGTAACTTCACAAAACTCAAATATTGAAGCTATCATGTTACAAATTAACGCATTTAGAGGACATTGGATGGCACAATTTAGAAGTTCAACTTTTTCTCAGTTGTTCCAGAAACTCAGTTTAAGGAAAATATTGAATGGTCTCAGCTATGGTTTGCACGTAAATGGACTTTTTATGTAGATTTTTATAAGCTGTATTTTCGTTTTCATCTCAGTGATAGACGTTCGTGCCTAACATTTGTTTGATGGCCTAAAGTTTATTCCTCCGAATTTGAAAGTTATTTAGGTCTGTCTTTTGCTTGGATTAAGCGAGTCCATTGTTGATAAACGTTGCTAAATAAACCTTAAATATCATCTTCATTTGATCTCTGTCTCGTCTAGAACCGCAAATATTTCATAGAAGCCGAGAAAAAGAGCTTTCAATCCCAATCTCACTCAATCGAGACCTTCAATTATACCATAAAACAGGATCCTTTTCTTTTCTTCCTACTTTATGGGAGTGTGCATCGAAATATTTACAACCAATTAATAAAAACCTGTATCGTTCAACTTATTGAAAATCTTTGTTAATCACGTACAAGAACAGAAATATAAACATGGTTTGCCAATACCAATGAAAACCAATGCAAGAAGGTCACAAGAAATTTAACGTATCACAAGATTTAACGTTTTCTATCCCACAGACTTCTTTGCATTCTAGCAAAACCCATTCAAACCAAAAGATTTTCCAACTTCCAGGGAGTTCTGTAGGTGAATAATGCTGGTGGTGGTGGTACTTTGTGAAACCTCTAAAATATTAGATGGATTCGTCGTGCGTAGGAAACCAATCACATGGGAACCTAGGCGGGGATTAGCTTTGCTGTTTTCTTTATTCCTGTAGGGACCAAATCAGTAAAATAGAATAACGCAGCCAACTCCGTTACTGCCTTCCCACATTTCATTAATAAATATAAATTGACGTCAGATACGATAATAATGGAGACGACGGCTGTGATAAAGACACCAACAACTATCAACGGTAGAATTTCCAGTGGATTTTGATCCAAATTTTAATTGACCAGGTGTTCATCAAACATTGGAGTTACCTGTACACGGTAAATAGGGTGCAATCCCTTCCTCAATTCTAAAAGAATCGTCGTTCCTACCCTTAATTTACAGGCGGTCAACAGATAAGAATCTCAGAAAGCAGAATATGTGATGCATGGAAGAGATGGGGAGCACAGGAAGAATTCATTCCATTGCATGAAGCAAAGATATAAACACTCAATACAAAATAAAATGCGCAAAAAGATGCAAATTACATAATCCCAAATTTGGTAAAAGAAATCTCACATTAAAGACAAAACCCACATAGATAATAACAAAAATTAATGTAGACAAGGAATTTAGACAGAAATGACTAGGTCAACACCTGAGTGAGTTCTAACCCACAAACAATTGTTATACTCAGTAGTTATTTATATCCTCCCAGCTCGTCCTGATGCCATTGACAGGCATTCATACCTAACAGTTGCACAAAAAAATTAGTTAAAACCAATTTACAATATTGTAATAATCAGAAGAGAGAGTCAATTTATTTCTAAAACAAGGATAATGATCGCCATCACAAAATGCCAATCAACATTCAAATTAGCATATCTTTTGTTGAAATGGGTTTGTCGTCATACCTCTTTGATTAAAAAAATATAATGCCATATACATGCTTCGGTAAAATGGTCGAATATTAATGCAAATGCAGATTAGACATTTCAATCTTTTCCACCCCAAATTTTAGCCTCCTCATCTGCAAACCCAAGTCATCATGCCATATGAATTGCCATACCAGTAACACTATGTTCAAGTGCTAAACTTAAAATGAACACAAAAAATGGAACCGAACATAAGAGTTTAAATGGCCATATAGAAGATACATCAGAAAGATAATTCAGACAGGAAGATACACTGCTCTTATGGAAATCTTATGTACGATAAATTCTGAAGAATACTTAGCAGAGAAATATTGTTCATAGCTGTTACCCTTTGGCCTAATTCCAAACAATCACCATAAGAAGAGTTGTTCCATATATAAGGTTTTTACCCAACTGCATAGAAGAAACAGCATCTTTAAGCTTGCAACAGATACAAATGAAAATCCAGCTTCAACCATCTCTGCACAGAATCTTGAGTTATTGAGCACAGCATGAATGGAAAGCTTTGAAAGGACCAAATTTCAATTAAAGTACACCTGCTCTAGCTTCTCCAGCTATCGCATCTTGGCATCACAAATTTCTAATGTCCAGTACTTGCCTCCAGATAAAGTTAGACACTTAATTATCAATCAACATTCTATTTGTGCAGTCCTTTCATGATAAAAAGGTAAAAATGTCCTGACACATTCTGATTGCTCTATCTTCACAATAGATTCACAATGCAATCCCAATGTGCTGAGTTAGATCTATTTCACACAAGATTTAAATAATTTTAGTTTCCAGTTCAAAATTTTCCAGTGTTAACTTCTAACGCATGTAACATCTCAGCAGCATTTGATAGACGTATATCAGAGATTTTTCCAGAATTATTTTACTTCTGCCAGGGTTCATGTTCAAACTTTCATAGATGCTAATCAGTTTATGATGGAATACTTTAATCTTCAATGTCTCCCTTTGATGTCAACATAATAAAGTACATTAAATGTTTAGAAGAATAAAGAAATCTGCACACATAAGCTTTGAGGCCAATGAGCCATTACCCTTCAAGCCAGACATCCTGAAAATTATGGCAATAATCTAGTAGTTACGTTACTGTTATGTCCTTTACTCACAATATCAAAAACCCTATGATGCCAGTAAATCAAGAACATTGTGTGGTCAATCAAAGTAAGAGCAATGCTAATTGCAAATGCCTAATCTGGCAACTATAACAATTGATACACTCTTTATTTGACACCCTCTTTATTTGACACACATAAAACCTTTTTCTAATGCTTGCAAGCCATCTGAACAACTCAAAGATCA
This sequence comes from Trichilia hirta, assembly GCA_035221805.1. Lineage (NCBI taxonomy): Eukaryota > Viridiplantae > Streptophyta > Magnoliopsida > Sapindales > Meliaceae > Trichilia > Trichilia hirta. The sequence continues at coordinate 3,421,175 of JAWDEX010000005.1, read as the reverse complement.
TATTTCTATATTATAATTGCAACATTTGCCACTCCTTTTATTAGTAGTACAGAAAGTTGTATTAAATTAAAAAACAATTGTAGAAAGGACAAGTCGTAATAAATTTATGTAGAAATTATATGCAAATAGAATCTCCTACAACTCAAGTTTTTATTTTCGTAGAAAATTATATTTAGCCCAACTTTGCCAAAAACTATTTTTTTAACAAAGGCAATATCCACTAATCTTTTCTATCTCTTTTGAATTTTGTATTATAATAAAATTTTAAAGATACTTATTCCAAATTAAACATCTTATTTTATCTATTGTTGAGTTTTAATCAACTTATAAACCTAGCGATTTTTACTTATGCACAACTTGAAAGTACTTTTATGTTTTTCTCCCATACTAAGATTTTTACATATTACATGCATTAAAGTTTGATTGTCGATTTAAAATTAGTTAGATCTGTCCTGTGAAGCACTGGTGCAAGAGGGAACTAGGAAGATGCATGGGAGAAAAAGGCTACTTTTAGTTGGAATGGCGTAGGAATTTTTAAAAGTTACTACAAGGATAGCATTGTAAATAAAACAAATAAAATGGTGACGATTGCTCTAAATACAGTAAAAGTAATAACCTGTTGTTTATTCTAGTTGAGCTACATATAGAACTAAGAAAGCAACAGACATGTCACGTAAAGAACCAGCACCAGATGCACTCCCTCAAGCTAGCAGTTGTTGCTAGCAGTGCTCATTAAAAAATTACATTGGCATGATGGGATTGGGGATTGGGATTGAAGAATTAATTTTGCAAAATATAGGACTCAAGAGACCAGCAGTAGACCTTTACCTTCAAAACAAAAACTTGAAAATTCTGACCTAAATCTAATAGTTAATATCTGTCTTATATGTGTTTTAATAACAAATCATAGTTAAGAATCGCATTGTATAAAGTGTACTTTCAAAATTTAGGATCCTGAGTGAAAAACTCAAACAAAGACATGATAAGAAAGATCAATGCAATGTAACTATTTCAGTGACATGCTGGCCTATTACTTGCCTAAATAAGCAATTGCTCACAGAATCTATAGCTCCAAGATATGACAAGTACCTTTAAGCTAGGCAGCCACGAGACAAAATAGGATCAAACTTCAGGAGGCCATTCCTCATCAAACCACCGAGGAGGATCATATCCAGAACCACCTAAAGAAATATAAAATATTTCATAAGTTCAAAAATGCCAATCTTGGCTCTCGCCAACCTTTAACCGACTGAAAAAAAAAATTGCAATAAAATAAAGTATCATAAATAAAAGATTAACAGAAGTTTCTTATTCTTTTTGTTGTCTTGTTAAAAAGGCAATTATGTAAATATAAACTCATCACAAAGGGAATTATAAAAATAGTCATTTATAAAAAGTTAATTTATATGATATATCTTTCCACCCTTTCTCTTTCTAAATTCTACAATTAATTTTTCTCATGATTGCATTTCTGTTTTTAGCTAAGAATATCCAGTTTATTTCTTTTGAAATTATTTAATTGTTAGGTTTGAAAATAACATCTGTGAGCTGTATGCTCTACTGGTTTCTTTGACTGAAGTCTGAATGTGGCTTAATTTAAGCCATCCACAAATGTGAGGAAAGCGATTTGTATTTGCATCTAAAAACAAAAATTTGAAAGCCTCTGCTAAATGTAAAAAACCTGAATGACTACCTTAAATTCTCTTCTAGAAAGCCCTACAAAATTAATGTAGTTACAGTCCTGACCATATAACAGTAGTTTCCAAAATTGTATTCAACTTATATATCAAAAAGTTGAAATAAATCATTAAATCTCTTTTTCTTCTCTCAGATTTCACTCAACATACTTCCCGCCAACATTCAATAGCACATTGTTTCAACTGAAAAAAGAAAATGTATCTAGCTCATTATTTGGAACAACATCCGACTCGCTTATACCACACCATCGTTATTTGTCTTACTTTTATTTCTTTAGTACATTTTTCTTTCTTATAAGAATGTTTAACAAGGTTGATATTTATGAAAAAAAAAAAAATAATTCAACACAACCTATAATAAATTTCTGATTAGGGTCATAAGAATGGGTAATGGTGGGTAGGGACAAGAATAACGATGGTGTAATGCTAAGCTGACCAAAGGTACATTTTTAAGACTTGATCAATAAAAAAACGAAACAAGGATAGAGAGAGGAAAATGAGGAGATATACATCAAATTCAGAGAAACAATGACATTGAGAAATAAACTGTTCTGAATCCTACACATCATGAGTGTGATTCATTTTATGACTGGAAGTCTGCAATTAAGTTGACGGAAAAAAAAAAAAACCCAGCTGTTTTGAGTTTTAACTGAGGGTTGAAATTCTTTTGAGTTTCAAGGGAATGAATAGTTCAAAAATCTAGAAAATCTTAATGCGAGCATACACATACACAAACAAAACAAAAATATAAAAAAGAAACTCAAGTCAAGAAAGACCACTTGACAAAGCCATATATGAAGGAAATAAATTATGGATCATTAACTTAAGAACCACAGGCACAAAACTTGCTAGCCTGATTGAAATTGCTTTTTAAATTAAACAAGATGTTTTAGCCCCTCCTCAAACAAAGAAGTAAAGGTCTCCATTTCCTGCTTCTCTAAGACTAAACCAACCTCAACACCGCCATTTTCATCTCCACTGTCTGCCAAAGAGATAGTTCCTGTGCAGAATATTAACAAATTCTCCACCTTCTTCAATCTTCCCCTACCAAAATCCAACCTGTAAACATCAAACTGGATGGACACAATAACCCCAAGCTCTTGTGCTCCTTGAGCTACTGATTTCATCATTGGCATTAACTTCTGAAGCTTCTCCTGAAATCCTTCAAGAATTAACTTATCCTTTATCTCTTTGATCATATCACTTAATTTCTCAGAAACAAAGCTAACTCCAATTTCCTCCAAGAAATCTCTTGCTTTTGCAACCATGGCATGTGTCATAACACAATTACCAAAATAATTAATTGGAATCAGCAGATCCAAACAGCTCCTATAATCTGCTGTAAAACCAAATACAACATCTCTATTACATTCTCCTCGTTTGGCTTTAACCATGCAAGTTTATACATGATCACATGTAACAGAAAAAGTTGATAAATGAAATTTCCCTGACTGTTTCACTTCATTTTTGTTAATGTTAGCTGATGTAGAGAATACATTATCCTTGAGTTTCTTAAATGCTTCACATGTCAACATAAATGAGGCTCGGACCAATTTGTCCACATCCAGAAAGCTAGGAAAAGCCTTCAGGCTTCTCCTGTTGGGATCTGATTCCAACCCAGTAAAAGCTAACCAGCTGTAAATGTACACCAAGAAAATCCCCATTGGGTCTTTAATGACAGCACAATCAAAAGATGGAGTCAACTCTGGTGACAAAGAAGGGTTTTCTTTGTCTCGTTGGCATAAATAAGCCCAAGACTTCATAAACATTGTTGAACTTCTTCCATCAAATATTGCATGATGAGTTGAAATGCAGATGCAAAACCCTTCATTTGGAAGCATAGTTATTTGGATAGCAATTACTGCAGCTTTATCACCACATATCTACAATAGGATTGCCAAAGGACAAAGTTCACCAGCTTCATGAATTCTGTTTCCACATAGGCAATTGAAGTTGGTGGTACACTCAGCAACTGTGACTGAAACACCGTTGCTTGGGAAGTGGTAGATGGCTGGTTTCGCAGTATCTGAAGACCACATGAGATTACCAGCGAGAGGGAGATAACAACACACACACACACACACACACAGAGAGAGAGAGAGAGAGAGAGAGAGAGTGCTTAAGCTAGGGGAGGACTACTAAGTTGAAGAAATCAGACATTATGTCTGTCATCTGATAGAAGAACAGGCGTTCTACAGGAAGGAAATTGACCCAGTATGTCTCAAAGAAGTGTAAAGGAAAAGAAAACTCAATGGTAATCTCATGTATTTTTATGGTTGCTGCCATGATGGTGATGATGTGAGAAACTAAGAAGCGATCTGAAAACCTAGATGTAATAGTTTTGTATTGTGTTTGGTGTATTTTAGGCTTTTCAACAAGTGTTTAAATACCCTTTATTATCAATTCTTCTCTTTAATGAATCCAACCAGCAATCCCCCGTGTAAAGTTGACATAGTCTTCGAACTACCGATTCATATGCCAAAAAGATAAAATTTCCACAGACAGATAAATGCACAAACACAGAGAAAAAGATAATGGCTATGAATAGATTGAAAAAAGTTTAGATAGTATTGACTATGACCTACTTTTCTTTTTCCCGTACCTTATCTAAACCATTGACTCCTCCAGGGGCTATTATTGTGAATCAATTACTATGATTAGAGAACACAGGAAGGAATCTACATGCTTGAAACAACGAAGAAAAAGATTCAAAAAGTAAATTTCAAGAGGTTTTATATAAGAGTGATGAAAAAAGTAAATACCAAGAGGATTGCAGCGACAGAGCCGCCAGGCGGTCAATATGGTGCCCTTCACAAGTCCATACTTCTTGTAAGCTTGCATTGAGTACTCACTACATGTTGGCACATATCTACAACTCTTCGGCAAAACTGGCGAGATTTCCCCTGCTTTCACCGATATCCAGCTCAATAATTTGAAATTCTTTTCATTTCCATTTTCATATCATTATAAGGATGGAAAATTTTCTTAAGATATAGATTAAAAAAAAGAAGAGTCCTACTTTTGTAAAAATTCAGTATAGACAGAGCAGCTTTGACTCCCAGATTATTCACTTCATCATCTAATTAATCATTGAAAACCCATCAAATTGTCGGAGTCAACAAGTTAAACATTGAAACTTTTTGAGAGAAGAGAGGGCAGAGGGAGTGAAACCTTGTGGAGTGTTTGGGTCAGAGTCTGTACCCAATCCAAAGACGCTTAGGCTACGTCGGGTTTTGATCTTCGCGAGAAGGCGAAAGCCGGAAATAGGGCTTTGCCTTTTATGGTGATATTTGATGGAACTGAAACAACAGTTTGGGGAATGAAACAAGGGGAAGGATTTGTAAAGAACAACCGCCATTTCAAGGGTTCAAGTCCTCGGTTCAGCACACATCACTTGCACAGCACATCTATTTGTTTTTTTTCTTGATTCATAGATTTTTAAGTTGAGTGAAACGACTGCGTTTGTGTAACTAACTTTGGTTACTACGTGGCTTCAAATGAATGAAAATATAAGACGATAAATAAATAAAACCCCACAAGTCTTCGTATTTAATAAAAGTTAAAATGGGTCCATTTCTTTCTATCTTTGGTTTGAAAGAAAATAATAATATTCATGTTACTCCCATTGTCCTAATTCCTAAGTGGCTCTGTATTAAGAAAGACTTTTGCTAACAATCATAAAATAAATTTCTTAAAACTTTTTCCATTGCACAAATGCAGTACCGTCTTAATTGCATACTATCGTTTAATCAAAATATACTCATTTGATAATGTCATATATTTTTCAAAATTTTCAATAAATATCCCTAAAATTTTTTAATAAAACTCAATTTAGTACCTTTAAAAAATTTCACTGACTTTATTAAAAATTTTCTCCATAAAATTAGCTTGACAAGAATCAACCCTTTAACATACATCAAACTAATTGGGCTATATCCTTAAAGATGAACCCGAAAGGTTATTAATATTAAAGAAAAAAAAATACAAAGCATACTATCATAGGAAAACCAAAGGAAAGAACCAAGAGAACCGAACAAGTAAATAATAAGCATCCTATTTTATGTATTATAAGATTACAAAAGCTGTGTGATAATCTTGCTCATACGCTTGTTTTCTTTTTAAACTAGATATACGCATAATCAACATGCTAAAAATAGCCGGTCATTCAAGAGCTGTCAATGGTTTATCAATAACTATGCTGTCTGATTTCCACGTAAAATTTTGGGGGTACAAGCAGCTAAAATCTTTAATTTAGAATTGTTACACACAGGTTTTCAAGAACCCGAGCACTTATTTGAATTTCCCCTTATTAACAATAACAGTCATCTAACATACATTAAAATTCGGAAACCACAGCCGCTGGGAATCAGAAACGCGTGGTGATTTTGGAAAAAAGAGCCTTGAAATCTTTTGTGGGTGTTCCAGCTCCCTCAGGCTTTGACGCCAAATCAAATGCCTTAAATTTGGCCTCATCGTACTGTAGTGCCTGTTTAAATGGAGAAAAGGAACATGTAGAAAGTCATGATTGAGACAGAAGACAAGATCATTGCAAGTTTATTGGACTACATTAATGAGCATACTTGTCCAAATACGATCCTTATAAACTGTACCTGAATGCAGACTTCCGCAACATCAGCCCTGCCAATTGTCCTTGTTTCTGTCCGAAGAAGTTCATCATCCTTACCAACAAGTAATTCTCGGACACCACCTTCCCTATCTTGAAGGCCTCCAGCCCTAATTCAACAGAGGAATTCAATATCAGAACTCTAATAATTGACAACTAATTTACTTAGGGCCATTAATATGTTTCCTCCAAAGTTACCAGCATATGTTATAGTCACCAAGAGACCTATGGCCCTGGGTTGGTTCCAATCTAACGTCAACCTAAAACTACCTACTATGGGTTGCATCTCAAGTTTCAAATCTCTGTGAGACAGGGTGCAAGGGTGCGAGAGTCTGTGGCGCACGCATACGTGTTGGAAGAGTGTGAGTGCAACAGGGATCTACTTAATTATTTACTAGTCTTTGGACATCAAATTCGCCATCTTATTTCTCCTATAAAAGTTCAAGTGGTGCAGGCAACGCAGAACTTCAATAAATTCAACTTAAAATATATAAGAGAAGCACCTCAATATGAAACTAGCCAACCATGTTCATAAAATCATTTGTATCAAAAACCAACTGAAAGTGAATTGGGTAACATTTTTAAAATATACAGTTTGTTAAAACTGTAAAAATGATGTTTAATGGTGTTCTCAAGAACAAAAATCATTTTTAGTAGTGCTTATTATAAATAACTTTCCAAAATGAAAAACAAATATGTGTTTGGTATTGTCTTTTAAAATGGGTTAAGTACGTTTAAAGAAAAATTATAATTAATTTAGAAAGCACATTTTTAGGAATGGTGGACAACAACAAAAGTTTGTTTTTTCACATAATAGTTAAAATTAAAAAGCAGTGTTTCTTTTTCTTGAAATGAATTGTACAAAACATACGACCAAACATGTTTAATATTTGCTTTCAAAAACAGTTTTAAAAACATGGATTATAGTGTGCATACCTTATAATTGTGTATGGAATACCAGAGTCAGCCAAATACTGCTCAGCCTTTCTTTTCCAAACCTGCAATCACATAAAAAATAATAAAGTTAATTTTCTTTAAAAGATGTTTAACCACTTAAATGATATTAATAAAACATAAGATAGAATTATAGAACAAAGGGTGAAATAGCTAAAGAATCTAACCAATAATCACTGGAATACCGCAGATGAAACATGATCAGCGACAAACAAGATCAAAAATTCCCAGGGAATGGGAAGTTAATCTAAAAATAAAGAATAAAGGATTACTAACCAATATATTCCCATTACCCAAACTGTTCAAGGGGTGATCTGGATTTGTTCCCCCCATAGACCCAACCAACACAATTTGCTTCACTCCAGCGGCCTTACCTGTTCATAAAGATTATTTAATTCAGCTACAAATGATAACATTTTTGAATTTTGAAAAGAAATAGAAGCATTTTGAATTAATGCAGAGAAATAAAACACATACGCACCAGCATCTATTTGATTTTTCTGTCCTATCCAATCAACCTAAAATGCAACAATATCCCTTTAAACTACAGTAGAAAACACGGAAATTATTACCAAAGTTCACAAACTAGAAAATGCATAAATATTACCTGTTCGGGATACGCTCCCTCTTCAAAGTAGAACTCAGGCCTTCCACCTTTAGAAGGATCAAAACCAGGTTTCATCTTTGGTACTGCACTTGTCAGAATTATAAGAGCATCAATTCCTTGAATTGCAGAAACAAGGCTATCAGCTACCGTTATGTCTCCGATAAAGACATTGTCTGCTCCCCCAATTTTCGCCTTGCTCTCCTCAGTTCTGACCAAACCTCTTGCAACATATTGTTCTGACCTTTCCTTTAGTTTCTTATAAACTATTTGACCTGCCAAAGTCCATCAATAAAAAAGTGTCCAAAAAAGAAAAAGGAAAAAGATGAAAAATCATCAACCCATAAAAGAACAAGAGGGATATGTCTCTATCCTTCTCACTTCTGCAGAGAAAGAAATAATAAATCGTATACTAATAACATGAATTTTGAAACTTGTATTCTTGCTATGAACAAAGAGCATATATACCATAAACTGATGATTAATACCCAGAAATAAACTAGTGAATCATCCCAAATTAAAAAAACACAACATAATTCTAGGATTTCTCAAGTCCATCAATATAGCAGAATTCAAATTCATTTAGGAAAAGGCATCAGGTATTTATACATTGCCTCTTTTAATATCTCATTGAAAATTAAAATTGCATTACTCTTGCTACACCTACATTGTTTTTCACTTACTGACACAGACTTCGATATGTAACTGAAAAGGCTAATAATCGTAATAAAACTTACTTATCTAACACTTTAGCTTAATTATGAAAACCTTCAAGAGTAACAACAAGCAATGAAGATGTTTAAAACAAATTACGCTGTTTCATTTGACAGCAATTGTCAAGGATTTCATTTTACAGGATTAAAAGTTCCCATAGAGACTTACTAAACCTAATTTACGATCAGGCTACAAGTGAAAATGCGCATAGTTATCATGTCCAATAATTCAATTAAATCCGTAGTGTTAAACCGCTCGACGAATTACTCTTGCACGAAAGATGATGACACCAAAATCCGAAATTATCATTCCATCTAAGATTAAAAGCAAGATTATCAAATTGATAGTCTAGATAAACCAACCAAAAAAAAAAAAAAAAAAAAGGAGCAAAGCAAAATAAGTGTAAAGGGAGAGCGAAAATACCGGTTCTACCCCCTGCGCCGGTGACAAGTACATTACTCCTAGGCAAATCCGCCATCGATAACACTTTTAGCACTCCTCTAGAACTATTCTTTCTGCTCCTGTTTCCCACAAACAAAAAAGAAGAAGAACAAGGATAGGCAGAAGTGTGAGTAGAAAATTCTGGAAGCCCGGCATTAAGGAACGGTATTGATAATGCCACCTGCCTGTATTTATTATGATTTTGACCGACGGTCTTTGATGGTGATAATGAAGAAATGAATGACACACGTGTAATCGTAGCCATTGGTACAAGAGATTTAGACTAGTTGGTTGGACTTGTTTCCATCCGGCCGTCGGTCACAGTAGCGAAACAGCAAGAGCGAGAGAAGATGCTGCCTATCTTTTCTCTCTGTGATAGCCGTTAATGAGGTTGTCAGGCTGGTGATGCATTGATGTTCTTCTCTTTTCTCCGTTTTCATGCCCAGCTGAGCAGACGCCTTATCTTCAATTGCAAGTTTTATCTCACTCTTCTTACCATTAATAATGTTAGGATCTAAATATAATTAAAAAAATAATTAAAAATAATCACATTTAAAATTAGAATTAAAAAATATTAGATATTTAAAATTTTAATCAATAATAACTTATATTATTATTTATAAAACGAAATCATCTTCGTATTAAATTTTAACTAACAAAAATATTCTTAAACATTAAAAATTCTCAAATTACTTAAATCTTAAAAAATTAACTTTTAATTTTATTTTTTAACTAACGTCTACTATTATCTTCATAAATACCACCATCGAACGAAATTCCGACAACTAAATTAAGATATATTTTCATTCGTTCACTACTATATGTATATTGTATCTAAAAATTAATTATTGTGGATAATTATATATAGATTGAATGAAATTATTGGCGATTGTATAAATTTTTAATATTTTTGATTAACGTTGGAGGAACATTAAAGTATTACAATGATTTATTAAAATATTATGTCGAAATAAAATAAGAAATGCATGAATTGTTAATTTAAAATTAGAATTTTAAAATAAAAAATAAAAATTATAGAATTTTGTACTTTATCCTCGGAAGCGTTCAAGAACACTTTCGAGAAAAAGCACTCAGAAGTGTGGTTGAACACTTCCAAGCGCTTTCTCTTGAAAGTGTGTACACTTTCGAGAATAATTTCTTAAAAGTATTTATTCTTTCACCCTCGAAAGTGTGTACACTTTCGAGTGTTACTTTTACTCCCGAAAGTATAAACACTTTCGAGGGTGAAAGTAACCCTCGAAAGTAT
>JAWDEX010000005.1:3374143-3390948 GCA_035221805.1 Trichilia hirta | reverse complement strand
TATATATATAAATATCTGCCACAAGTGCAGGTAGAGATGCATGATATCACCGAAAGTGCAAGGTTTGGCATGGGAAGAATAACAATGCATAAATTCTTAGAGTTTCAATGCCTTTTTACTCCACAAATAATTTCCAAGCATACTAATTTGAAAAAAGCTGTGTAATTTTGATTGTTTTCAAAATCAGAGAGAATCCAGCACATGTTTTACTTGTTATTCAATTTGCAAAGAAAAACAAAAGTAGAAAAAATATGACATGTGATTTTGCCCTGTATATGACTTCATGAAAAATTAATGTTCTTTTTGGCCGAAGCACAAGAGTCAGCAATTGTTTACTATTCTTAGTATTTAAGTCTATTTGTGTCTGCATTTTACTGATAATTACTTGATTAAACAAATGGGAGCATCTCTTAAACAAAAGACACTTTCAAAAAAAGACAACCCACTCTTTTAGTGCCCGAATCGTGGTTAAGAGAAGTACTCCAACGTGGATTTTAATAAAATAAAGCAGAAAACCAAATTAAAATGGTTGGGTTATTGGCAGCATAATGATTTTTTACACAGCCGCAAACTAAAGAACGCGAAATAGGACCTATTCATTTCGCACCATTGCAATTCTTCTTCATACACTATCATTATCTCTTAGAAAATATGCTTCGTTTTATGACATATAATCTGTATCAACCAGAATTCACCACAAATGATCAGTGAAGAATTATTGGATAGAAATTCGTATTTGTTTTCTTTCCAACAAGGAGGCCATTATGTTTGGAATTATGGGGAGTCTTTTTTGATGCTCAAAAGCAACCATATTTTGTCTAGTATGAATATGATTTCCAGATATCCCACTGACACCCATTAGCAGTTGCAAAGAACCTATCTTATAGGGAATCAAATCATATAAATTTGAGTGAAAATTCAAAGGGAATAGTACTTGTAAGTTCCAATCATTTGAATTGTGTCTTAAAACAATTGCCCTCTTTGGGTCACATCTGTCAATGCAAATACAGATCATTTTTAACTTACTGAGAGTGAGAGGATAATGTGGTGAATCATATCATAGGAATTTACGTGGTTCAAAGATTATTCTGAGATGTGAGGAGCTTTTACATTGCCACCTCCTTTTCCCACTCAAAAATAGTTCATTGTCACCCTCCAATTCTAGATACAGTAGCAAAGCTTTATAAAACACTAACAATATTTTCAAATTATCAACACCATGAGTTGAAATGAGATTAGGACAGTCTTTAGTTTGTGGGTTTGCTTCGTTATGCTTTCATTATCTGAGACTGACAAGAAAAGTCTTTAAGAGAGATGTTATTGCACATCACATATTTGTTTCAGAGTCTTAAAGTTAGGTTCCAAATTGTTGTGTCTGTGTTGGCCTGTAAAAGTAAAAAAAATATTTGATAATACTGATTTTTAATAAAATTTATTTATTTTTATATTATTTAAAATTTTTATTTTACGGTAGTCATAGTTTAAAATCACCTTATAACAATACCGAGAGCAACTTCAACTTTTTAACCTTTAAAATGAGTTTATGTGCTATTTGTTTGTAAGTTTAATATCACATCACATACATGAAATGAAAAGAAATGTAATTCCAGAGTATCCAAAAAAGAATGTGGACGTGCTTCGTCGGTTACTAGATTATCTTGTAATTAGTTTTTAATTAAGAAAGTAGATTTCTCTCTTTGTAGTTGAGATGTAAATAATATTTGTCCAATTGCAATACTCTTTGAGGCAGGATACCTATTTAGCTGATATATCTCTTCTCAATTTTAAAAGTATGGTAGCAAAAATGTTTGTCAAACGCACTTATATTTTACTTGACAATATTTATCAATCACTGAATCTTTTACATTTGATAGCCAATAATTTCATTCCACAACATTTAAGAACTAAAAATCCACCTGTCAACCAATTATATGTTACAATGATATCCCTACTCATTTTGTCCTTTTCCAATCATATTTCATAAATGATGAAAATGGACGAGTTGGGGGAAACGTATAGATTAATCCAACGAATGCATACAGACAATCTTTTCACAGCAAAAGTTCCATGAATCCAACTTTTATGCATTGAAGAGGATTAATTTGTTGTGCATCAGATACGAGGGTTTTAAATCAAAGATAAAGATCATCAAAAGCAGAATTTTCTGAAAGAATTTTTCATTTACAAACCGAAATTAAGGGAACCAACTAACATAACACAGTTCCATTTACAATCATTAATCTTATTCAATCACAATCACTGCTATGCAGGCACAACCTCGGGCTCCAAGGTTGAGGAATTGTCGTCTTCAGCAGTCCCACCCTCTTCTGACTCTTTCGACCCATTCTTGTCTTCTAGAAAACCTTTCTTAAATCTATCATAATTAGTGGGTTCGCTTTATTTAAATGGGCCTACCCCCAATACTCTAGCCGAGTCATCTTGATGGAGCACCTCCTTCTCAAGCAACAACTCTGCAATTTGAGCCACTTGCTCTTTGTGCCCTTCTATCAACTTTACTGTGTAGTCATATGCCTTTGCGACCCATTCTCTCACTTCATTGTCAATAATTGCACCTGTCTTGCTGCTGTAGGGCTCGGTCATCTCAACCGTATCCTCTCTTTGAGGAAAGGAAAAAAGACCAACCTTGTCACTGAAACCATACACTGCCACTTGGGCAATGTCATCTTTGTCACTTTCTCCAAGTCATTTTGGGCGCCAGTGGATATTTTCCCCAGTAAAACCTACTCCAAAGAAAGATAACATCAGCAAAATGAAACTGAACTGACAGTACATTCTCATAAGCAAAAAATAATATTTGCCACTAGACACTACGCACTAAATTTAACCATTGAATATAAAACAAAAAAAAAAAAATGATAAAAACATGGTAAGAAAGAGCATCTGTGACAACAATTTGTGGGGCTAGGTCCTTTATACTTACTGGTGTTGCAGAATATTGATGAGGAAGGGTCGTTTGTTCTTAAATTGTGAACTCTATAAATTCCTGATTTTCTTCTCCTTCATAACCCTAGTTATAGCAAAATTCTATTCACCTCACTGTTTGATGCCAATGTTGGAGGTTTGTAGGAGTTGCATAGTTCCCCCCAATGCATATTGCATCTCAATCTTCCAAAAATTATCTGTGTTTCAAAATAATTATTTTCCTTACATAAACCATATATTCTCCTCCTGGAATATACAAATATATATTTTCCTTCCATATTATATAAACATATATTTTTATAGCAAGTGACCATTACAATAATATTGCATGTATTTGCCATTTTTCAAGCCAATAATCACTGATCCAGGCATATAGAAAGAACAGAGCGAGAGGGCAGTCAGTAAAGTCACCTGCCCAGCAGCTCGACCACCAAGTGTCATGCAGGTCATATCAAACAGCTGCTCTTTGGTCATCAGAAGATTTTCATCGGGCACATACTGGGCAAAACCAAGAGCTGCAGTACCACGGGGAACAACTGTTACCTTGAGCAAGGGTTCTGCATGTTCCAAGAAGCAACCAGCAACAGCATGACCTGATTCATGGTAAGCAACTGTCCTCCGTTCCAGCTTACTTATGACCTGGCGAAAGGGACAGACAACAATTTCAATCCTAAATTTTCAAAATGAATAATAGCTAGAAAAGTAAAAGTCCCAAATGTTCAGACTCCAAAACAAGTAAACCAGCGCCCATAATTAGTGATATAAACAGAATACGTAACCATCAAATGTTCAGGGGAAAATAAATTAAAGATTCAATTGTCCTTATAGTCAGGTGTTAAAATTAAAGCAAGAACATCTGCGTAAAGCGCATTTTTGCAAAATCACCAGGCAATGAGTTTAAGAGCTTTTCAAGAGCTTTTATGTTTATATTTAAGCCAGACAATAGTGCAGTTTGGAAATCCCGAAAGCTTTTTTATTAACATTAAAAGCATTTTCACACAAACCTGACAATAATTCACGATTCAGAAGTATAAAGTCATGGCACATGAAAAACAAGATACCTTATTCTTCTTTTCCAAACCACCTATGATCCGATCAATGGCTGCCTCAAAATGTTCCATGGTGATCTGCGCACTTTCATTCCTTGCTGCAATTAAAGCAGCTTCATTGCAAACATTTGCAATGTCAGCTCCAGCAAATCCAGGAGTGACTGCAGCAAGTCTCTGGGAGTAAAATGATGGTTCATTATCAAGTTTCAGCTTCTTCAAATAGATTTGAAAAATTTGGTCACGGCCTTTGATATCAGGTTTATCAATCGTTATTTGACGATCAAATCGACCAGGTCTCAACAGCGCTTTATCTAAAATATCAGGCCTATTTGTGCCAGCGAGTACAACCACTCCGGAGGTTGTTCCAAATCCATCCATCTCTACAAGCAACTGATTAAGAGTACTTTCGCACTCATCATTGCCTCCAGAAAAGCCTCCACGACCCCTTGCTCGACCAATTGCATCTGTCTCATCAATAAATACAATACTAGGTGCACACTGTCTTGCTTCTTGAAATAAGCTCCTAACTCAGGATGGCCCAACACCAACAAACATTTCCATAAAATCTGATCCAGATATACTGAGGAAAGGCGCACCCGATTCACCAGCAGTTGCCTTTGCAAGAAGTGTCTTCCCTGTGCCATGAGGGCTTACAAGAATTGCCCCCTTTGGAATTCTTGCAACCAACTCCTCATACCTATGTGGGTTCTTGAGGAAGTGTACAAACTCCATGATCTATTGTTCTGCCTCATCACAGCCAGCTACATCTTTAAAAAATACCTGAATCACCAAATAAACATAAAAACTGCTTGTTATGGAGATGACTTTACACGGGTACTTTCATGACAGAAGCGATAAAACAACATCAACATATAGATATAAAGCAAAAGGTATATATGTTTCTAACCTTGTCTTTAGCATTCTTATCCATCTTCGTAATAGTTGCTTTTCCTATATTAAATATTCCATGACCAGCTTGGCCACCAGGACCTCCAACACCAAGTCCACCTTGCATTCTTCGTGCCATGAACCAGAGGGTTCCAAAAAGTAAGGCTGTTGGTGCAAACCTCATCAACTCTTGGTACCAATTCACTTCATTTATGTATGTTACAGGAATATAATCATGAGGATCTAACCCTAGTGCTTCCTGGGCCTCCTCCAATTTCTACTCAAAAGATTCAACTTTTCCTATGTTAAAAGAGTATTTGTACTGGCTTATGTTACTTCTATCAGGGCTACCACTAGCAGGACCCTGTACAAAATCATCATTGATTTCACTTGCGTTGCGTGGGGTAGTTTTCACATACACTTTGGCAACTGATTTATTTGTAACAACAATTCTATCCACCAGACCGGGTTCAAGAACCTTGTTTTTGAACTCTTGAAAACTAATCTGGAAAACATCAAAATACTAAATGAATACAAAATCAGAAATTAAAAACAACACAAGCCATTAAAAATTGCTCGCTAAATTGTATTAACAACATATAACATAAAGCCACCTTATCTAGCACACAAAAATTTGTTCTTCATCATCCCCAAAAATGAAATAAATAAATAGCAAGGAAAAGGCTAGGTGTTCAGCATTTCCGTGGCACACTGTTAAACACTTAGACACCATTTGGGTTTTCAACAAGCTCTCATCGTCTTATAACATAAGAGGACAACATTTAAGTACAGTTCACACACTGCATGACGGTAAAGAGAATCATTTTTGCATAATAGCAGTAGAACTGTGTGAATAAATAGAAGCTGGCCAACAAGTATTGACTGAAAACATTTGACATGAAAGATGGCAGAGCCCCTATTTACCAAAAAGTACAATTACTAGATGAATATTGCCACTACAGATCATTGCTGACTCAAGCATCTGTCTCCTGAAAACCAGTGAACTAATTGTGGAATGCAGGGAAATAAATGCTTACCTCCTTCGGCTGCTGTGGAGACAAAAGCATTGATGATAAAACAAATCCTAAAAACAACAACGGACTAATAATATATTGAAACTGCCTAGTGAAATTCTGGAAATGCCAATGATCACCAGAACCCGAGTCCCCTGGAAGACACAAAAAAAGACAGTCATTAAGATCCTCAATGGATTCATAGCATTGAAACAATGAAATTTGGATTATTAAAGACAGATCAATAATATGCTATGCTTAAATCAAGGAAATGAACAATCATAAGAACATATAGTTCTATACAGAAAATCCCTTAGACAAGCATCTAGAGATAGTATCACAATTAGAAAATTGAAATTTAAAATGCATTCCCATTGTCAGGGTAACGTAAAACAGGATCGTCCAATCAAATTTTCTCATAGACTGAATACTTATATATATATATCTTATGTGGTTGGCCTCTATAATCAAGCAAAACAAGAAAACTAGATACTGTTTTCTCCCTCTTGTGACCAAACGTGAGTGAGGCTCAAACCTCATATTTCTTTTACCACCCTAAGAGGTTTTATCTCTTGAACCAGCTAGCACCTAACAATAATTCTACCTTAATAAACCCCATGAAGTTCTAATTTATTTACCATAGAGTCTCACCAGGTGCTTGCTCATTCAGCATGCCTACTAATTAATCACGCAGAAGGATATTCCGCACATCTTAAGTAGCTTCAAATCAATCATGTGACTAAGTTTGTGGAAATCAAAACGTAAACAAACTAAGAAATCATAAAATTCGTTGAAATGATAAAATGGAACATCCCACAAAGAAATATCATTCACAAATAACATAACCACTTTAAAGCTAGTTTTCCAACAAAAAAACTAGCAGATGTTGAAAGAGGAAAAAAAGTCCTAAACTTATACATAACAGACATTATCCTCAAATTGATAGTTATTTCCTTTAAATAAATCAATATAGCACTAACTATTTCTGTTCCAGCGACAATAATGAGCAAACAAGTAATTAAACAAAAAAGTAAATACACGAACAATAATGTGACAGACATACCTTTTGACGCAGATTTCTGATGTTCTGCTGTTGGGATTTCTTTCCTGTTCTTTGGGTAGTAATTCTCATACTCTGCAATAACACATTAAGAGTTCAACCTCAATAAATTTAGAAAAAATGCTATACAAGATAAATAAAACCCACAAATACGAGCGAATAAAAACAGAAAACTTTCACTTACTGCTTTTCTTAGGTGCTTTGCCAGAGCAAAAGCGTCGAAGCCTATGATTTGCAATAATCGAATTCAAATTCGACGAGTGCTTATTTGAAACAAGCTGCTTTTTAGCTCCAGCAGAGGTTAAAAAGCCTCTAACAAGACCTAACCCTCCATCAACACGTGAAATGATTAACGAGAAAACCGGTTCGATCAATAACGCAGTCCTCGCATTGTAATCACCCGGCACTACATTCTACAAAAAGAAAAAAATATTTATGACTTAAGAATACACGTCAACACGTGATTGAAAATTAACAACAAAAAGAAAATAGAGCAAGACGAAAATTACTGGTAACTTCTGGAATACAGAGCGAGCGGAGCGGGAGAGAGAGGGACCAATTCTTGATAAAATCATTTTTATTGCGGTAATAACATAAAGCGATTAATAATTACGAAAACCTAGAAAGTCTGTGACTTTCGTTTGGTTGATGAGAAAAATAAAAACGAATCAGTTTCTATATAATTTTAGCGAGGGAAAAATGAAGAGAACGAATTTTACATGATATGGATTTTGGGAAGAAGTTACCTGCGTGGCAAAAATGGACTTTTTCTTCACCGGAATTCAATTAGAAACCGGCTTTTTCAATTTACGTATATACCCATTAAGTTGGACTTCGGATTAGGTTATTTTTGTCATTCCACTGGCTTGAGTGCTCCGTTGCTGGTTGTTACTCGATGCCTGTTGGATGCGTTTTTGAAACGGTTTTTCGTTTCCAGAAATCGGAAAGTTGTTGAAAATTTTAAACAATTTTCTTAAAAAGGAAAATGTAATTTCAGAAATGATAATTAAATTTTTTAATATAACCACGTGATTTTTTATCTATTCAAAAGATTTATAATTTTTTTTTTGCTTTTTTTACTTCTTTTTTAAATAATATAATTGTTGCAACTAATTATTCTAAATTGAGAGCACTACTTAATAATTAGATAATAATTTTTTTGGTTATTTAGTTGTTATCTCGTCATGCCCTCTTATCCATCAACTGACACATGTTTTAAAATTATCTCCTAATTACATCTATTAAAGATTTTATTTGGCAAATTATAATTATAATAATATGTAGGAGTGAGAAAAAAGTGCGCATCTATTTAACATGGTAAATTAATTGATTTATAAAAAAATAAAAAATTGGTTGGTTTGGTATAACGTGACAGAAGTTTTATATAAAACACATCATGAGAGTAAAGACATATATCAGACTCACATTTTAATCATAAAATTAAGAAAATGTATTTAAAAAATAAAAATTCAGAAAAGCAACAATACTTTCGTAATAATTGCATAATAACTAAATTAAATATATTCTTTTAAATTTAATAACTAAAAATTCTAAGAAAATTCAAAAGTTTAACACCTTTCATGAATACAAGTAATATTTATTGGATCTTAATTAAATATGTTGGTTTATATGTTAATAATTATATTAAAAATTATTATAAATCAAAACCAAAATTAAGTGGTCCAAAAAATTTAAATAATATGTATTTAATATATTTAATTAAAGTATGAGTTAACAATGTGTAAAAATTGAGACTTATTTCTATTTTATTATAAGTAAAATAAAAATAAATAATTAAAATTATAATCTTTAAAATTAAATGTGAAATGATACTTTTTTAATATTCGATCATTAACAAAAAACATTGTCCAATTATTCAAGTTTCGAAAGTTCCATAATTATATTTTTGAATATTTAAAGTTAAAATGTGAATTTTAGATATATTCTTAAATTATTTACTCTAATAATTTGACTAAGTGATTTCTTTTAAATATAATAAATTTAATTTATCAGATAAAAATATTTAACAATAATAAATTTATGAATTATGTGGAGCCTAAAATTTTAGAAATCAAGCACAATATTATGTCTAACACAATACTCAAGTTGGCCTAAGTTTTTAAGAGCAAGTTTGTATACCTCTATAGTTTAAATTTTATATGTCTTGACATTTATTATTCAAAAGTTTTTAGGCAATATTTTAGTAATGTGACTTATCATATCATTCATATATTATATTAAAGCAAATAAAAATTTTTAAAATAAACATATATGTTGAACTAGTTAAGATTATAAAAAGGTCTCCGTTAATATAATCTAAATATAATTATGAGGATAATAATATTATTAATTATATATAATAAAATTCAAATTATATTATAATCTATATTCCTAAAATTATCATTTGCTTCCCAAGATGTACCATATGAAAATTTCCATTCTACACTTTCAACTTAATTGTCTACTATTAGTTCACATAAAGCGAAAACCCATACGGATATCAAAGTTTTAATCAACTAAAATGTACCCGAATCCACCTAATCAAGGCTAGTATTTTATGCCCAGATCAAAACATGAAAGCTTATAGCTAGGAGACCATGATAGCGAAGAAGGTGACGTCGGAGGCGAACGGCAAGACGAACAAGAAGATGTATTCGAAGAAACGTTGTTGTTACCAGACGGATTTCGAATCATCAAAGGCACGACATCTTCCAGCAACCCCTGTGGGCTCAGTTGTTGTTCAGCAGCGGATACAGATTCCTGTAAAATGCAGTCCTCGAACGTCCTTGCTGGGGTTGCAGGGGTATTAAAACTTGATGGGTTTTGCTGCGCACACTGCTTTTGTTGTTTGGTTTCTTCAGGTTGTGAACTGTTTTTCTTTTGTTTTTTGGTTGGCGGACTGGTTTTTTGGGGTTGACTAAGTAGAAAATATGGGTAAGCGAAGTGAAGGTGGAGCCCTTCGTATGTAATGATAAATGTATCAGGGTCGTCCCAAGATCTCTCCACCTGCTTTTTTGCACTGCATCTTGGGTTTGTGCACTTGTAGTAGCTTCTGTTAACAACATAAAACAAGAGATTACGAGAAAAATTATGCTATGATAATTGATTAGTGGTAAGATAATAAAAAAGGAGCAAAAGTAGGTACTAAATCAAGTTAGGAAATGCCGTTAAGTATTTTTGATTAAGAAATTAAGACGCATGCCAGCTAGGTCCAAATTAATTCATTAGTACAGAACATGTTTACTTCCCAACCACGAAGACCATTCCAAGAACTACAAGAATTTTCATAGATAAAATAATTAAAAATCTTCTTCAAAAATTATTTCATAAAATGAGTTAAATTTTGAAACAATACAAAGTTATTTATTCTGGCTTTTAGAGGATATATCCAAATGATTTATAAAATGGTTCAAAAAAATTGAAATTATTATTCAGTTCCATTGGACAGCCGTTGACCCGTTTCATCCAAGACTTTATCAACGAGAACAGGAGTCCAGCCTGTGTTGTTTTTCTTCGGTTTCGGCCTTTTGGGTATAAGAATAGCAAATCTTCCCGAGACGTATACTAGTTCTAGTCAATTGCATTTGAGTGAAGGACAATCGTCCGTTGAAAATAAGGTGGCAAATTATGTTGTACAAGAGAAGAGACAAGCAACTGGTGAAGAAATTAGCTAAGCCAACAGGAAAAAATGTACACCTACGGAAAAATTGTTTACCGTGGATTTGGGCTATTTTTGATTGATTTCTGGCCATATTTCCTCCAGTTATATCCATCATCAGCCATTCCATTGCCGCAGCTCTTGATTTTCAGAGTATACTTATTGTCAACCTTGTTGAAACCCCTTTCTAATAATGAAATTCTGCTAAAAAACAAGAACCATATATAACAGGAAGTTCGGGAAATATAAGATAATAAGAAAAGTTGAGAATTAAATAAACCTGGCTTGTGATATTGCTTGCGAATATTGGTCTTCTCCGGTTGTCACTGATAAAGTATTCTCAATATCTTCAATGGTTGGACCTGAATACACGGCGGACGTGACCCTGTTTACAGTCTGCTGATCTACGTTTGCAGGACGGGACTTGGCATTAGTTGTCTCCCCCGGTAGCAGAAACAATGGATTTTCATCACCCAGAAGCTCCCTTACAAGCTCATCTTCAAGCCAAGAATACTTTTGTATCTCCATTATACTGTATTCTGCATCAATGACAAGTTAATTTGTTAGAAGAAGATGAAATAGCGTGATTGAGGATGAAGAAGATCTTGAAGTGAAAGGGAGTATAATAAGAACGACAGAGAGTGGAGCAGATGAAGAGGAAGATGTGACGTCTACGTGTGTTCTCTCTTCACATTAAATTAAAGTCTACTTATTGTGCTATTGCCTATGACGCTGATGTTCAAATTATCCTCTTTGACTTTTTATTATTGTCAACGTTTACACTTTAGGTTAACTGTGACACTGGGGCACCGCCCTCATTATTTCTGATATATGAAGCTTTTCTGCTCTGGATGCCAAGGTAATTGGCTCATTAATGGTATCTAGAATCTAGATTCATATAGAGGAAAATTTTTTTGATGCTTTTGTTTTATCAAGAGGATAGGATGTAAAAATTAGTTTTTATCAAATATTTTTAACTGTTGCGTTTTTTCACAGTATTTATCTCTTCCTTTTGTTCCATTGTGTAGTCTTGTTTGATGTTGATTTTGTCTTGTTTACATTGTTTTTGATGGGATAGTAGCATCGAAGGTGGACCAAATCAGCTTGACTTCGTGACAACCAAAGCTAAGAGTCAACCACTAAAGAGGGGGGGCTGCTGGAGAGGGGATATATATATATATATATATATATTGAAGCAGATATCTGGGTAGCTAGCTAGCGATCATTCTCTTCTAAATTATACTTAAGGCAGTTGAGGTTTTATTATTAGTTGAATCCATGGGTATTTATTGAAAGATTATGTGAATATTTGGTGTTGCTGTGGCTGCAGTTGTAGGATTAATTAATACACAATTACTAGGCATTTAGACAGAGACATAAGAGTGACGAAAAGAATATGGTATACATGTCACAGATTAGCAAATGCTGAATCAATCCAACTGCATTTTCATGCTGTTAAATTTTGACAAAAAGCTTCTCCAAAACAAGTATGGCGATGGAGAAATACAAAATTTTGCAAGAAAAAAATCAAGGGATAATGAGCTATAAAAGAAACCATTCATTGTTTCCACGAATGATATCATCTTCACACCTTGCATCCACAATTATCAACTAATCAACATTAATAGATTAACATTTTACCCATAACCATCTAATCTAATCACATATGTTACTGTAAACAACATTGTCCATTTTATAGAGTCTATTGAGACACGTAATACAATACTATTCACATGATAATGTGTTGTTTGATCTATAAGGTAAATAACATCATCTGCTTCTTCTGAATGGATTGAATTGGACGGATGAAATGCATGTGCAGAAATGGGCAACAAATCTAAGAATCAGAGTCAATGAAGAAGAACCATTTGATGTATAAAAATTTATCTTGTTAAACAGCAGAAGATGTCAAGTGGTTGCCTCAAAGTGAGGTAAGTTTTGTTTGTAAGTGGCTTTGACTTGTTGAATCCTAGAAAAACCATCGAAGGGCCATGGTGCGTATAGTTGACCGTCAGAGTGGGCTTAGGTTTTGGTTCGTCGGGTAGCGAATTTGAACAAGACCAAATCCGTAAGGACGTTTTCTCCAAAGTCAACCCTTTATTAAGTGGGGTCAATATGTTTGTGTTTTGGTGACACGTGGATGTTGTGGACCCATCCTCGTGTTCCGTTTCACGTGTGAGGAATGGAGCTGCCTGAATTGGATGAGCTGTCCCCGTCTTGGAGAACCGTGGAACGGTGGAAGAGAGAGCCAATATTCGTTTTCAACGGAGCAGAAACAGATACCACAAAACAAAGAGCGGTGCAACCGAACCAACCCATCTCGTAGCGGTAGGGAGGCGTAAAAAATTGGAAAAGGGCTGTGTGTGGCCTCTGTGAAGGATGATATGGGGTGTCTACAACAATTCTTATTCTCATTCTTATTTCTCTAATTATTTTTATATCTATTTTTTCAATCAAAACACACAAATTAATATTGCGACATTGACAATTGGCATTAGTGAGATCATGTTAAGAGAATACCAAAAAATTTTGGCGTACATAGTTTAATGGCATAGAACTTTATATAAAAATAAGACAATAAATAGAGGCAACAATTTAAATAAACGTTGAATATATTTAATACGAATGTGATATAATTATTATATAATTATTTATTTAAATATAATTATTTATTTAAATTAATTATTTATTTAAATACAATTTGATTATTTTTTTAAGTATATTTAAATTATAGTAAAAGAGATTAAAAAAATAAATAATGTAATTAATTAAATTTTAAACAAATTCAATTATTAAAATAAAATTTATTCTATTCTATTTTATTATTTTTAAATTTAATAAAAATTAATATTTATTTAAACATATTTATTTATTAAATATAATTATTTGATTAGATACTATTATTAATTTAATTATTATTTATTTAACATAAATATAATTTATTTATTATTTATGTTAAATTTTTAAAATTAAATCCACTTAATTGCTTTGTATTTTTAAAATTAAATCCACTTAATTGCTTTGTATTTATATAAAATAATCATATTGTAATCTAAATTATCACTAACAATAAGAATCTAATTATGCTAAAATAAATAAAAAAAATTACCATCATTTTTGCGACGGTATAATGGATCGTTCAACTAACAATAACAATCGGTAACTAGTAAATTTTTTCAAACACATGCCTATTTTCAGAAAATCGCGGGACAATTCAATCGCTTAATTTCAATTTTGTCGCTTAATTTATGGGTAAAGCATCGAAATTCACGGGGAACTCCATATGTGAACCCTCCGAATGTGAACCTTAGAGCTTATGGATTTTTCATTCATCCGGGCTGGGGTTGTATTTCAGTTTATAGGACACAAAGGCTATGTAGTCCAATAAAATAAAATACGGGCCTTCCATAGAATTGGTAGTATACGAGCCCAACTGTGGCCCAAGAAGAAAAGTCGGTCAAGCTCAAGACCAACAATTTTCCGGCGTAAGTACGAGCGTTTGGCGCCGCCACATTTGAACTCCAGTAAAATCGGGGTTGAACGTGGGCCACGCCTCTAACCACATCGACAGTGTCAACCGTCCATAAACCTCCACGTAACCAAATCAAATCCCCACCAATCTTTCACCTCTCATGTCTAGCCTACTGCCTCATCTTCTCCACGAGCATACAACCATTTCGCCATTTTCCCATTTTTTTTGCAATTTCCCCACAAATTTTAAAATTTCAAAATTTCAAAACCCTCCTCTATATAACTCTCTCTCCGTGTCTACGTTTCCATTTTTTCCCCAGCTCACCAAGATCTCCACTTTGTA
The DNA here is from genome assembly GCA_035221805.1 of Trichilia hirta. Lineage (NCBI taxonomy): Eukaryota > Viridiplantae > Streptophyta > Magnoliopsida > Sapindales > Meliaceae > Trichilia > Trichilia hirta. Next base: position 3,376,523 of record JAWDEX010000005.1, on the reverse strand, counting down.
ATCATATTTCATCGTTTTGATCGTACATACGACTGAGAATGGGAGAAGAAGAAGGATGTACGACTCCGAAGCACAGGCTCATCCCCGTTTCTTCCGTTTGTCCACCTCCTCCTAAGAAGAAATCCGTCAGCCCTAGAAGACGAGACCCACCCAAGAGCTGTTTTTTCCAGCGGCCTGACATCGATGTTTTCATCGCCATACCGTTCAGAAGGGAAGCTTGTGCTTAGTTCTTAGTTTCCGACTCTTAATGTTTTTTTCCTATTATTATTTTTAATTTTTTCTTTTACTTATTGTAAATATTATTAGCGTTATTATAGTTTGATCTTTTAGCTTAGAGTGAAATGAGAAGTAATTGGTTATTCATAGATCAATTCATTCCTCTTCTCAACAATTGAACAGAGTATTATGTGTTTCGTGATTTCTAGTTTTGTTTTCTTTATGTGTATTGTGATTTTATTTATTTATATTTTTTAAATTATGTCGAGATTCCTTCGTTGTCAGTGATGCCATGATTTTCCCACTCTAAAGATTAACTGTGATATGAAAATATTCCCGTCCTGAGTATGACTACATATTTTGTCAGAAATAAATAGTGGAATCCGATGAAAACAATAACACCTAAGCAAAGCAGCGTTGATAAAATTCTTTTCGATATTTCAAATTCCAATTATTGATCCTCATTGGACAAAATACTAAACAATTTAAATATTCTAATTAAATTTATAAATATTTTTCACAAATCATTTTTTGTGTTTTCTGTACGCTACAGCAACAAGCAAGAGTATATATACTATACGTTCAACGATCAAAATTCATTTAAATACATTCATTTTTCTTCAAAATTCAACAACTGGCCTAGGCCCTGGGTGTCATTACAACTATGTTATTATTAATATGAGTTTGACGACAAACATACAAAAGTGATTTTTAAATCAATTTATGTTAAGTTCATATCTTAAACATGAAAGTTTACTCAACTGATGATACAAAAGCAAAAAAATAATAGCTGTGTAAAAAGTTAGTTAATAAGTAATTAAAATTTTAGAATAAATTTTGATTCTTAACGTAAATCTTTGGTTATAAATAGCCATAGGAATACGAGATAACACTAACACCCTCTTGTTTTCTCTATAGAAACGTCTTTTACTATAATTTTAAAAGAATTTTTTGAGTTATTTCTAATATAAGAGTAAGAGTTCAATAAAATTTATGTATAACACGTTTTCACTTTATGGAATATTGACTTCTGACAAAATAAATCTTTAATTATTTATTTATTTATTTTAAAGAGAATAAATACAGAAAAATATTATTGTCTTTGTCCATCTAACAATTGTTTTCGTTGTGCTTCAATATTTCAATCCCTTCCTCTTTGAAGTTTGACCCCATCTGTGTACGATCTTTCTTCTGTTTCATTGGATTTAAATATGTGATTAGTATAAAGGAAGACATATCGAAATGATTAAATTGAGGTAATAAGTATGGACGTAAAACTTATTATTTATCATATTATCATTGAAAATTGAAACCATGATCGTTGCATGCATGAAAATCCTATTGTAATAGAATATTAGATGCATTATTCTTAAATATTTTCAGTTATAAGACTAAAAAGTGGGGCCTTTAAGGTACCGGTTAGACTGGTACATATTTTGCTTGTTTGTTGAAAAAGTGATTTTTCTCATAAATCACTTTTGTGGTGATACTAAGACAAATATGTAGGCACTCATTAGAAAATAAGTTCACTGAATTGACTCATAGCAAAAATATTCAAATGATAATTATACTTTAATGTCAATTAGATATTCTTTGTATCAGTAGTGTAAGTGATCCTTACACTTAAGAATGTCATAATTATCTTGTGGGTGTAATACTATACTTTGATACTAACTCAAGATGGATTGTAAGGTTCATTATAAGTAGTTATTGGGTATGGTACTACACTTATGGAGATAAATAAATATTCAATAAAGGATTCATCACCCTTTAGTACATTGTAAGAATATGCTCTATGTGAATGATAGAGATATAACTCAAGAAATCCTTGGCTAAGGTGCAGTGTGAGATTGAGAAGTAGTTCTGAATAACGATACACTGAATGAGTTAATATTTCAAGATTCATTATACATAGTATTGGATATAGAGATTTTGATAATTTACCATGACCTCGATCTAATCGGAATAAGTATAATGGAAGGATTAAATTACACAGTAACTAGTTATAGAAAGATTCATATTAAAGCTTGCTACTTCATTATAATTCTGGTGATCATGATACATTATCAGATGTCAATCTTAGTCTGTAGATATATTTAATTAATCATGAGATTATTTATTAAATATCAAATAAATTAAAGAGTTTAATTCAAAATTTGATATA
>JAWDEX010000005.1:3362160-3374043 GCA_035221805.1 Trichilia hirta | reverse complement strand
CTTGATTTGGTTTTTGAATCAATTGATTTTATAAATATATGTGTGTGTGCTTCGGTGGAGTGAGGAGAGGTGAAGAGAATTGTTTTCATTTCACAAAAGCAAAACAAAGAAATTGAAACCCATCTCTCGGCCATAGCTTGATAAAATTGGAAAATTTGTTTTCCAATCAAGCAAACATGAAAGAGAGATTAGGAAGGGATCAAAGGGTTGATTGCTTCATGAAATAAATCAATAGCAAGGAAAAGACTAGGTGCCCAGCACTTCTTTGGCATACTGTTGCACACTTAGACACCAATTGAGTTTTCAACAAACTGTCTCATTGTCTTATAACATAAAAGGACAGCATTTCAGTACAGTTGACACAGTGCATGGACACAAAGAGAATCATTTTTGCATAATAGCAGTAGAACTATGTGGAATAAGAGGAAGCTGGCCAACAAGTGTTGACTGAAAACATTTGAAATGAAAGAAGGCATTTGGCAGAACAAAGCCCATATTTGCCATAAAGTACACATTACTAGATGAATGTACTACAGAATGCAATCATTGCTGACTCGAGCATATATCTCCTGAAAACCAGTGAACTAATCATGAAAAAAAGAACAGGGAAATAAATACTGACCTCCTTCTGCTGCTGTGGAGACAAAAGTATTGATGATAAAACAAATCCCAAAAACAACAAATAACTAATAATATTTTGAAAAGGCTTAGTTAAATTCTGGAAATTCCCATGATCACCAGAGCCTGAGTCCCCTGGAAAGACACAAAAACAAGATAATCATTAAGGTCTTCAATAAATTCATAATCAATCAAATTTGGAAGATTAGAGACAGATAAATAATATGCTATGCTTAAATGAAGGAAATGAACAATCATCAAATCATATAGGTCTATACAGAAATAATCTTAGACAAACATCTAGGGATAGTATCACAATCAGAAATTAATAATTAAAATGCATTCACATTGTCAAGGGAACACAAAACAGTTCCATCAAATTTTCTCCTAGACCGAATACTTTCCTAGAAGGAAATTTCTCCTGTTAAAAGAAGAAAAAGAAAAAACTACCTGATGCTTAAAAAATAAAAAATAAATATAATATATTAAAAAACTGTTATTTGATTGACCTCATATATAATCAAGCAAAACAAGAAAACTAGATACTGTTTTTCCCCTTCTTTAACCCAATGTGAACAAGCTCAAACCTCATATTTCTTGTTACACCCTAAGAGATTTTATCTGTTGAACCAACAACCACTCACCCATAACTCTACCTTAATAAACCCCATGAAGTTCTAATCTATGTACCGTAAAGTCTCCCTAGAAGTTAGTTCACTCAGCAGGCCTACTAATTAATCACACAAAAGGCCATTCTGCACATCTTAAGTAGCTTAAAATCAATCGTGTGACTAAGGTTGTGGAAATCAACACTAAACAAACTAAGAAATCATAAAATTCACAGTAATGATGTAATGGAACGCCCCAAAAAAGAAATATCATTCACCAATAACACAGTCACTTTAAGGCTAGTTTTCCAATAAAAAAACTAGCAGATACCGAAAGAGGGGGGGAAAAAAGTCACATAACTCCTAAATAGCAGATATTCTCCTCAAATTGATGGCTATTTCCTTTAAATAAATGAATATTGCACTAACTATTTCTGTTCCAGCTGCAATAATGAGCAAACAAGTATTTAAACAGAAAAGTAGATACACAAACAATAATGTGGCAAACATACCTTTTGACTCAGATTTCTGCTTATTTGCTTTTGGGATTTCTTTCTTGTTCTTTGGGTAGTAATTCTCATACTCTTCAATAAACGATTAAGAGTTTAGCCTCAATAAATTAAAAAAAAAAAATCTGTAAAAGATAAATAAAACCCAAAAATACGAGAAAATAAAAACAGAAAGCTTTCACTTACTGCTTTTCTTTGGTGTTTGGCAGGAGCAAAAGCTTCGAAGCCTATGATTTGCAACAATCGAATTCGAATTCGACAAGTGCTTATTTGAAACGAGCTGCTTTCCAGCTCCAGCAGAGGTTAAAAAGCCTGTAGCAAGCCCTAACACTCCATCAACGCGTGAAACGAACGCGTTGCTCTGGTTCATTGACGGGAAAACCGATTCGATTAATAACTCAGTCCTCGCATAGTAGTCACCCGACACTACATTCTACAAAATAAGAATCAAATTTTAGAAATAAGAATAGACATCAACACATAATTGAAAATTAAATACAAAAAGAAAAAGAAAGCGATATGAAAATTCTGGTACCTTATGGAATGTAGAGCGAGTGGAGCGGGAGAGAGAGCGACCGATTCTTGATAAAATCATTTTTATTGTGCTAGTAACATAAAGCGGTCAAAAATTACGAAACCCTAGCAAGTCTGTGAAATTTGTTTGGTTGATGAGAAGAATAAAAAAGAATCGGTTTCAATATAATTTAGCGTGGGAAAAAGTAGCGAAAATGAATTTTACATGATATGAATTTTGGGAAGCAGGCATCTGCGTTGCAGCGAAGGACTTGTTCACCAGAATTAGAAGCCGGCTTTTTAAATTTACGTCGATACCCAATTTCGGATTAGGTTAGTTTGGTCATTCGACTGGCTTGAACGCCGTTTAAACTGTTGGTTGTACTTTGTTGCTGATTGATACTTGCTGGCCGTCGGATGTGTAATCGAATACTGTTTTTGAAAAAGGAAAAGTTGAAATTTTTAAACAATTTTCCTAAAAAGGAATTTTTGTTTTTGGTTGAATAGATAAATAATAAAATTGGGTGAATAATAATTGATTTATTAATAAATCGGTTGACAGTGAATCGAACAAAGAATAAACCTATAAACAAAAAAATTAGAATTTTGTATTTAAAGTTAATTTTTACGCATTTTTCTGGAATTGTATTTAAAATACAAAATAAAATTTGGAATTGAAAATCAAAAACATTGAAACTCAATAGAAATTAATACGCAGTAATCCGAAATTTTAAAAATAAGTCAAAATAGTTAATTTTTCTTTTAAAAATATATAAAACTCATTTTGAATTCAATTTACATTTCTTTTTACTTATTCATATTCAATATTAAAAGTACATAAAGTTAAACATATTTATATTATATACTTAAAAAAGAATAAAAAGGTGAAGAAATGCTAATATATATTTTATTAACTTAAGAGCATTAATATAAATTATAAAAATTTTAAAAAGGATTTTTCTATCAAATATTAAGATGAATTGAAGAGTTTTTAAGCATCTTTTAATTATTTGTATGAAAAGTTTAGAGATCTTAAATGATTTTTATTTATGAATTTTTTTATCAAAAAATTATGAAGAGTTTTTAAAATATGATTTGATGAGTGTTAATGGCCCCGAAAATTAAATGCACTGCAAATAAGTGGATGGCTCATATACACTTATTTACTATTCATATTAGTTTAACACACGTGAATATTAATAGGTCAAAGTTGTTGAATTACGTAAAAATATTTGTATTTATTCTTTCTTAATTTATTTACTATTAATTAGTATATGTAATGTATTAAATTACTTGTAATTTATGATACATATTAATTAAGAATTAATTTTTAAATACCCAATTCACTCCTTTTTATTGCCTTCGCTATAATATCAATAGTGAAACTACTCTGCCTTTTGTATTTGTTTATTGAAAAAACAAAATACATTATTATCTTGAAAAGAAGTCCATAATTAAATATGATTTAATCTCTTTGACTAAGTTATAATTTTTTTCATATTTACCCACATCGTAAATTAATTTTGTATCTTAATAATTAGTAGTGTAAAACATTATATTATTATTATGTTAAATTCACCTTATTTTTTTGTACCTCTTTCCCATTTATCAAAAAACATATTGTAATTACAGTGTAACGGAGGCGTTTATCATAAAACATAATTGTGAGACCAATACTTTTACATTCTTCATTGTCTAGCCCAACTTCGTAACAATCCATCCCAATCAACATATGTTCAATAGAATAATAAAAGGTAATGATGACGTTTCCTACAACATTTTATTTTATAATATTCTATTTATCTTTCATATATGTTCAATAAACAATTTTTGAGCAAAAGTTAATTTTGATTCTTTATATATTTTATTACATATAATTATTATTCACTAATGATATTTAATAAAAAAAATTAGCAAAAAATTTTTTTTTTCTTTCTGAAAATCTCCCCATAATATATTTATTATTTTATCACTTCAACATATTATATATACCAAAAAAACATATTTCAGTTTAAGAAAGAAATACGGTGGAGCACCCACTGAGTATAATCGAGTGGTTTCATTTTGGGAAGGTATTTGTTCTAATTCTGAGTTCGAATTTTTTAAAATACATTCAAATTTAAGAGTTTAATGCAGTCGAAATTTTATCATGTACTTGGTACCACTGCAATGTGATCCCTGTACATAATCTTAATTAATTCAAGATAGGTGCTATGTGATACGTGAAAACGTATCTTAAAAAGATGAGTGTCTGACCCGTGTATGATCGGTCGTCGTAATGATGATAGAATATAAGAGTTTTTTCATCGTAAAAAAAAAATTAATATTTATATAACAATTTAAATGATATTTATTTATATGCCTTTATTTTTATTAATCGAACGTTTTTAAATAATATTTATTTATATGCCTTTACTTTTATTAATCGAACGTTTTTTATAATATTTTAGTAATATGATTAATCGTATGATAAATATATTATATTGAAGCAAATAAAATATTTTAAAATAAACATATATATTGTATTAATTAAGATTATAAAAAAGTGTTCGTTAATATAATATAGATATAATTAAGAGAAAATTAATGTTATTAACAATATATAATAATACAAATAATATTATAATATATATTCCTAAAATTATCATCTGCTTTGAAGCATCGTTTGCTTCCCAAGATGTATCATATAGAAATTTGCATTCTATACTTTTAACTTTAATTATCACCATTATTAATAAAGAGAAAAACCACATGGATTTTAAAGTTTTTATCCACTAAAATGTACAGGAATCAACCTAATGAAAGCTAGTAGTACTACATGCCCAGATCAAAACAAGACATACTCCAGATAGGAGACCACGATAGCGAAGAAGGCGAAGTAGGAGACGAACACGAAGAAGTATTCGAGGAAACGCTGTTGTTGTTGTTACCAGAAGGATTTCGAATCACCAAAGGCACGACATCTTCAAGCAACCCTTGAGGGCTTAGTTTGTCTGCACCAGATTCCTGTAGACTACGGTCCTCGAACTTGTTTGCTGGGGTTGAGGGGGCGTTAATGCTTGATGGGTTTTTCTGCACACCATGTGTTCGTTGTTTGTTTTCCTCCGGCTGTGAATTGATTTTCTTTTGTTTTTTGGTTGGTGGATTGATTTGTTGGGGTTGACTATGTAGAAAATATGGGTAAGCGAAGTGAAGGTGGAGCCCTTCGTACGTGATAATGAGGGTATCTGGGTCGTCGCAGGATCTCTCCACCTGCTTTTTTGCACTGCATCTTGGGTTTGTGCACTTGTAGTAGCTCCTGTTAATAGCATAAAACAAAGGGTTACGAGGTAAATTATGTTGTTATGATAATTCATCAATGCTAAGATATGAAAAAGTTAACATAAACAGGTGCTAATTAAAGGTAGAAAATGACATTAAGCATTGATGATTAAGAAATTAAGACATTGCAGCTAGGTCCAAATTAATGCAAAGAAATTTTATTAGTACAGAACATTTCTACTTCCCAACCACAAAGGCTATTCTAAGAACTAGAAGAATGTTTATAGATGAAATAATTATAAAATCTTCTTCAAAAGTTCTGCACTAAAATGAGTTAAATTTTGAAACAATCAAAATTTAACTCATTTTAGTGCAGAACTTTTGAAGAAGATTTTATAATTATTTCAAAATTATTTATTCTGCCTTTTATAAGATAAATCCAAATGATTTTATAAAAAGGCTAACAAAATTTGAAATTAATATTCAATTAAATTAGACAGTCTCATGTATCTAATTTTCTAGTTTCATCCAAGACTTTCTCGGTGAGAACAGGGGTCCAACCTCCATCATTTTTCTTCCGTTTTGGTGTAAGAACAGCCAATGTGCCAGAGATGTTTACTAGTCTAGTCAATTGCATTTAATTGAAGGACAATCATCCGTCGAAAATAAGGTGGAAAATTATTTTGTCTTCAGAAAGAGATAAGCAAGTAGTGAGGAAATGAGCTAAGCCAACGGGAAAAAAATGTACACCTATATCAAAATCGTTTACCGTGGATTGGGGCTATTTTTGATAGATTTCTGGCCATATTTCCTCCATTTATAACCATCATCAGCCATTCCATAACCGTAGCTCTTGATTTTCAGAGTATACTTATTCTCAACACTGCTGAAACCACCTTCTAACAATGAAAGTCTGTAGAAAAACAACTATATATCAGACGCAGTTCAAGAAATATAAGATAACAAGAACTGAAAATTAAATAAACCTGGCTTGTGAATATTGGTCTTTTACGGTTGCCACAGATAAAGCATTCTCAATATCATCAATGTTTAGCCCTGAATACACGCCGGAAGTGACCCTGTTTACAGTCTGCTGATCTTCGTTTGCAGGACTGGACTTTGCATTAGCTGTCTCTTCCGGTAGCAGAAACAATGGAGTTTCATCATCCAAAAGCTCCCTCACAAGCTCATCTTCAAGCCAAGAATCCTTTTCTATCTCCATTATACTGTATTCTGCGGCGAAGAGAACTTAAACTAAGTGTTGTTAAAAGAAGATGAAATAGCAAGCTGAAAGGTGAAGAAGATTTTGAAATGATAAGGAGTATAATAAGAGAGATTGGAGCAGATGGAGAGGAAGTTGTGACGTCTACGTGTGTTCTCTCTTCACAACAAATTAAAGTCTACTAGTACTTACTGTGCTATTGCCTTATGAAGCTGATGAACGAGTTATCCTCTTTGACTTTTTATCATTGTCAACCTTACATTTAAGGGTAATTATCAGACTGGGGCACCACTCTCATTAATTGTGATTGCAATATAAGACGTTTTTCTGCTCTGATTTCCAAGGTAATTGGCTTATTCGCATAAAAGAAACAAATTTTTTATGCTTTTGGTTTATCAAGAGGCTAGGGTGTAAAAATAAGTTTTTATCAAATATTCTTTTAACTGTTACACGTTTTCATAGTAGTTATCTCTGCCTTTTGTTTCATTGTATGGTCTTGTTTGGTGTTGATTTTGTCTTGTTTACATTGTTTTTGATGGGATTGTAGCATAAAAGTTGGACCAAATCTACCTCACTTCGAAACCCCATTTCAACTAAAGCTAAGAGTCAACCACTAAAGAAGGTATATATATTTATATAAGATAAAAATATACCTATCAATTATTTTTGAAGCCTATAGCTAGGTAGCTAGCTAGCGATCATTCTCTAGCAACTAAATTATCCTTAAGGCAGTTGAGCTTGTATTATTAGTTGAATGAGTGGATATTTATTGAAAGATTATGTGAATATTTGGTGTTGGTGAGGTTGCAGTTATAGGATTAATTAATACATAATTACTAGGCATTTAGACAGACATACGAGTCATGAAAAGAATTTGGTATATATGTCATAGATAACAAATGCTGAATCAACCCACCTGCATTTTCCTGCTGTTAAATTTTGACAAAAGCATCTCCAAAACAAGCATGGAGATGGAGCACTACAAAATTTTGCAATAAAAAATAAAGGGATAATGATGTATAAAAAGAAAACGTCCATAGTTTCCATGAATAATATTATCTTCACACTTTTGCATCTACAATTATCAAGTAATCGACATTAATAAATTAAAATTTCACCTACAACCATCTAATCTAATTACATACGTTACTGTAAAGAACATAGTTCATTTTATAGAGTCCACTGAAACACGTAATACAATTCTATACGCATGATACGATGTTGTTGGATATATAAGGCAAATAACATCATCTGCCGAATGGGTTGAATTGGACAGAGGAAATGCATGTGCAGAAATGGACAAGAAATCTAAGAATCAGAGTCAATGAAGATGAACCATTTGATGTTTAAAAATTTATCTTGTCCAACCGCAGAAGGTGTCAAGTGGTTGCTTCAAAGTGAGGTAAGTTTCGTTTGTAAGTGGTTTTCACTAGTTGAATCCTCGAAAACCTGAGAATGGAGAAGAAGACAAGGTCGAGCGTGGTGGCTATGGTTGACCGTCAGAGTGGGCTTAGGTTTTGGTTCGTCGGTTAGCGAAGTTGAGAAGACCCATATCCGCATGGACGTTTTCTCCAAAGTCAACCCTCTATTACGTGGGGTCAATATGCTTGTGATTTGGTGACACGTGGGATGTTGTGAACCCGTTCTTTTGTTTCGTTTCACATGTGGAGAATGGAGCGGTTTGAATTGGATGATCTGTCCCCGTCTTGGCGAACGGTGGGTCGGTGGAAGGGAAAGCTCATATTGGTTTCTTACCGAACCAACCCATCTCGTAGCCGTAAGTCGGCTTAAAAATAAAAGAAAGGGATCAAGGTTGTGTGGGAGCCTCGGACGAAGGATGTTATGGGGGTGCCTACAACAATTATTTTTCTCTAAATATTTTTATATCTCTATTTTTTAATGAAAAACACAAATTAATATTGACTATCGCTTCAAAGACAATTTGGCAATAGTGAGATCACGACATGAAAGAATAACAAAAAATTAAATGGGATAGGAATTTATGTGAAACTAGAAAAACAAGAATCTACCTAAACTAAAACAAAGAAAAAAGAATTTATTATTCTTTTTGTCACGGTATAACGGATGGTTACAAAAGTTAACAATAAAAATACAACAACCGGTAATTGTAATAATTTTTTTTAAATAAAAATTGCAAAAATTTAAATTTTTGTCATTTTTTTTACAACTCTCTCATCCTTAAAGATATATTAACCAATTACCTTTTTCTCTTCCAAAAAATAAAAAAAAAAAAATTTACTTTTTTTAAGGGATGATAATTGATTGAATTAATAAAATGTATTGATACAAGAACTTGAAATTAAAATTTGAGCATATTCATATTTTTATAATATATATTCTTCATTGAGACTAAATCTCACGGTAGCCGTTATTTTTTGAGATTCATATCGGATTGTTGTGAAATGTGAACTAGGGGATAATTCATCACTTAATTTCATTCACATGGGCTTGGGCTATTTTACAATTTATGATAGGTTGCAGAAAATACGGGGCTTCCGTAGAACTGGTAATCACAAGCCGGACTTTGCTCAGAGAAGGAAAGTAAAGTCGGTCGAGATTCAAGCCCAACAATTTTCCCGCGCAAACACCGACCGTTTGGCGCCGCCACATTTGAACACCAATAAAATCGGGTTTGAACGTGGGCCACTTCTCTAACCACGTAGACAGGATCAACCGCTGATAAACCTCCACGTATCCAAATAAAATCCAACCACAGCTGTCACCACACGATCTTAAATCACGTCCAACCCACCGCCTCGTCTTCTCCACTTAGCACAATGCCATTTCGCCATTTCGTCGTTGTTTCCAATTTCCCCCCAAATTTTTAAAATTTCAAAATTTCAAAACCGTCGTCTATATAACATTCCCCTGTCTCTTCGTTTCCATTTTTTTCCGATCTCTTCAAGATCTCCACTTTGCAAGTCATCTTTCATCGTTTTGATCGGACGTAGGGCTGAGAATGGAGGAAGAAGAAGGATGTATGACTCCGAAACACAGGATCATTCCCGTTTCTTCCGTTTGTCCACCGCCTCCCAAGAAGAAATCGGTCGGCCCCACAAAACGAGACCCGCCCAAGAACGGTTTTTTCCAGCCGCCTGACATCGATGCTTTTTTCGCCATGCCGTTCAGAAGGGAAGCTTGTGCTTAGTTCTTGTTTCCGATTCTTCATGTCTTTTATATTATTATTTTTATTTTTCTCTTTTACTCATTGTAAATATTATTCGTGTTTTTAGAGTTTCATGTAATAGGGAAGCAAATTGGTTATTCGTATATTAATTTATTATCTCTTCTCTGCAATAGGACAGGCTATTTATGTTGTGTATTTTCTAATTGCTGCGAGATTCCTTCGTTGTCGGTGATGCCATAATTTTCCCAGTCTGAAGATTAGCTGTTCACAGCCGTGATATGAAAATATTTCAGGATGGGCAGTAATAGAGAATTTTGCTAACAACTAGCATTAGGCTATATGTTAAAAATTTTATATTCAGTAATTATTATATTAATATTTTAAAAATACTCGTTAATAAAATTGTAAATCTTATCATAAATAAATAATAAAATCTAACAAAAATAAGGCAATGCTGATGAAATTCTTTTGGATATTTCAAATTCCAATGATTTACTCATTGAAAAAAAAAAAAAAAAAAATTTAAAATTGTCTCATCAAAGTCATAAAATTGTTTTTACAAAAGCATTTTTTTGTGTTTCCTAAAAAAAAGAAACTAAAGCACGCAACATGCAACAAGCAAGGGTACGTTTATGTTAAGGAAGACTTTTAACAATCAAAATTTGTTGAAATACATTTTTTCTTTCAAAATTAAACTACTGCGTACTATTTATTCCATCTATGGTTTTAATCTCATGCGTAGAGGTATACAATGGACTAAGTTAACACTATGATATGAATTTGAAGCAGAGGCAAAAAATAGCAAGCTTGTGCTAGTGATATTTAAATGAATATTTGTCAAGTTGATATTGTAAACATGAAAGCTTAGTGAAATGATATATTCATAAATGCAAGAGCAAAAGCAAAAGCAAAAACGAACACGTATATGTCTAATAATAGTTTGTGTAAAAGTTTGAGATGTAAGATTTGATACTTGGAAATTTGAGAATTAATTTCTGAATTAGTTTTGTGGAGAGAGCTATAAATACTCATTATTTTCTATCAAAATTTATAACAAAAATTTCTTATAAGTTCTTGAAATATCACTTATTTACTTATTAAAATATTTGCGATAAATATTATAATAGTTTAAGAAAATGATAAAAATCTCATTTATTAAAAAAAATAATATATCCTTTTATCAGATAAATTTTTAACTTTTATCTTATAAATTTCTAAACCAAAATATTTGAAAAATATTTTTAAATTTAATTTATGTTAAAAAAATATATAAATTAATTTTTAAAATTTAAATTTAAAATATTATTATTTTTTATTCATAAAATTTTATAAATTAATTTTTTTATAATTTAAATTTATTTTATTTCTATTTTTAAATTAAATAAAAATAATTTAAATATTTTATTTAAATTATTGAATAATTATAACATTCTATACTATAAAAAGATTTAATTTTTAATATTATATTCTTATGTAATTTTAAAAAAGTTTATTAAATATCAATGTAAAATTATAAATTAAATTTTTTTATTTTGTAATACTTTATACTAAAGTAATTTATAATTTAATTCTTAAAAGTTAAATTTAAAATATATTCTTTTATATCCATAAAAATTTATGAATTACATTTTTTTATAATTTAAATTCATAAACTTCTATAAAAATTTAACTTCTATTTTAAAATTAAATAAAAATTTAAATATTTTTATTTAAATTATTAAACAACTATAATACTTTATACTTTAAAAAATTTAATTTATAATTTTATATTGATATGTACTTTTAAAAGAAATTTATTAAAAATAAATTATAAATTAATTTTTTATTTTATAATACTTTATACTAAAATAATTTATAATTTAATTTTTAAAAATTAAATTTAAAATACTTTTATTCTACAGTTATAAAAATTTGTGAATTTATTTTATTTTATAATTTAAAATTATAACAAAAAATTTATTTTTATTTTTAAAAGTTAAATAAAATTTAAATATTTTTATTTAA
>JAWDEX010000005.1:3321733-3359574 GCA_035221805.1 Trichilia hirta | reverse complement strand
ATATATCAGATTAGTGTCAGAATGGAAAGAGTCGTAATTGATAATCCACAATATAGCTTGGGGACAACACTTCATTTTTGTCAAACCCTCGTCCAAAAACTGCAAATTATGGTCTTTTTATTTTTATTTTTATTTTTTTTTTTTCCGGGAGCATAAAGCAATTAAAAGCAAGTAATTTTGCATGTTTGTATCTAACTATTTTCTTGGTCCTAATTGACGTCCTATTTTTTACCTCGTCTTTTTTTACATAATTGAGTTTTTACTGGACAAATTGGTAACTATAAACTGCTTAATCTGTTGTTTGTATTGTATAATGTATCTTAATTATTTTAATAATCTAAACCAACAATAAAAGGTCATCAAAATTTATTTAGAGGTTATAGAAAAATCTTATTTTATCTACATTCTAAAATTAAGCTTGACCTAAAATAAAGCCGATCAAGTACAAACAAAAGTGACTGTTTGGAAACTTTTAATTAAATAGAAAACTTATGAAATTAAACTTCATTTTAATATATGTACTATGTTAATCTTGTTACCCAATTGATCATTCCTTTATATTGAGCCCTGCTGGCCATTCTTGCTTTCATGCACTTACCAAACTAAGATAAACTGAGAGAGAGGTAAATAATTGGTATTTCTCATCTTCGTTCTTTCTTTGCTTCAATGGCTGTTCGGCATTTTGTTTTTCATTTTGTATCTCTGTTGCTGGAGTTTGCAGTAGGTGCAACAAGACATTATACTTTCAACGTCCATTATTACTACTTTGAGCTGCTAATCTTGTGTTTACTTTCTCATTTTCTCTACATGTTTCACTGTTCAAAGTTAATTTTTTACTGTGTTGTTTAATGTAATTAAGATTAACTACCAAAATGTGACAAGATTTTGCCACACAAGGAGCATTATTAATGTCAATGGACAGTTCCCAGGACCCCGCATGGTAGCACGAGAAGGTGATCGTGTGATCGTTAAAGTGGTTAATCATGCATCAAACAAAGTTGCCATTCATTGGTATGAATGATGAATCTATCGTGAAAATGCAAGTTCGTGTCACTATTTTTGCTTAATGTTACCATGACATTGTGGATGTGCTTATTTTGTACGAGAATATAGACATGGTATTAGGCCGCTTACAAGCTGTTGGGCAGATGCACATGCTGCTTACATAACACAATGTCCCATACAAACTGGCCAATCATACTCATATAATTTTACCTTTACAGGACGGAGAGGAACACTCCTATGGCATGCTCATATTTCATGGTTAAGATCAACTCTGTATGGACCAATCATCATTCTACCAAAGCGCAATGAATCTTACCCATTTGAAAACCCCATAAGGAAATCCCCATAATTTTTGGTAATAAGCAACTTATCTATTTTAGCTTTGAAATTTTGTTATACCAATGAAAAAGCATGTGTATTAATGATTGTTGGGATTACAGGAGAATGGTTCAATGTTGACCCACAAGCTATTATTAGCCAAGCTCTACGGACTGGAGGAGGACCAAATGTTTCAGATACTTCACACCATCAATGGTTTTCCAGGGCTGTTCTTCTAAAGGTAAAATTCACATGTTATCGAGTCCTCACTCTTCCAGAGTCAACGTACAAAGTTTCTAGCGGCGCTGATGGAATTCTTTGGTAATTCAGGTTTAGCAAGTTTTTGGCCTGTTTGATCTGTCCTAATTGCAGATACATATAAGCCGAAGGTTAAACCGGAAAAACCTATCTGCTGAGACTAATCAACGCTGCACTCAACGACGACCTCTTCTTCAGAATCGCGAATCACACTCTCAAGGTGGTTGAAAGCGACGCCGTTTACACCAAACTTTTCGATAGAGACAAGCTCCTCATCACTCCGGGCCAAACCACAAACGTTTTTCTCAAAACCAAGCCTTATTTTCCCAATGCCACATTCTTCATTCTTCATTCAGGCTAGACCTTACTTCACTGTTATAGGCACATTTGACAACTCTACTACGGCCGGCATTCTCGAATACAAACACCCATCAAATCTCTCAATAACATCCACGAAGCATCCTTTGTATAAACCAACTCTTCCTCCCGTAAATGCAACTGCCTTCGTCGTAAACTTCACCAGAACCAGTGCTAAATATCTGGCCAATGTACTGCAAAAAGTCGATAGAAAATTCTACTTCACTGTTGGACTTGGGTGGAGTCCGTGTCCGAAAAACACAAATTGCCAAGGACCTAACGGAACTAAATTTGCCGCTGTGGTTAACAATGTGTCATTTGAATTACCATCAGCAGCTATTCTCCAAGCTCACTTATTTGGACAAAATAATCGTATCCACACAACAGATTTTCCTGTTAACCCACCAAAGTTATTTAATTATACAGGGACGCCACTGAATAATACTAATGTGAGTAACGGCACACGCACAGTGGTCTTGCCGTTTAATATGAGCGTGGAGCTCGTGATGCAGGACACTAGCATTCTTGGTGCTGAGAGCCATCCTCTTCATCTGCACGGATTCAATTTCTTCGTTGTTGGACTTGGTCTTGGAAACTATGATCATAACAACGACTCCAAAAACTTCAATTTAGTGGATCTCGTGGAGAGGAAAACAGTCGGTGTTGCTGCCGCCGGTTGGGAGGTCATTCGCCTCTTTCCAGATAATCCAGGTACAAAATTGCAGCAAAATGCACATACAATATTATCTTATCAAGTAATTGTTAGTGATGACCGCCAATTTTGTGTTAATTTGTAATCAGAGTGTGGTTTATGCATTGTCATCTAGATGTACACACAAGCTGGGGACTGAGGATGGCATGGATAGTATTGGATGGGCCACAACCGAGTCAGAAGTTACCACCTCCACCGTCCGACCTTCCCAAGTGCTGATCTTGAAAGACTTATATAGGTCCGGACTGGAATTCTTTTTTGAGTGCTCTTGAACGACTTCATCTCCTTTTTTTAACTTAATAATTATGATTTTTTTGGTTTGGTTTCTGGTACGTGTGATACTGATTCCTCAAGAGAGGAAAAGATTTGTTTTCTTTTTATTATATCATAGTGTATCACATTTGATTGTGCTGGTACGAGTGGGAGAGAGTCAAAAGCAATTCATGTGTACATGTCACATGGATTCATCTTGCATATTACATCAATCACCAAAAAATGATTTAATTTCTCCCCGTTAAAGATTTTTGTTTTCTTTTGTAGTTCATCCGTGTGTTACGTGTGATTGTTTTGGTCTAAGTGGGGGAGAGTCAAAAGCAATTCAAGTGTACATGTCACATGGATTCAAATTGCATATTACATCAACCACCAAAATATGATCACTTGATTTCTTCCCGGCTTGCTTTTCCTTCTTGTAATTTAATCACTTTGTTTAAAAGCTAAAGCTACATTCATTTTCAATACAGGATGAGCAAAAGTTGTCCGTAACAAGGCCTGATTGTCGACTCGTAGCAGTACAGGTTATTTTTCAGCGTAAGCGCTTTAGGAGTTGAGGATACACAAAAGCGAGTAATTCAGCAAGGGAATCATAAATACAGAAAACAGTTAACTTATTAACGGAGCCATCCCGAAAGAAACAAGTATATGCAGAAATTATAAACAAAAAGCTTTGTCAGCAATCGGAAAATTTGAGCATGACATAAAACGCACTTAAACTGATCTCCCCATGACAACTAACAATCCTTCACAACAGGATGCACACAGAAACACAATATGTGGAAAGTTAAAATCTTGTTCTTCTGGTAAATACTGTCTTTCAATATGGCATACATTAAATCTACCAATACAATTCTCAAAGAAAATATAAACAATCAAAACATGGCGAATCAAAGAATACATAGATGTTGTATTTACAGATGGCATAATAAAAGGGTCAAAGATAAAAGCAAACAAGATTAAGTTGGCTAAAATGGAGAAATTGTCATATTTTTATTGGAATGAACAGAAGCAATTTCCACATATTAACTACAGTATTGTTAGTCAAATACAAGTAGTAGCTAGAAAGCATATGTACATTTTAGAACTTCATGTTCTATTAAACATTGCTACAGAATAAGTGCAGAGAAGTACTGCTCAAATTCTTGATCAATTGTTGGTCGCCTCTGGCCTTGTCGAGTTTCTGCATTCAAAATACCCCAATGAGCGAATGAATTAAAATTTAAAGATCTACTAAATCTTGCACTATACTTTTAAAGAAATGATAGGCAGGAAATAGAATTCAGAGATCTCCGAATCTACTTTCAAATCATAGGTGACATGGCCATTGCCTTTTGCTATCTTCATACAATAAGTATCCAAGTCAAACAAAATTACCTCGATTAACATTCCATCTTCCAGATGAAAGGACATAAATATTTGGATTCTCCTCATTTGAGTTGGGGATTACTTCAATTTCCGTCTCAATTAACTGTTCTATGTTGTCATGCGTGTTTCCTAAGCAAAGGTACTCAGCATGGCTTCCAAATTCATTTAGGTGCTCATAAGGATTCTCAGCTATGTGTAATCGGTCAACATGATAGGTGTGATGATGCTGTTCATCGATAAAAGTATACTGCTCTTTGCCAGAATTGTCTTCTGTTGCTGTTGCGCTGTCCAGCAGTTCCTTAAGACTGCTAGAGCCCCAATTGGGAGAAGAAGAGGAAGGCCTATCACATAGCCGTGATGGAATATTCTCTGCCTGAAATATATATTCACCATGCACAGATATAGAAGAATCAGAATCATCTGCAAAGCTATTGCTATCTTTGGCAGATTCATATTCAAGTTCATCGGTGGTTGCCCCTCCCATAATTATATTTGTATGCAAGTACTCTTCTTCTGGGTTTTCGTCAAGTCTAGCGAGGGATTTAGATGGAAACCTTCCATCTGAGCATTTAAGCTTTGCTGTAGGCAAGCCCAACTTCTCAGCCTGCAACTTTCTTTTCTTGTTCAAGTCAATAACAACAGTCCTCCGTATTTCATTTGTGTGGAAGCTGAAATTAGTGGTAGAAAAGGATTAAAAATATATATGGCTTGTGAGAATCTGCATTTTGCAATATATAACTTAAGAGACGTTTAATTCAGAATAAATGATTATATATTTTAGTTGAATAAAATTCAATTTGTTATTTGGTAATAATTAGTTGCTCCCTATAACATCCTAGCAAAGCATAAATATACATACTTTAAGTACAGAAGGAGATCGCCAGAGGAAGTATTTTGGGATTCAAACATACGGTAAAGCATTTGAATTCAATTCAATTCCAATTTATTCCAATGGGGTTTTTATTACCAAGTCGCAGATGGGAAGCAATCTCAATAAATAGAATGATTACAACCAAATTAAATCAAACAAATCTACCAAAACTAAGGAATTATTTCCTTCAACCCTTGTAGTTATATTTTCCAGCTCTTTTTGTAAACAATTTCCTAGAAGGACTAACATATGGAAGTGATTTCTTAAATAAAAGATAACCAAGCAGGTGGGTTCTTCCTAGAATGCTCAAAATTTTGATCCTAGAAAAATGAACTGTATTCTAAAGATAGCTGCTGATCGGTGAATCCAGCACAAAGATCTCAAGATTTATTCCCAAAATCGTACTTCAATCATGTCCATCAAGTTTACTTCATGGTTATACACAAATTTCACCGCTAAAACCTTCTGCTGAAACAGATGCATTTTATTCCAGCTTAGCTATTTCAAATGAGCTTATTAATTCTTCCAATTTCAAACCAAAAGATTTGATCTTGAACATAACATTTATTTTAACAAAACAAAGTTTGCGCTACAGAGATCGTTAACCATGGTTTAAACAGGAAATAAATCAAAAACAGGGAGCAAAAACCTGTTAATCTCAGAGAAATTGACGTTATCCACTTCCATTTTCAGGCAGAGAACAGCCGAAACCCAGAAGATTAAACAGCGAACTACTACTACTCCGTTGAAGGATATCCGAGAATAAATCTCTTACTTTGCAACTGGGTATAAGTTCAATCTCCTTTAAGGAGCGTGTGAAACACGAGGTAATAGTGTTGACAAACGTCTCTCTTGCCGCTATAAGACACGTAATTTGAAGACTAGGATGAAGACCATACGATTCTGCAAGTTAATCCAAATTGGGCACACGACGAGAGCCCTAATGGAGATGAAAATTGGAAATTTGATAAATGTGTCCTACCACTTTTTCTGAAAAAGAATATACTAGACCCAAATGTTGGATTGATATTTTATTTTAAAATTTTATTTGACAAATGGATAAAAAAATAGATTAACAGACTAACGTGGAAATATTAGATTGGTCTGTTCTGCCACGTAATAAAGGCTATATGGTGGGACAACATCGCCGAAAAGTCCCCTCTCATTATGGACCCCCTTCACGTTTATCCAAGTAACATAGTCAACCTCATTAAACTTTTCAGAATGAACTATTCGAAGTTCCGTTGATGGCTGATGGCAAAAGCTTCAAAGACAAAACAGCATGGCTGTCATTGGCAACCGACTTTTGTAATCTTTTGCAATCAAACTCTTAGATCTTATCAGAATTTGCTCAAGAACGACAATATCCCAGCTGGTTTAATCATCATGTTATGCAAGGTTCAATGGAACAAAAAGCAAATAAATAAAAGAAGATGGGCTTGGGACAGCAATGCTAAAGAACTTAACACAAGCTTTGTTTCATTGAACTTACAAGGATTGCATTTCTAAGTCACATTACGAGCAGCTTGTTTTGTAGACTTTAGTCATTGCTTTGCTTTTACATCATTTGTCATTGTTCGGCACGTATTTCCTTTCCCTCTTTGTACAACATGTTAATGTATCAGTGTCTGCAAGCTCTACAAGTTTGAGAAAAAAAAAAAAAGAAGGAACCAACGAAAACGAAACAGCTGCTCTACTTCCAACTGTTCTGATTTGCTTCAGCTGTTGACAAACTCAGTCTTAACATAACGCCTCCATCTTAATTTACCGAACTAGCAACCAACAGCTTTGAGACTCCCTGGCTGGCATTATTGCAGGTAAGTGATAGATGAAGATATTTTGGCCTACCAGAACTACCTCCAAGCAGAACAGACTACATGCTAATCATAATTTAGAAGAAGCCGCTGGATACTGTCAGAAGGTCAGTGTTTACCCATCTGTTGTGGGTTAAAAAGGTTAAAGATTCTGTTATTTCCAATGGCATCCGTGATCAAGTAAATTCCAAAATCCATTTTCAAATAGACACACCAGCAGTTTTATGATAGGCTGCACGGAAGTGGAGACCAGAGCCAATATGGCTTGATGCAGGGAATAGCCAGCTGAAGATATTTGGACCAAGAGCCTGAAGAGGTCATACACAACCAGTTGACAAATTGATATGCATATGCTTAATTGTGCTTTTAATGCAGATTAAACCATATTCAGAAGGACAAAAGTGTTTCAGCAATAAGTTTGATCCTCTCATCATCCCTAAGCCTTCAAGAATATATTTAACTTCTCCACCTAAAGAAGGACAGAAGAGAAGGGATTGGAGAGGGAGAAAGAATAAGTTTCCAACTAGAACCATCTCTGGACAGGCCAATCTTGTCAAGGCACATTAGACCAATGTCCAGGCCAAGTGTCAAGCCACGTGGGTCAGCCACAGCATGACAGTAGCAACCAAAACATCCAGGCAAATTAACCTGGTCAAACCACATGGCCACCCATATTATGCAATGGGCTTGAAATGTTATGCAACAATCAGCTAAAACTCATATTAGCAACCAAAATGAAATCACAGCTCAATATAAAATTAGTTCAAATCAATAAAATCAATTATATTGAAGGTTACTAAACCCCTAAAAATGGAATGTAATTGTAAATCCAAACCTTCAAGAAAGCATGGCATACAAAATTTTCATCTCTATGTGCACAAACAAATATAGGAGGATTTCCAATGCACTAAAATCAAATTTGTTAAAGTTTTTGTAGGCACTTACTGTTGTCAGATTTTCATAGACACCAAGATCATATGGATGCTTATAGACAGTCCCACCTTTCTCTGCAAGCCACAAAGCTCTCACTCCTTCATGGTACTGAAAGAAATATTAGTAAGAAACAATGAGATGTTCTAGAAAAATGCCAGTCAAAATTTTAAAACCAAAATGTCCATCAAGCATGTGCAAAACAACAGTAGGAATAATTCTAATAACCTCTATTGTTGTTTTGTTCTGCAAAATGAGGTAGATATGCCAACCTAGAAGAAGACTCAGTGCCACACT
This sequence comes from Trichilia hirta, assembly GCA_035221805.1. Taxonomy (NCBI): domain Eukaryota; kingdom Viridiplantae; phylum Streptophyta; class Magnoliopsida; order Sapindales; family Meliaceae; genus Trichilia; species Trichilia hirta. The sequence goes on along the minus strand of JAWDEX010000005.1, from coordinate 3,351,371 downwards.
CAATGGGACTAGCAACAATCCAGAGATGACCTGAAAATGAGAAATGATGAGCAAAAATGACTAACATACCAGCATCCAACTCAAACCAAACAATCATTGACATTACATAAGCAGTTCTGAACAATCCTCCACTTTGCTGCTCATCATCCAGAGCATCATTGGTTAGACTACCCACTAGCAAAACCTGAATATTTAAGTTGTAAAAATAATTATGATCTTATTTCAAATTTTTTCCACAAGAAAAATCACAGAAGTACAAAGTACAAGCTAAAAGAGTCACAATTCAAAAAAAATAAAGGGAGCAACAAGTCAAAGAGTGAAACACATGGGCTTTACAGCATAAGACTGGAAAGGTAAATGTACAAGACATGTTATCATAATTTAATTTACAATTACCAGGGAGTAGACACAAGAAACCGCAGCATATAAAACAAAGATGAAGAAGACCTTATAGTTTGTATGGCCAACGCAATTACTTATCCAAATGCAGTGGTGATCCTGGTAATCAAGAGGCATCACTTTAACACATTATGTAGGACATTTGAGATTTAAAGCATGAACAATGACACAGATCATGTGTACCATTCGTAAAACACATCTTTTGCAAACACGACAGTGATGCGCACGAGGAGGTTTATAGTGAGAACACTTTTGACAATACCTCAAGTCTCCTCCCTGCAAAAGGATTTCAAAGATTGCCAGTTGGTTAGTCAGGTGGTAAGGTATTGATGAGTAGAAAATAGTGTCATCAATAATTTATTCAAACTTCAGACAAACCTAAATAATCAATTCAACCAAGATGCTTAATGAAAGAAACCAGCTGATTGCAATATACATTCTCTTTCATAACAATGCCATCAGAACATTCCTCATACCACTCCATGTCTTTTGTTCCCGCAGCACATGGAACAAATTTCAACATGTTTTGGTTCATCATGATGTCAGGTAAGCCAAATTCAAAGTCATGAGATGCTTTACTGATATGGTATCAGTTACTTGTATCATAATTGGAATAACAATGAAGTTTGTTTTGGAGACTAATCATGATCATGGCAGATTCAATGGACAAAGACATGCAGCGACCACAACTCCTTTGATTCCTTGCTGTCCATTAACAATCCAAAATCATCACAAATGATGCCAGAATTTGATATGTAAACTTTAAGATGAAAAAGACTATGTCAATAAAGGATCTAAGTATTATACAAGGACCAATAATTCCACTGACTTAGCAGGATAACATGACGAAACCTTTAGATGCAAAGTTCAGATATGCCACTGAAGAAAACATGATGTTTAGGCATGGATAATTAATATTGAACACGCTGCTCTTAAATGACAAGCATAGCAGGCCACATAATGGAAACAAAAGAATTAGAGAAAGTCCGATAATTTCCCAAACATTACAATTTCTCACTGCATCAAAGCATTTACATAGTGCTAAAACCCCATGATTATGCAGTGAGAAAGGGAGGAGTTAAACTTAATTAACATGTAGAGTTGACCTTCATTGGCTCGTAGATTTTGTGCAGTATTCAAAGTGTCTTAATACGGAAATCCAAGGGGACCCATTTAGACATGGAGACAACAGAAACAAGATTCAACTAATGGATAACGGAAAACAATAGGCTTCTAGGCAAACTAGCCTTTCTGATTTGCTTTTCTTTTTGGGTGTAAATTTTCACATGGGAAATCATATGTAAGCGTCAATGACATCAATTCATGTTTCTTAATTTATCCATTTGTTGTATAAGGAAACTACAAATTGTTGCAAGACAACAATCCTAAGACCGCAAAAACGACAAGAAAATTAGTGGAAGTTAGAATACTATGCATCAAGTCGTAACAATAATACCCTAAATCATCAACCTAGTTTGCTACTAGAGACAAAATAACAAGCTTTACTCTACCACCCAAATAAATGAAGCAAAATTCTAATATAAGCATTATACATTCTCGGCATTGCTTCAGGTGTTCACTTACGATTGCAGGCCGAGTAATCCTCTGCACTATTTAATTACTACTTCATCGAGAAAATAGAGCTCACTAAAATATATCCTTTTATCATGTATTGCAATGTTCAAAAACAAATATTTAACCGTTTCAGCCAAAATCCCCATGAGTAACCACTTAGTCAAGTAATCATACATCCTCATTTCCAAAAAAATCCGATATTTGTTTATCACTCATCTCTCAAAATCTTGTAAATTACAAAAAAGTTTACCAAACCCGGATCAAATAGGATCAAATCACTATTTAAAAATGTGCTGAATAAAAACTCAAATGCAATATTGACTTCTATCTCTGATCTCAGGGCAGCAGTTATAAAAGCAATAAACACTTGACAACAAATCATTTGTCAATAAATTCACAAAAGTCGAATGCAAAAATGCCAAATAATTAAAAAAATCGAGCAAAGAACATTCCTCCAAACACATATAACGAAAACAGAATCACAGGCAACAACACGACACAAGATTTTAACAAATCATAACATACTATTCATGTACAATACGAATTTATATGAAAATGTCGGTGGACCTTGCGCTTGATCTCGTGCATCGGGCTTTGGTCGTCTTCAATATCGGGCATGTAATCGGGAGGCACCCGCCCCGGATCCCTGAAGATAGCGATCGCATAGTTGAATACACACATAAGAGCGACGCCGGTGAAAGCGACGGCGTTCATTATCCCGGGAGAGGACATGAGACCGAACCAACGGTCTATGAAAATGAAGACAGTGGAAAAGTATATGTAACATATGACTAAAACGACGACGGTTACGGGCAAGGACAAAGCGAAGCCCTGCTCCATTTTTCTGGAAATGTTTTAAGTGAGAGAGGAGGATGACGGAGGCACCGGCGTTTTCAAACGACGGCGTCTCCGCTTGTGTTCTCGTTGATGAGGCGAAATGGTAAGAGTTTGAATGCCGGCGACGGGTCTGTACAATTCTAGATGGTGCGATGCGGTGACGTTAATTTGGGGTTTCACTTGGTGGGACTCCAAATTTTTCTAATTTACTTAATATCCCCAATTTAGAACGAAATACAATTTAGACCACTCACTCGAATGGACTTCCGTTTCCATTCTCTCTTTTACTTAGTATAATTATTTATTTTTATTAACATACTTATTTAATTAATTAGATGGTGTATATATACATCATATAGGATTTAAAAAGATCATTTTATGCATTCAAAATTTTTAATTGTATATTACATTTGGTACATAAATAAGTAAGGTGGTATTTATCAATTAAGCAAAAAAATAATATAATCAATAATTTTCAAATTTATTAAAATATATTATTCAATTGATAAAATTTTTAATGGTATCATCTACTGAAATTAATCCCGTGTGTTTTAATTTTTTTATTAATAAAATTAATAATTTATATTTGCATGAAATAAAATTATGAAATTTTAGAAGTATGTGTTAATAAACATAATTGGACGGAAGTAATTAATTATGATACTTGTTTGTAAAGTAACCTTTAACTAAATTTCTAACCACTACATCAACTAATATACAATAATATTGTATAGTCAATAAATTGAAGCCTAGGTAAACGCTATTCCTTAATATTCATTCAAATGCTGAAAACTATTACCATTATAAACAATAATAAAGTAGTGACTTTTTAAATTTTAAGGATCAACAAAGTTAAGCTTCATGTTTGTTGAAGCTTCATGGTTTTTCTTCTTTTAATATTATTTAAAAATTCATCAATAAAAAATATAAAAAATTAATTATTAATTTGATAAGGTATTTTAGAAATTAAGATGCTATATATAGATCTTCTCTTATTATTAGAATTATTGATGCTCAAAAGAGTAGATATATTATTCACTTGACCTCAATGAATTGAAGATTATTGCTTAAGGGTGAAAATAGAAAATTCAAGAAATAAAAAGATCACAGTAAAAATGTATATATTTTTCTTTGATACAATTAATATTAGAATATACTACTAAAGTGTATCCTTCTCAATATCGACGCACCCACCTTCTTCGGGAGAAGAAGAAACAAAATAATGAAAATGATAGGAAACATAGGACACACTTTTTGGCCAGAAGAGAAAATAAAAAGAAAGAAAAAAGAATTGAAGAAGATAGAATGACCTCGGTGAAAAACATGAATTTTAACATTTTGGAAGATCAGACGTTGTAGGTGGAAGTTTCTACTTTGGCCCTTTTCCATCATTGACAAGCCAACCCATCTTCAAACCCCAGCTAGTGTGTACTTCCAAATGGCAGTGCATGAACCGAAAACCTGCTCATCATTCGTCCAAGGAAAAAAAATATATCAGATGACGCATCAAAGATGATAATTTCGTCATAATCATGATTAAAAACTATAATCAACGTACCTAGATTGTCTGCCAGATGGCACGCCCAACGTGTTTCTCTCAGCAGGGTCGACGATGTTGAACTTGGCAGGATCTTTGTTGGGGTCAAAGTTTCCAAAACCTTGATCTGCAACAAAGAAGTTAAAGCCATGAAGGTGAAGAGGATGGCTCTCTGCTCCGATGATGCTGGTGTCCTGCATCAACAGCTCGACGCTGGTGATAAAAGGTAGAGCAACAATTTTTGTGCCGCTATTTGCCATGATGTTTTTCGGTGGTGTGCCAGTGTAATTGATTTTGAATGGTGGGTTGGCGGGAAAATCAATAGTGTAAACGCCTTTTAGAATTGTTAAAAAAATGACGTTCTAGAAGAGCTGTGTTTGGCTGCAAGAGGGACACGTTGTTAACAGAAGCTGCCAGCTCGGTATTGTTGGGTCCTTGGCATGTTTCATTTGCCGGACATGAGCTTAAACCTAGCCCTACTGCGAAGAAGAAGCGTCTGCTAACTTTCCTGGGAATATTAGCTGGGAATTTGGTTGTAGCCAAGCTACAGATTTTCTGACTAAATTTTATGGCAAAGTTTGTGTCATTAAACTTTGGCAATGCTGGTTTGAGGAGAAGGAGTTTCTTGTTCTTGTTAACAGAAGAAGTTTGCTCGTATACGAGAATGCCGGTGTATTGTCTAAGGCTGCTGGCCCGGTGGCATAAGGCCTAGCAGTAACGAGGTAAGTGGCACCATTGGCCTTAGATTTAGCCTTCAGAAGGACCTTAGTAGTTTGTCCTGGGGTGATGAGTACGAATTTCGTTTTTATTGGTTTGATCTAGACTGCATCAGTTTCGACTGTAGGTTAAAGTGTGGTTGGCGATGGTGAAGAAAAGCTTATCGTTGAGTGCAGCATTGATCATACGGAGGAGATAAGTTTTTCCAGGCTTCACCTTCAGCTTAAATGTGTCTCCAAGAAATGAACATAATTTACGGTTCCAGAAATGTTACAATACCAAAAGTGGCTTTGTATTGTACGTACCTTTGGCTGTAGCAGTTTTACGATGGTCCAGGGAGACCATTAATGGTGAAAGCGTCGGAAATATTTGGTGCTCCACGTGTTTGCAAAGCTTGGTTGATCATTGTTTCAATGTCTGTTTTCCACCATTCTCCTACAATTGAGGCCAAACTCATTGCTGTTAAAATCAAAAAAGATGGGAATAAATGAATCATTTTCTATTATGTTGTTATTAGAAGTACTTAAATTATATATTATACCAAAAACAATGGGAATTTCTTTAAAGGGTTGGGAAATGGATAAGCGGCATGTCTTTTTGGCAGGATAACAATTGGTCCATATAGTGTCGCTCTAAGCCAAGAAATGTGAGCGTGCCAAAATAATGTCCCTCTTTGGCCTGCAACTGTGAAGTTGTATACATAGGATAGTCCTGTTTGAATTGGCCACTGTGTGATTTATGCAGGTCCATCTGCCCATCCAGTCCTTAACTGCCGGATACCATTCCCGTTTTCTCAAAGTTCAATAATTTAACATAGTGATAAAATTAAAATTGGAAAAGTCCAAAGCCATAGAAGGCAAAAAAGGAAGATCAATCATCTTACCAGTGAATAGTGACATTGTACTTGACTAGGTTAACCACTTTGATTAAGAAGCGATCACCTTCCCTTGCTATGATTCGAGGTCCCGGAAATTGCCCATTGACAGTGACAATGTTCTTTGTTTGACACAATCTTGTAAACTTTTGCATCTTAATCTGAAACAGACCAAAAAATAAAAATAAAAAATAAAAAAAAAGATACAAAAAATCATGCAATGAGTAAAAAAATTGTCAAGTTAAATTGGTAAGTATAAGCAATATATACATACATTAAACTTGTAGTGCCTGCTAATGCCAGCATGCTTTGCTGCAGTAAATTCTGGCCAAATCCACACAGCAAACATGAATGCCAAAAACATTGCCCTAAAAAATCCACAAGGCAGATAAAAGATAGGACCAGGCTTTGTTAACATTCTTGCTAATTCTATTGATTAAGAGGGTGAGTTTTTATAGCAAGAAACAAAAGGTGAGTTTGTTGATTAGGAGAAATGAAGAATTGAGATCATTTCGCAGACAGCCAATGGCTTCCAGCAACAAATCGTAAATTTGGTTCGACTTGCTGCTGGTGATGTATTACTTGGAGCGTTATCCAAGCCAGATAATATATCTTAATCTTGTTCTAACGTTATCTTCAACTCTATAAACTATTCTTAATGCATTGGTTCAATCATCATGATTGCGAATAACAAAAACAATGGAACTGGATCACTGTCAGTCAAGTTGAATACTCTTATTGCAATACTAGAGGTTATTGACATTGAAGGAGCAATTTCGTGCAATGAAATATGGGGTATTAATTACCATCCAAGTCCAAAAATTTTTATTTTCTCTTACATAAAAACATAAGTTTTGCGTTTCTATCAAATAAATTTTCAAGTTTATACTGTTAAAATGCAGGCCGTGTTAAAATAATCAAATTATTATTATAATATTAAATTTTGACAATGTAAACATGAGTAACTTAATGCTAATAGTGTCTTTGTCATTTTAATAAGTTGTAAATACTAATTGATTCAATTGATAAAATTCTCTAAGTGCAGACTAATAAAAAGTACAGATTTAAACTATACTTACTTTGACTTAGTAATTATGGATTTAATTGATACATGTATAAAAACCTTCTTGTATGAGGGTTTAGTTTATTTCTTGTCATATCTTAAAAAGATTTTTTTAAAGAATTAATGACCTATTTGTTATACAATAATTCATTTATATGATTACCTTTTGAAATCACAAAAATTTATTAACCCTATTGTATCGTTACTCTCATTGAATGAAAGTAACATCTATTGATATGTGGAAAATAAAAGAACTTTATTTAACACAAGTTAATTAGGGATAGAAAGTGATTGAGTTTTGAGTCATTAGCGAAAATTCTCTCTATGTGGGCCTTGGTTGCTTGCTAACCTTCAATTTTCAAGATCGATTTCTCCTACCGTTGATACTTGATAATCAAGTTGCCAAAAAGGGGAAAGGAGTTACACCATCTGAATTTGTTAGCAGGTGTCGGTTGTTCTTAACTGACTATCATATAATTCCATGGATGCCTTCTAACAGATATTGATGTTAACCCTTTCGTTCTTGCTTATTGATTGGACAAAATCCTACTTATAGGATTAATAATTATTAATTACCATCTACATATATGCTTAAACATGCAAACAACTACAACGTTTTCAATCTTTTATTATTTCCTTTGCCTGATTGAAAACGTTTTTAAATCAACATTTGAGAAAACATAGCAATATTTGTCAATTGTTGAGTAGATTGCCCAGAATCTGTAGCCAAACTTTTTTGTTAATAATTTTTAAAATCATTGATGGCACAACAATAAGAGTTAGCTAAGAAAACCAGCAATCTCATAAGAAATCAGGATTCACGATTTTGTTTTTATAAACATACACAAACTAGAAACAAAAACTTCAGGCAAAATTGATTTTATTTTATTTTTATTTCAAATCTAACTTTCAGACTAACAAAATGACCATTTTTGTTTATAACTCTGCTAGCAAATGGATTTGTTTTGACGAACAAGACATTACAAATAATAATTAAAAATAAAGTTTCAGTTTTAACAACAGTGCCTCATAATAAAATAAATAGACAACGTACAAGGTCTCGGGCTCCCTATCAGTCGTGAGATGCTGCGTCAATTAATTACTATACATGCAACATTTCTGAAATGAACCATTACATGATAAATGCTTTATTGTTTTCCAATTTATTTATTTTTTTTTTTTAAATTATGCCACATTAGTTCGGCACAGAAATCTACTTTAAATAAGGAAGGGTCAACTTTCAAAGATGGGAAAGAATCGACTTTTGCCTCAATGTGAAAATGACGATACAATTTTTAAAATAATTTTTATCTGCCACTAATGTTATATTTTCAGCTCAATTAAAAATACAATATTAAAAATATTGTGTAATTAATGTTTGTCAACTACTCAAATATGAGCAGTTTAACAGCTTGATAATAATTATAAATTAAAATATAAAACATTTTAATAAACTAATTACAGATATATATTTACTAAGTAAAATTTAAATGAGTGAGTCTAATAAAAATACACTCACGCTATCTTAAGCAATAAAGCACCCCCACTGTCTCGTCGTCGCAATAATTCGTTGAAATTCAGTGATCAAAATTCCTTTTATTATTTTCCAAATTATTTCACAAGTTTACATCAAAATGAAGGAAGAAATGGAAATTAATCCATTTGCTTTAGTTCATTCCGCTGAAAGAGACGAAAAAGTACATGAAAGCTCGAAAAAGCCGCAACCCAAATCCGAAAATGGCCAATAAATTACCACCGAAATATCAATTAATCTCTTTAGAGAAACAAAAATCCACGAGTGAATAACAAAACGAAATCAACACTTGGGGAGATCCGACGGTGGAGGAGGCAGCTTCTGATTTGGAAGATTTCCATCTAGTACAACCCACGCCATTCTCAAACCCCAGCTGATATGAACTTCAAAATGGCAATGCATGAACCATACCCCTAAATAATTCACATGGAAATATAATTACTAAAATACATTAATTAATTTATTATAAAATATAATTGTATTTAGAATCCATTAATTATTGTAAATTAATTTATAATAAAATACATTAATTTATAATTAATAAGATATGTTTCTATATGCATGGTCATCCGTTAATTACTCACCTGGGTTGTCTGCTTGGAACCGAATGGCAACCCAACCGCCGGACGGCACTCCGATGGTGTTCCTCTCAACTGGGTCGATGAGATTGAAGTTTGCAGGGTCTTTGTTTGGATCGTAGTTGCCAAAACCTTGTCCAACAACATAGAAATTGAAGCCATGCAAATGGAGAGGGTGACTTTCGGCACCAAGAATGCTAGTGTCCTGCATCACTAGCTCTACGCTGGTATTGAACGGAAGAACTACAACTTTGGTTCCATTCATCACGTTTGTATTGTTAGGCGGTGCGCCAGTATAGTTAAATTTTATCAAGGGAGTAGTTGGAAAATCTGTAGTGTACACTCCGTTTTGTCCGAAGAAGTGAGCTTGGAGAAGCGCTGTGGATGGAAGAATAAAGGAAATATTGTTGACAGATGCTGCAAACTTTGTTCTATTATTCGGTCCTTGGCAAACTTGGTTTTTGGGACAAGGGTTTGATCCTAGGCCCACTGTGAAGAAGAAGCGTTTATCTACAGTCTGGGGTACGTTAGCTGGGAATTGAACGTTTGCTAAGCTACGAAGTTGGTTCGTGTAATTGAAAGCAAAGGCTGTGTCATTAAGAGCAGGTAGGGTTGGTTTGAATAGCGGTAACTTTTTTATTGAGATCGGAGAATGGGAATCATTAGAAGGCTGTTCATATTCCAGGATCCCAGCGACAGTGGAGTTGTCAAATGCGCCTAGGCCAGTAGCATAAGGTCTAGCAGAGATAACGAAAGTTGCATTTGGATAGAAGGGTTTGATTTTCAGAAGAATATTTGTGGTCTGTCCTGGAGTTATCAGAAGTATATCGGTCTGGAATGGTTTGATATAACTGGCATCTACTTCAACAACTGTGACACTGTGGTTCGCAATACTGACGAAGAGTTCATCATTGAGTGCTGCGTTGATCAATCGCAGAAGGTAAGTTTTTCCAGGCTTTACCTTTAGCTTGAATGTATCTGCAATCCAAGTATATATGGGTATTAAATTCAACATATTCTACAATGTAAACTGCTCTAATAAAACAATGGATTTATACCTTTGGCTGAACAATTATACAAAGGGCCAGTCAGCCCATTGATGGTATAGGCATCAGAGACATTAGGTCCTGCACCTGTTTGCAGCGACTGGTTGATAATCGCTTCAGTATCCGCATTAAACCACTCTCCTGAAATATTCAGCATGTTAGTTTGCATCTTTCTTTGAATTTCAAATAAAAAGGCAAAACAGAAGTAAATTTCAATTTGCTATATATATATATATATAGCTCGTTAATATCTTGAGTTATTACCAAAGATGACAGGAACTTCTTTATATGGTTTGGGAAACGGATAAGGCACTCCACTCTTTGGGAGAATGACAATGGGACCGTAAACTGTAGCTCTTAACCAGGATATATGGGCGTGCCAAAATAGAGTTCCTCTTTGTCCAATAATTGTAAAATTGTACACATAACTCTGCCCAGTTTGTATGGGGCATTGAGTTATGTATGCAGGACCATCAGCCCAACCACTTCGTAGCTGCCGAATTCCATGCCTGCACATATAAAATCATTCACACAAGCAATTATTGGGGGAATATGATTTGAGAAAAATATGAAAACACCCCATAATGTTGTGAGATTATTTTAATACCAATGAATGGTGATGTTGTTCGCAACATGGTTAATAACTTTGATGAGAAATCGATCTCCCTCTCTAGCAATAATGCGAGGCCCCGGAAATTGTCCATTTACTGTGACTATGCTTTTGGTTTTGCACAGCCTTGTCACATTCTGCAACTTAATCTACCAAAAAAAATACACAAAACTGTTAAAGCTACTTAAATATTTTTGAGAAAATGAAAGCCCAGCATCATGAAAAGGATATATGTGACACATACATCGAATTTGTAGTGCCTGGTAATGCTGGCTAGAGCCAACCCAGGAAAGAAACACCATGTTGTTAGTGAGAATAGAAGAACGAATGAAAATTTTGGTGATAGAAGAGAAGTAGCCATTTTGAATTTGCTAGCTTAAGACAAAGTTCTTGTTCACAAAACTTAGAGCTTGTAAGAATGTGTATATATACTTGCCTATGGAATTGAAGAGAGAGTGTTTGGTCGATTAGGTAACCAAGGTGATCGAACTTTGTGAGTGTTACAATGCTTTCGGGTGTTTTGAAAAGACAAGTCATAGTTTGAACGACTTTAGAGTGTTGTCAAAGACAATCTATTGTGTGTGACCAGCACTTGTCTTTGTGTCAAATATTTCCTTAATCATTATGATGCTGGTGTTTTCAATCCAATTAGACAAGAATGATCTAGACCTAATTGCTAATATATGGAAGTAAGGTTACGCTTTTTGGATTTTTTTGTGCCATATAATTATATTAAGGAAAGTAATGCTTCGTCCGAGATAGGAAAACTGGCGCAATGCTTCCGCAGATTTTTCATGTAATGATGAATATTGAATATACCTTATAAACTATTGTTCTAGATCGTGGCCATAAGTTGCCATAAGTAATTAAAGAAACGATATTTATGGGATACATTTGTAGCTATTGGGTTTCTTTCATTTTGTTCGTTACCCTTAAACGTTAATATCCCATTCAAATTTTCAATACATTTTATATAAATCCGACTTATAGATATAAATTTTTTTTACGTCCTTACACATAATTAGGAAAACAGCAACTCTCAATCTACTTTCATGGATATTTTCACGAAATTTATATAATGAAATGGATATATTAAAATAGAGATATATTTTCTTTGATTGCTTTGTAAATAACTATATAATTATAGGGCGATATTATAGGCTAGTAGGAGCAACTAAATGAGTGTTCTAGAGCTAACCAATCCGTGAGCATAATGCTTATAATAATTAAAAAAAAAAGTCTCAGTTAATGATTCTAATTCAAAATAATTTAGATTAATGGCATCTTAATTTTTAAACAGACTCATTATTAATCCAATACGATTATTTTGTTACGCTTTATATTTATCCGTTCTATTATAAATTCTTGATTACGTCCTTGCACCATTGTTAGTTTGATTTTCATTGATGTATAGTCTCAAACATTTTTGTGAAATTTTATGCATATAATTATATATACTAAAGTTGAAACATAATAACTTCGATGATAATGTTTCGACCAATAAATAATCACAACCTATATAGAAAATATAGGTTGGTGCAACTGATATAAGGTGAAAGCAATAACCCGATTAAGCAACAGTGTTTCATGCAATAAATAATGACAATTAATGTAATTCTTTGTGACAAAGCAATCCGTTTATCCTGGCCCTGATGATTTGTTTCCATCGAACGCAGTTGTTAAAAAGTCCTGCATCAATAAGAACTTTTTCGTTTTCTTGACAAAGATAGTCAGAAAACCTTCTGTTAATTGATCATTAAACAATTTTTACGCAAGTAAATTTGGAGGTTCAATGCTCGAGCATATAGTAGTGTTAATTAATTAAAAGAAAGTTATTCCTATTGATGCTGGTTAATTAATTAAGGTTTGATTAAAATGGTGGTAAATGAGGACCCAGTACCAGAGGTATCATCATATATAATTTTTCATGGTGGCTTCAAGCTTACAGTATAGAATTTGTAGTTGTACCAACTATAATCCGTATCGGGCCAGAAATGAAAATCTAAAATACAGAACAATTCCTTTCAAGTTAGCATCTCTTTCAGGGTGCATATATCTCTCTATCACAAATTAAATTTGTTTTATTTTTAATAGTATTATGATCGTGTTGTAAAAGTTAGGTTGCATGCATCGACTAAGTGCATGTTTCTGATGATTTGTTTTGTATTTTTAAAAAAATGTTTTTACAATTATAATTAATATTTTTTACTCGTAAAATTAACACATATCCTAAAATTAGTCTGTGTATAATATATTGTATTTTATACCAACCTCTAGCCTGAGTTTATTGAAATTTAACCCGAGGTGAAATGGTATGTGATGCCACTCTTAATATGTTTGTCCCACTTAATATTATATGCTTGATTTGTATTTAATTGTTTATATTTTTTTTCAAAAAGAGAAAAAAGAAATTTATTGTTGATTTATCTAGTAGATACCCCGTCTGAGTTCCCAGCATAGATATACCATCCTGGACATAAAAAAATAGTGTAAAAGAGATAATAATAATAAAAAAATAATGTTAAGAATACAATTTTTTTTTACTATAAATTAACTGATGTAATATGATTGCATTAATTTTTATTTTATCTATATTATTTAATTATTTTAGTCTTACGTTTTCATTTAACTAATAGGATCGTACTACATAAGTTTATGTACACAAAAAAAAAAATTTTATTATAAATTGCCACGTGGCATAAAAGAGATAACCTGTGAAAACATTTATGTTAATGGAAACAAGCCTGTGAGTTGGAAAAGCGCTTGGGAGTAAACTGAATCCCCGAAATTCAGGAGAAAACGGCCATTAAAAGAGCCTATAAATATAAATAGAGAAGCCTACGCATTTGGCGAAAAAAGGAGTCAGGAAAAATGGCCAAAAACACTGTAAACAACAACTAAACTCAAAGCAACTCTATTTTCTCTCCCTATTTCTTTTAAACACTAAAGCACGCTTAAATTAATTTTCAAAATTTTTCCGCAGATCTAAGTGTTCGGCCCAAAGGTTGGCCACCTTGATCATCTCATTGTGGTTGCAGGTATCCATTGCAAAGTTCTATTTACATTCAACCAGGCCCCACAGAAAAACATATATAAAGCTAGAAAAAATTAAAATATCAAAAAAAAAATTAATAATTAACAATAAAATGGTCAGGTTTCTATTGATCAAAACATAATTTTGAAAACCTTCATTCAACGCTAAAAACTTGAGAAAACATGAGAGTTGTAGACATACCGCGTTTCTGGTTATCAATTCGTTTTGTTTTTTAACCACAAACATTCTTTTAAATCTAGTTTCTGTCATAATTAAGATCAAAATCTTTTTAGTCAAAGTAAGCTTTTCAAATATTGTAGCTAGCTGATGGTAATTGCTGATAGATTATTAAAGTATTGATTCAATCTATGTAACCTCTTCAATTAAAAAAGGTCTAAAATTTTAAACGTTGATATATTATTTATTATATGGATATGATCTCATCCGGACCTAAGAATAATGGTGAACGAAATGAATTTGCATGATATGGGCAGAAAGCATAGGCTTGGATTTTGAATTCCAAATTAACATTAAGATATTGAAAATCCGCCCAAATCTGAAAGTAGGAGCAGGCCCAAATTAATTTTGGATAGACATTAGACTACCTAAGCAATTCGGATACTGGCTTAGGGCGACTTCAAGCTCAATGCTGAGGGGACCATGAAAATCAAAATTTTCTAATTAATTTCATGTGGGGTTTAAATTAATCTCAACTTTTTTATTGAAAATTGGTTATACTATTATATTCGGATTATTTCATAATCTTGTTAGAAAATTTATAATTAAAGTTTATGAAAAAAAAAAATTCATTATGGCCCACCCAAGTAATAAACAAAGAAGATTCTTCCAATAATGTAAAAGAAATATCTAATACAAAATTTGCCACAGAAAATCTAATCCATGTTATAAATAGTACACGATGCCTTAAACTAGACAATAATATGAAACCGAAAGAGAGAGAGAGAGTTATTATTAATAATATTATTATGATATTAAAAAAAATCTGAGTTTGTGGGACTATGAGCTCTACAGACCCACACCGAATCTCTGACCAGCCAAATCACACTGCACTTGAGCCAAGCCAATTCTTGATTTCTCAAGATCATATTCCATCCACACATTTTGGTGATGATGATGGCCAATCACGTACGCCTCCAAGCCCAATAAATCAGAATTTCCAAATGTGAAGCAATACACAGAATCACTTCCCCTTACTTCGCCCCGTACCCGATACAAAAGCCGGTCAACCGACACACTCATTTCGGCGCCCTGAAATACTAGGCTCACTGTTGGTAAGTGTGGCAAACTGGATTGACTCGGGGGAAGTAGGTAACACAGATCCATTGCTTCTTGGAACACAAAATTTTGACCCTCGAAAATTTTTAAAATGCTTATGGTTTGGTTCAAGAACTCAGTCCTCAAAGCAGTGTACGCTGGGCCAAGTAAAAATGTGAATTGGGTACCTGAATCAATCATGGTTTGACCCGCCCCGGTATGGTCTGGTACAAAGACTGATTTCGGTATTGAAATCAGTTTATCCGAAACTTTGATTCCTTCAGGCTGAACTGTGTAAGCAACTCGATCAAAGTATGGTAATGGGGTTGATATTTGGATTAATGGCGTGTAACTCAACGGCATGAGCAACGGTATGTTGGCGTCCCTCAGTAATAAAAGTCCCGAAGAGTCGGCACCTGATATGCAATACGAGAATTTCGGGAAACCCATTTGAGACACAAAGGATAATGACCGGTGGTTCATGCCCATTAACCCGGTGTTTTTCAAATCTTCATCCGAGTTAGAGCTGAAAACCGAGTCCATGCACCCAAAAACTAGACCCGAAATCTCTGAAGACCCGATAAAAAAATTATCGATAGCGGGATTTCCTTCTGACGAAGAAGCGTCCGCGTAGGAGAGAGTAGCTTGACGGAGGCTGTTGTTGTCGCAAGAAGCTGGTATGGCGAAGTCTCGTGTCTGGTTTGTACATGTGAGCGAAGAACAAGAAACCGGTTTATAAGAGGATGACTGGTTGGGGTCAAAGGTAGTCGGATAGGAATATTGGGTTTTGTTACAGGGAAGCCATGAAAGTTCGCTGCCTGTGTCTAATGCCATAGAAACGTTCTGTGGTGGGGTTCCTACCGTCAGAGATACTGTAAGGCTAACGTTGTGATGAAAAGGTAGTTTGTTTGGTGATCTTGGCACTGATCCGGAAGAAACCTCCTGAGTTCTGAGCGATAGTATTATCATGTCTGTTGAAGAGAAGGTGAGTAGGAATTGTACGGATAGAATGTGAAGAATTAAGAAGTATGGGTTTAAGACATGGTAGCAGAGAAAGTAATTTTTCATGGTAATGCTAATGCAGCAACAGTTTGGCAATAATTGAAGTATTTGAAGTTGTGGATCAAAAAATGAAGAACTGCTGTCCGGAAATATACTGAAATCTATGGAGTTGGAAGCTTCTGTTATCTATTTTTGGTGAGTTTTGAGATCTGACGTGCAACAAATGGGACGGGAAACGATGTCGTTGAGAGATTTTTAAGACAAGTTTTTCTTAAAACGACTTTGTTTTGTGTCTTTGTCAAGAGTTTGGCTCCAGGTTTTGAAGTTGTTATTAGATGTTAGGAGTTGTCCATACCATAGATGAGCTAAACTTAAGTTGAGATCTCTGAAAAGGTAATGAAACCTGACAATTAAGGTTGATAATGATGGCCATTAGCAGTCATTTAGATTAGGATTAGATCGAACTCAGAAAAAGACTTTGGGGATTCATGGAATTGGTTGAAACTTTAAAATAGATTGTGTTAATTACATTAAGAGCACAAAATCAAATTATTTACGGCTAACTTTTTTTGATGGGACACGTGCCATGTCGACGACACTTTCCTAGAATTTTTTTTACACTCCTTTGTTCTTCTTTCGCTGTTTGTTCTGATTCTGTTATTGTCGGAGTGGTTTAAGTTAAAAATAAATAAATAAATAATTTTTATTAAAAATTATTATTTTTAAATATTTTACCTACTTTACTTTCAAAGAAAACTTGAGTGTTGGATATACTGGTTGCTGGGTTGGCCTCATTTTGATTGAATAAAATGCAAACGACATTAAATGGTTTGCATTGTTTCCTCGTTTAGACGAGAAAGCAAAGATTAATTAATTGAGCCGCGGATTACTTATTTTTTTTTTATCAAATTCCGCATTGTTTCCTTGTTTACACGAGAAAATCAAAGATTAATTAATTGAGCCAGTGATTCCTGGTTCAAACTTACTGAAATTAAGTAATTAACCATAGCAGTGATAGTCGGTCGTATTGATTGACTCTCTTCCTAAATACCCCCTATTAAATTCATACCCTCTAATTAAAATATTTGGTGGGAATCTTAACAACTCTTTTTTTTTTTTTTTTTTTTCATAAATTCACATAATATTTGAAATCATTAAATTACAATACTTTAAATCAGCGAAAATATTGTATCTTGTATTAATGCCTATGGTATATTAATTATGTCTATGATTTATTAATTATGATATTTTAATTATTTTTTTTTAATGACGAGAAAATTCTTATATTCAGTCATCACTGCGACAGCCGACTATACATGGGCTAAGCATTCGCCCCTTTAGGGTACGTATTCACAAATCACACAGCACCTATCCTGAATCAATTAAGATCATGTAAGGGACCACACTAAAGTGATACCAAATACAGGATAAAACCTCAGCTGCACCAGATTCTTACATTTGAATGTACTCCAAAAAGTTCAAATTCAGAACCAGCACAAATGCTCCCCCCAAAATGAAACCACTCGGTTACACCCAATGAATGCATGATATATCTTTTAAGTTAAAAGACATATATACCCTTTAAGTTTGTTTAAGAATGTATCTTTGTAATTAAAATAAAAAAAAAAATTAACTAATAATTTTTCTTTTAAAGAATTGCGGTCCATATTAGGAAGACAAAAATGTACATTTGATCAAATAATAGAAATTTATATATCTTTTCTTCTTATATACATCAATTGAATTATAACCAAAAGAATACATTGATCCAAAGGTCAAAAATAAATACCAATTTTTGAAAAAAAAATTTAAAAATATTTCTAAATAATTTTTTTTATAAAAATTATTTTATTAAAAAGGTGTATGTTAATTTTTTTTTTCCTTTTAATTTACAACAGTCATAAAATACAATTGTTAATTGGTTTATAGCTATTAAACATTGACTATCAAGCAAAAATTTCTTTTATTAAATATTTTAACTCAAACATATTTACCATATTTTTATACTTTTTTTAAAAAAATTTTACACATCCAAATCTCACCCTTTAATATATAAATACAAATTTAAGAAATTTCTCTTCAATTGTCAAGGAAATAAATAAGTCGGTGCTAAATTTATGGTTTTCAAAATGCTGAGATCGACAGCCGAAAACTATCCCAATGCAGTCCATATCAAAACATGACCCAATGTATGAAAACCAATAAGACAATTCACATGTTGTGTAGCAGATTATTAAATCTTCTGGTGTTAAAAAACATAGCAAGTCAGGTGGTTGCACATATTAGGATGATGATGATGAATAGTTCAAGGACAGACATTGTTGTTGGGTTGGGGCCATCCATAGATGGTGTTGATGGATTCAGAATTCCATATTCTATATATGTGTGTAGAAAAGGTTTTGTGCTTCACAGTTAAAAGAAATTTGCATTTGTGTTTTTCATTCTGTGGGATCAAAATCAAAGAAAACGATAGGATAACCTACAAGTTAATTACAATTCACAGCAAGCAGCTGCTATAATTTGCTAATTACTTGCACCAAGCAAGCAATCTTCTTACCTCAACATCATGATTCGAACGGTTCAAACAATATACATGCATAATTTCAAAGCAAGCGTGAGTTCTCTTCGGTTATTGCAAATAGATGGATGATAATTACCATTTTAACGGAAAACTATAAAATAAGATTAAGATTATTAACTGTCAAATATAAGTTGATAAATGATTTGTAAATATATATTAATTGTAAAAGAAAAGTGGGTATTTTATATTTATTAAATTTTTTGGTGGCTATGCTTTAAAAATTAAGTAAAAATTAAACTATTACAAATATAAGTAGTGTTAAGAATATAAACTTTTTATACAACTTTTGTGAATAAGTTAATGTGTCATATTATTATTAGTTAATACAAACAAAAATAAACACCGTTATCAATAATAAATAATATGGATCAAGGACAACTAATACTATTATTTTGCATTAGTTTATTCCCAAAAATTTATATAAAAATTTGTGTTTTTAATATTATTTTACAAATATATCATAGACATTTTACATGATTAGTGAAATCAAGTTTAAAACTTGACACTTACCCTTTAAAAAACATGATCCAATTTTAAAATCATACAAATTGAAGAACTAAAATAAGATTTTAACTTTGATAATATGTTAAATTATGATGAGATTCAAAATCTTAAGCTAATAATTATATTTACGTATACTCTTAACAACATGGATGAATTCGGATGTACTTAAAAAAAAGTTATTTCTTTTTATAAATTAAAAGTCAAATTAAAATTTACTTAATTTAACTTTTAAAACATGATTTTTACCTTATAAAAAGAGCTAGAAATAAAGAAGGAATTACTTTTTTGACTTTTTAAAGACGTTTAGTATTATCAAATCTTTATAATAAATTATTTCATTTATATCTTCGTTAAATTTATAGAATTTTAAAAAAATTAAGGGTAATTACGTAAAAGTATTATAAATATGTAAAAAGTAAATAGCAAAATCAGGTAATTTTGTAGTAAAAAATTACTTTTTTAAAATAAAATTAAATAAATTTTATGAAGATTGTAATTTTTTAAATAAGTAACTTTTTCTAAAAAATAATAAATTATAGGTAAATTTAAATAAAATCTTAATAGACTGATGAACTCTTATTGGTTGTTTGGAGAGATTGTGACATCTCCCATGGCCAACGAAAATTTAATGTCATTGGCTATACACATTCATTTCCGTCA
This sequence comes from Trichilia hirta, assembly GCA_035221805.1. Classification (NCBI taxonomy): domain Eukaryota; kingdom Viridiplantae; phylum Streptophyta; class Magnoliopsida; order Sapindales; family Meliaceae; genus Trichilia; species Trichilia hirta. The sequence continues at coordinate 3,331,545 of JAWDEX010000005.1, read as the reverse complement.
TTCTAACAAGTGTACAACATTTTACTTCTTTTGGCAGCCATTGAAGCATAGAGTTCATCAAATTATTTTAATATTTATGAAAAATTTTGCACTTTAAATTATTTACTATAGTAAGAATGTGTAGGCAGTTGTTGCAGGGTTTGCTTTGATTTCTATCATATGAGATTCCACCACAAAGATGCTTTTCTTTTTCATCTTTTTTAAGGGGCCAAAGTTTAAACCATGTGACGAAATGGGAAAAGCATTAAAAAAAACCGCTTTCGTTACAAGAAGTATTAAATGGAAGAACAAACTTAATTGTCAGTCTGAACAAAATAAGGTGATGAATAATATATCTATTATAAATTTGGAGATTTTACTGAAAAATAAGTAGTTGACAAGAAACTTTCTTCCAAACTCTGTATCAAGTTCATTTGAGTGTTAACAGAGGATTTACTCAAATTTGTTCCCACTGTATAAAGCAGAATATGAATGTATATAAGGTGTACACTAAAGCCCTCTGTCCTGTTTGTTTGTCAGTTGATTTTTTTGGCTATTCTTGTAATGGCTGAATATGTGCCAATGCAAGCAATAAATATCCCCACAACTATATTCATCACACAAAGTGTAATCTGAGAAGATTAAACAAAAAATAAATTTGTTAGTTGTTAAACAATACGAAAATGAATGACAAGGATACTGCTTTATCAGTAACTATCCCCCCAGGTGAGCAGAATTTGAACGTATCAATGCTGGAGAAGTGGAGAATCCTCACCTGTAAATTAGATAGTCTACCATTTACTATTTGATGTAACATAGACATGGGAAACAAGAGTCTGCAGTAAAACATGGAGAAAAAGTGATTCATAACTACATTTGCCTATTGCTTTTAAACATTATAAACATTAAATCTGAGTTTGGTTATGTAGGGAAAGCTTACAATTAGCATTGCAAGAAATGATCCTACTAGTGACATCACAATACCAGTAGTTCAATTGAAAAGGGTACAGATTAGTAGACAAAGCATTTCTCAAGAAAATAATGAGGCATATATCACTGTAATTGCAAAATGTTCTTACCGAAGTAAGGAAGTGTAAGGGCCACTATTAATGTTGAAATCACTAGAAGTGTTCTGGTGATTATTGAGACAGTGTAAGACTGAAACTGCCTTGAAGGCATGAGTTCCTCTAAACTCAACGCAATGGGTGTAAGCGTCATGGCGTACTTAGACATTGGAATAAAAACCTAAAATACAAAAGAGAAAAAACAAAGGGCTATAAGATAAGGAATCCAAACGGATCTCAAGTTTGATCATCATCTCTACAGTGTTTGGACTAATAGCTATTCTATTAGTCCAGAGCTGTGCAGAAAGAAAAGGACAGCAATGAGATGGGTTGCTTATCTTACAGTTGTCCAGATTGCAACTTTGGAAGCCACAAATTCTTTGTGGAAATTTAGAGTAAATTGAGACACTGACTGTATCGCGAAACATCAGGTAGCCACAGACTCCTACCCCGTGTTCAAAAGACAACAGAAAGGAAAGCTGCAGCAGAATTGAGAGGGAAAGTTATGTAGAAAACTAGATCGCAATACTTGTGAACAAAGGAAACTGAACATTAATGTGCAAAAAATTCCAATAGTGATTCATAAGAGGGATACTTGGAGAACTGTTTGATATCCATGTGTATTAAGCCTACCTGTCTATGTGAAAGAATGTGATCACCTGATTATGAGAACCATTGGAAATTGTCATGGTTCTCTTATTGAAGAATATGTATTTGGAAAAATTGAATCCCAGCATAGCAAAATCCATATATGCCAATTGTGACAGAGAGATTTGCAAAGTCTAGAACTGTTCCTTGAGCATGAAATCTGACATTGTCCACAACCCCAACCTATGCCAAGACAAATACTCCCGTTGTATTAACTCCTCGAACTTAATACTGGTTTTAAAAGACAGCAGCTGTTATGTATACGTCAGGTAGGATGCTACAAAAAATGATGGTCAATGAGATAGTAAGAGTAAAAACGAAAAGAAACCTGAGACATATGAGAGTAAACTAAGGTCTCGAAGCTAAACAGTTGGAAGAACAACGAGTATTGCTGTCATGGAGAAATGTTGACGAGTGTCAAGATGAATTACGACAAAATTCAAGTTGGTGTTCGGAAACACTGACTCGTCATAATTAATTACTCCATACTAGCAGCCTACAGCACAGACAATAGTTGTCTGCTTTTTAGCTCTAGATAAGAACAGGGAACCAAAAACATTAGAGAATTGTTACGGGCATACACAGAACGCTTTTGCCCTTACATATGATTCCACATATAGAACTATCTGCAATTGACAAAAACCTAGCTGTCAGTGTCACTTTCGAAGCAATGATATGAATAAGCTTGTACGAATACAAACCTACGATATTCACATGCTTGTTAAAATTGGAGAAATGAAATCTTAGGTGGACTCACTGCTACAATCAAGCGACCAGTCAAGCCGAAAGCAGCCTGTCCCATATCAGGGTAAGTTGTAACTCCAGGAGGGCAATCTAGGAATTGTATGAATAAAATCCCAATATAACAAGAAATGCCGCCAAAGATTAAGAGCAATGAGAACTCAACGACCCTCCTTCTCTGACTGCGTAAGGAGTTGCAGGCAATCCTACACCACATAGAACATTGATTCCTGTATAAAAGGAAAACCAGGACAGCAAGAATTAAGGATATGGGAACATGATAAACTTGGGAAAGAAACTAATCGTTGGATTTTGACAAAAACTTGTCTGAATTTAGACATGAAAGTATAGGACTTTTACCATTGAGAACTGATTGAGCAAACGAACATTTCGTCTTTGTAGATGGTAACTCACTGATAGATGATGGTTTTGTGAGGACAGATAGGTTTGAAGGGACGTGGACTCTGAGTGTTGGGGAAGGCGGCGCTTCTTTGCCTAAATCAGAAATGAGTAGAATTTCCCAATAAGGAGCTGGCTGACTTCTCTTGCAAAATGAAGACATGGAACCGCTTATTCCAGTCAGACTTGTCTCTTTAAGGAAACCAATGGAAAGAGAGGTGACAGTTGATAGGATGTCGATTGATTGTCTGCATATATATACATATTCAACGGACGGAGTTCAAACAATTATATGATTATTTTTCTTTCAATAACCAAGTAGATGTTATCTATTTGAGGCTTCAGAACAGAAGCCCTTGAACATCCTAGATTTATTTTGAACTTCTCAAGTGTTCTTCACCAAGAGAAATTTGCAATATTACCATCATCATCATCCTGCATCTTTAACTCTATGCAATATTACCATCTAGTTAATGGAACGAAAATAAGTGAGAGGAGGCAACTAGTTCTCGTTTTAAAACTTTATGCAATCGATGGTTGTTAAATTTATTATAGCATATTAAAATTCTTGAACATTAATTTCTTTTCTTTCAAATGTGCCTTTACTAGGGTCAAAAAATCCCGAAACATCTTTAGAAGACTAATTATTCACTCATTTGAAGTTATCCAATTTAATTTTTAAACCAACAAACAGGTATACATTATCATCTTTATATGATCAAGATCTCTTCATTTGTTATTATGTTCTATTTAACAAAACACTAATCATCATGTATTTGTGCGATTAAATGTACAACTCAAGAAAAAAAAAGTCCGCATCTCACTTTTTTGGGTCATAAGATAGATCCCAATCACAAAACAAAGAATTGTTTTGGTCCCTATGATTTTTGTCTCCTTTCCTCTTCCTTGAGTATCCTCTCACTATGAAAGACGGATGGATATTTTTCCTGTCTGTATCCTGTAAAAATTATTAAAGAACTAATTAGGCCTTATTTGCATCATTTTCTTTCTTCTGGCGGATCTTCAGAGTCTTCAGAACAAGTGGTAGATTCCAGGAAACTGAATAAGTGTTTGGTATTGAAAACTAAATGTCACAAGCTTCGCAGAGAGCAAAGGAGATGATTATCCAGCAATAGTCCCCTAATTATTTCTTAATTAAATTTAAGCTCTTTTATTCTTCGTACTTTCTGCTCATACTTATATTCATAAACACACGTTTTCGTAAGCCTGTTCTCTTTCTATTGGCAATCGTGCAGCTCATAATGTGAATATAGAAGCATTGACAGTCAAAATTAGGTTGCAGAAATATCAATAATATTTAGAAATTGTAAATAAAGGATGGAGATAGCTCCATTTTTTAGTACCATGTAGAAATTTTCATGTTGCTTTGAGGAAATATGCGAAATCCAGATCACTCAGACATTTTTCGCAGTTTATCAAGAATCGATGCTTTCACAATTGCAGTATGAAGATAATTATTAAAACACAGAAAGAAAAGAATATAAAAGGGGGAAATAACTGTGATATATCAAACCAATAACGGAAATATATTGCCGTTTAAATTAGACTCAAAAACAGCAAATACGTATAATCAACTTGATGCAGTGTAATAGTGTTATTCGATGGACTTTACAGGATTGAAATTACCGCAGGGGAAGATGAAAATTACATAGAAGGGAAGAGTGCAATAGAATTTATTTATCAATTTGGTTGAGCTTCCCAAGGCCATTGCAACGAGCACATACAATCTGAACCTGATCTTTTCTTGCTGCATTTGCCCTCAGGGTTGCTCCTGCCTTACGAACAAAACCAGCTCCATCGCATTCGGGACACCTGTGGAAAGCATGGCAAACAACATTGAATTATTTGGCTGAAGAAACAAACAAATACGAAATTGGGTAACGAGAGAAAAGATGCATGTAATTACAGGTCCTTGCGAGAGAAAAGGATAGGGAAAGCCGTTCCAAAGAGGGCCACAGCAGCTGCCCCAGCGATCAAGTAGGTGGTTCCGTCGGCCGACACGTCTCCTACAGCTGCAACAATCGTCAAAGATCGCTTCTTGTTCTTCAGATTCCTAATTGGTAGAGTTGGTAGAGGACAAAAGCCAGAGACAGAAGAACTCCTTGCCACACCCAAATTCTTCAAATTCTTCGTTGGATTACCAGCATGAAAGCTCTGCAGAGGCAATATGGATGCCATGTTGCTAAATTCTGATTATTCAATTTTGTCTAAAGAAATGAAATTAGATAGTTTGGTATCGAAGTGACACATATAGGCAATTCAACGTGCTTTATATTATCTGGCTTAATATGTGTGATGTAGAACGTAGAATTCATATGGCAACGTGGATAAGAGCCACGTCCGAAATCTTAAGATTCTTGTGGTTTCCTCCTCGATAAGGGTGGTCCCAACCCGATCCTCAGCCCAACAATTTCATTGATCGAACAAGCGGTTTGAATTGACTGGAGATAAAATTTTAATTTAATTTTAACATTGCAATTTGAAACTAATCAATTTAATACAATTCATCAATTTGACACAATTCGTTAAAATATCATAAATTAATTTAATTCATAATTTATAATATATTATAAATTAATAATATAATAATTAATTACTATTAATTTTATAATCTCTTATTAATATTTTTAAAAAAATTTATAAATAATTTTATTTTTTTAAAAATAATTTTTATCTTTTAATTGTTATTACAGACAAAAAAATAAAAGCAACCATATAATCAATTTCAAAATTTTTTAAATTAATTCAATTCAAAATCTGTCAATTTTAGAACTTTAAATCGAAATTTAAATAGCCTTATATTGAATCCATTTCAGAATGCTCCCCCGTACATTCAACGAAGCCAAATTTACAGCTATTATTGTGTACCACCAAATTATCAAAAGATTTGACTGAGATAATAGCAGAGTATAGACTAGTTTCTGTCAGGTTTTCTGTCCAGCGTCTAAAAGTTGTCGTCGTTTAAGTCCGATAGCTCCCGTGTGGAACCATTCAAATTTTAAAAATTGTTGAATGAGTTTCACAGAGACTTGCTGGATTCTCGCAAATTCGGCAACCACCAAGGGAAAGTACAAAGCTATAGCAGTGTAACTAAGAGCCCCCAAGAAAACAGCAAACAGCCTGGCAACAAGTAGCAATTTAGAAAATTCACTAATTACCACCCATCACTCCTTTAATATTTCACTATTAATACCTGGAATGCTTGTTTTCAATCCCAGAGGTCTTACTGCATTCAATATATGGCATCAGTAAAAACATATAAACTTCATCTTTCAATCACAAAAATGAAAGATGGTAAGATACATTGTCACATTGTGCATGACACATTGCATCTAAATTGATATTCAGCCTCCCACATAATGAGCAGATAATTTGCAAACAAACATGCAGTACAAACAATAACAGTCTGCACCGTGTCAAAATTGGTTACCTATCCCTGCGAAGCAGAACTAGAACCGTATGAATAGTTTCTTGGCCACGAATCACTATCACACACGAGGTGCCTTACCTGTGCGTAATACATAATATTTGCATATCAGCTGAGGTTACCTACCTGTGGTATAACAATTCCACAATGTCACAGCCACCCATATTTATTGCATGTAGCTCTTTATACTTCTTGGCTAGGACAAAACACTAGACTGAAACTTCCCCATCCCCCGCCCCCAACAAAAGCCGGACTAAGAACATACAGCAATCTTCATTCCCAAATATATGTGACCAATCAAAAACAGAATAGTTACAAATCATTAACGCCTAAACAATTAAATATAATGAAGATGGATTACCCTTGTATACATTAAACAAGCAAAAAAGCAATATCTCGTACCTATAACCTTAATCCCAAAGCAGAATTTACTTTGAACATTTTTTTACCTTAAATCACAATTCACAAGATTCAAGCTAATCAACATTTTTCTCACAGACATTAGTTGATTTGATTATATCAACTTCAAACACCATGGCCACCATGAGTTCTTAAATTATAAAATAAACAGGACACAACCCCAATAACGTTGAACCACTTTAACTAGAAGATAGATACTTTTGAGTGAGTATTAGCAAGAGAATCAACACAGGGATATGGACAGGAAGTCAAAAAGACAAGCCATGTTGCAGTTGCTTGTTGCATGAAATGAAATTCATAAAATTCTAAATGAATATTAAAGACAAACGTGCAAAATGTTGCCATAAAGAACAAAACAGAAAAGAAGTAAGAAACTTCCTATCTGTTTCCATTTGACCTTTCAAAGATACAATCCAAAATAGAATTGCCTTGAATATACAACCCAAAACTCACTAATTACTCTTGATGACACAGAAAGAGGAAGTAAAAACAAATAAGTTATACCCAAATAACTGCAGTGTAAGGTTCATATACTCCAAACCGTTCATACCGAGCAGCAGACTTGAAGCATGAATCTATTTGCTAATTGGTTGCATAAAGCTTCCAACTTGATCACAAGATTCACACAAACAGTTAAGATCTTGATCATCCCTAAATCCACATCAATAACAATGGCCCATTCCAACTATTAAATTCCGAACAGTAATGAATTCCAAGGACACATTCTAGAACCAATCACATGATCCAAGAAACCAAACAAGAAAAACCAGCAACGTAACTACAATGCAAGCTAGCAACGTTGTTATCAACAGACAAGCATTTTTACATTAAGCATTCATGCACTACAGTAAACACAAGGCCACTGAGGCAGAGGTAGAAAGATCGTGAGGTTAAATGAACAGCTCAAAATTACAGAACAAGGACCGCAGATAAACATTCCAAAGAGATGTTACAACATTACATGCATTGTGAGGATGTAGTAAGCATACACTATTGCAACTAAAACCGCATGCACAATCACAGTTATAAGCGAGGATTAGTATCTCAATATCAACTCTCACATGTCCACCCTAACTGCATAGCTTAATTCTTTTATTTCCAAATCCATAACCTTCAGCTATTTTCTACCAGTTGAAATTGCCTTCTGATCACTGATACCTTGAGCCTTCCTCGAGTGTGGTTATTTACAATAGCTTAATTATACGCTTTACAACAAGTTTTGTTCCTTAAGAGGAGGAAGACAGCAAAAAGCATATACTTCCGCAAAAGCCCTAAATAAACAAGGAAACTAGATTGCAAATCTGTTTTCACCGAAATTAAACTGATTGAAATAGTTGGCAGCTGCGCCGGACCTACCATAGATAACATCCATGAACGGACTTCTCGTTTCAAACTCAGTATTAGAACGAGAAGACGAAAACCTAATCCTTCCCAAAAGCGAAGTAAAGCCCCGAAAAGCACGAGCAAGCCCACGACTTTCTCTGGCTCTTCTTCCACCGGGCACCCACGAAATCCTCCTCGGAGCACCAGCAGCAGCATTAAAGCCACCATCCATTTCTGTAAAAACGACAGGATACTCTCTATCTGCAGCTCTTCTGCCCCCATTAAACCTACCAACAGCAAAGCCCCCACCTGGTAATCTCCATATGGTTAACGCCACCGTGTCTTCAGAATCCCTAGTACCACCATTCTCTTCAGTAGGCAACTCGCGACGGCACAAGGGACAAGAGTTTCGCATATAAAGCCAAGGAAAAATACATTGCGCATGGTAAATGTGCTTACAAGGCATTTCACGAGCCTCCGAATTGAGCTCGAATGGTTCTTTGCAAACGGCACAGTGTGAATCTTTGGCCAAATGGCATGGAAGAATTTTGACCTTAGGCATTGACTCAATCGCCTTCTTGGGCGCCGGAGGGTTCACAAACCTCGTAACCCCGTTGAGATCTATATGTGATAACTGGTCGAGAACCCGGTCAAACCCCGACCCCATCAACAACTCTGACATGCTAGCTGGCAATGGCCTGAGGCCCGACCCAGTACCATCATCATAATACAGCTCGAAGTTTCCTCTCTCAGCGGCAGTTCCGTCATTTCCACCGCTGGAATCGGTGGTCTGGGGCCCTCGGAGGACGATGACGGGGTTGAAAGGGGACCGATCTCCACCGTTCCTTCCAGTTCGGCGCAATCTAGAGCTTATTATTGTCTCCAGATTTTGAGAGCTATCGAAGTACATTTCGGCTGGGGGATACCTACGGAGAGTAGATCGGCTACGGGCATCGAGATGTTCAATAAATCCGGTGCCGCAGTCAGGACAAATGGCTGCATCTTGATTCCGAGCCCGAACCCTGATGATTCGGTTACAGCGGTAACACCAGTACGAATATCCACTTGAAGCCATCGATCGATTGATAGATCAATACCAAGAAAACAAATATTTCCAAAAGTGAATTTCTTTCTTCAGAAATAATAATGCCACCAGGTCTGTTCAATTCTCAGAAAATAATTAAAGCTTCAGTAATTTTGAAAACCCTAATTTCACTGAGAGTCCAGAGGGAAATAGGAGAAGGGGCGAAGAGAAGTGGCAACGTGAAAATGAAGGTCGAGACTCTTAAAGCACGGGGTGGAAAGACTGCGGTGAAAGCGCGTCACTGCTCAAATTAAGCGTGGTAGTCACGCTTCGCTTTTAGTTTAAAACAAAATAATTAACGCCGTTAAAGCAACTTTAGTAGAGGCCATTTTTGTATCGCGTGAGCTTTGTATTTTTCACACACCGATATAGACTGTATATTTACAACAAATAGGTCCCCATCCCTCGAAAATGCCTTTGAAGACACATTTGATAGCTAAGACAAAAATGGTGTGTCATGCTTGAATTTTTTAGGGGTAAAAAATTCAATACACTATATAAATTTTGTCATTAATATTATTAAAGTGGATGAATAAGACAGTACTTCGTCTTGTTTAAAAATTTTCTAAGTCTTACTTGAAATCAGAATAAAAAATTAGGAGTAAAGTTAATTTATCGACATATAAATTCTCCAATACTTAAATTAATAAACGGTTCTAGTTTTATAAATGATAGGAGAGAAGATTTTAAATAAAATATTTATGCT
>JAWDEX010000005.1:3306451-3320380 GCA_035221805.1 Trichilia hirta | reverse complement strand
ATTACAATTGTTGACAAAGTTGAATGGAATCTTTGACAAAGCAGTCAATAATTTTGGTTGTCTCAAAAACGTCATAGATGACCTCAAAAGAGGCTGATTTCGGTGAAGTGACAAACATAAAAATTTTAGATAATTATCTTATCTTTAATCTGCAACTTGTCTCAGGTAAATTCAAAATTTCTATCAAAAGTTATGACTAAAATATTGAAGTAAGGTCGGACTGGACTAGAACAGTGAATGGGCTTGAAAGATGACTTCGAAAATGCAACGTGGAGTCCAAACTAGAGGTTGATCCAAACATGAAATTTTGAGCTCATTAAGTCTTAGTTCTGTAGAAACAAGAATCACTTCAAAAGCTCTTATGGATCAAAAGTTATGGCCTTTTTACTATCACTACATCAAAGACAAAAATAATCACAAATTACCAACAACTTAAAATTTATTCCAAAGACTAAAAAGATGCATAATTTGAAGGAATTAATTATATTCAAGTATAAAATGATAAATTTAAACCTTAATACTTATACACTTTTATGTACTCAACAATGCTCTTAGACAATCAAAGGTTTTGGTTTCAAATAAAATTCCTTACGAGTTAGAATTCCTAATGATCTCAAGAAATCAAAGGTGTTAACTTCACTATAAAAAGTAACATTAGCCTCATTACCAAGGAACTTCTCGGGTTAAAAGAAAATACTCTTAAGTAGAGAAAAATAAGTGCGAAAGAGAGTAACACTTGTAAAGCTTACGAACCTAAACCAAAACTACTTAATCCTTTTATTGAGTTAATAAAAAGTTTAAGGCTAGTACCTTTACAATCATTGTATTGAGGTGCATTGTATAAAACTTTTGATATTATCATTTGTAAGTTAATTGGAAAAGCAAAAAATTTGAGAATACTGGTCAAGTCGGAGCTTGACATATCACAGAGTTATTGCTCTAAACAAAGGCCCTGTGACAACGTGCCATTGCCTGCATGTAATCCATGATACTTGCATACCAGCCGAGGTGACCTACCTGTTGCATAACAATCCCATAATGTTACAAGCACCCATATATCTTGTATGTAGCTCTTTAGATTCATTGGCTAGGACGAAACATAGAAATGGATCTTTTTTCCCCCGTACAAAAGCTCGAACAAGAATCAACAAGTATCCACATTCTTCAATATCCGTGATCAATCAAAACAGAATTCCAAACTAAAACATCCAAAGTAGAATTGCCTTGAATATACAAGTCAAAACTCACTAATTAATCTTGATGATACAGAAAGAGGAAGTAAAAACAAATAAGTTATACCCAAATAGCTGCAGGATAAGGTTCATATACTCCAAACCTTCCATACAGAGCAACAGGCTTGAAGTGTGAATCTATTTTGTAATTGGTTGCATAAACTTCCAACTTGATCACAAGATTCACACAAACAGTTACTATCTTGATCTTCACAAAATCCATATCAATAGCAATGGCCCGGTTCCTCTATTAGATTCCGTACAGTAATGAATTCCCAAGACGCATTCTATGTATCCATAACCCAATCACATGATCCCAGGAAACCAAACAAGACAAACCAGTAGAGTAGATACACTGCAAGCTACCTACTTTGTTGTCAAAAGACAAGCATTCTTATATTAAGCACGCATGCACGCAAGTAAACACAAGGCCACCGAGGTACAGAGAGAAAGATCATGAGAAGAAATGAACAGATCAAAATTTCAGATCAAGGACAGCAGATAAACATTACAATGGGGTGTTACTACATTACACGTAATGTAAGAAAGAAGTAAGCATAAACTATTGAAACTAAAACCGCATGCATAAGGATTAGTATATCGATATCAACTCTCACGAGTCCACCCTAACCGCATAGCTTCTTTTTCTTTCCAAAACCTTAGGCTTCAGCTATTTCCTACCAGTTCAAAATGCCTTCTGAACATTAATACCCTGAGTCTTCCACAAGTGTCATTATTTACAATATCTTAATCATACACTTTAAAAATGGTTTGTTCGTTAAGAGGAAGACTGGCCAAAAAACATAAAACCGTAAAACCCCTATACAAGCAAGGGAACTAGATTGCAAATCTGTCTTCACCGAAATTAAACTGATTGAAGTAGTTGGCACCTGCGCCGGACCTACCATAAATAACATCCATAAACGGACTTCTCATTTCAAAGTCAGGATTAGAACGAGAAGACGAAATCCTAATCCTCCCCAAAAGTGAAGTGAAACTCCGGAAAGCACGAGCAAGCCCACGACTTTCTCTGGCTCTTCTTCCACCGGGCACCCATGAAATCCTCCTCGGAGCACCAGCAGCAGTAGCATTAAAGCCACCATCCATTTCAGTGAAAACGACAGGAAACTCTCTACCTGCAGCTCTTCTTCCCCCATTAAACCTACCAACAGCAAAGCCCCCACCCGGTAATCTCCATATTGTTAACCCCACAGTCTCTTCAGAATCCCCCGTACCGCCATTCTCTTCGGTAGGCAACTCACGACGGCATAAGGGACAAGAGTTGCGCATAGAAAGCCAGGGAAAAATACATTGCGCATGGTAAATGTGCTTACATGGCATTTCACGAGCCTCGGAGTTGAGCTCGAATAGTTCTTTGCAAACGGCACAATGTGAATCTTTGGCCAAATGGCATGGGAGAATTTTAACCTTAGGCATTGACTCAATCGCCTTCTTTGATGCCGGGGGGTTCACAAACCGCGTAACCCCGTTGAGATCTATATGTGATAACTGGTCAAGAACTCGGTCAAACCCCGACCCCATCAAGAACCCTGACATACTAGCTGGCAATGGTCTAAGACCCGACCCTGTACCATCATCATAATACAGCTCGAAGTTTCCTCTCTCAGCGGCAGTTCCGTCATTTCCACCACCGGAATCGGCGGGCTGAGGACCTCGGAGGACAATGACGGGGTTGAAAGGGGATCGATCTCCACCGTTCCTCCTGGTTCGGTGCAGTCCAGAGCTCGTGATTGTCTCCAGATTTTGAGACCTGTCGAAGTACATTTCGTCGTGGGGATACCTACGGAGGGCAGATCGGCTACGGGCATCGAGATGTTCAATAAATCCGGTGCCGCAGTCGGGGCAGATGGTCGGATCTTGATTCCAAGACCGAACCCTGATGATTCGGTTACAGCGGTAACACCAGTACGAAGATCCACTTGAAGCCATCAATCGATCGATCGATCAATATCAAGAAAAAAAAAAACTTTCAGAAAGTGACTTTCTTCCCTCAGAAATGATACTCCCTCTAGATCTGCGGTTCAATTATCAGAAAAAAATCAAAGCTTCACTAATTTTAAAAACCCTAATTTCAGGGGGCGTACTCAAGAGAGAGAAATAGGAAAAGAAGAACGAGGAGTGGCAAGTGAAAATAAAGGTCGAGAATTTTAAAGCCTGGTATGCAAACGGTGAAAGCGCGTCGCCGCTCAAGTTCAGCATGGTGGTCAAGCTTCACATTTTATTTTAAAATAAAATAGTTAACGCCGTTAATGCAACTTTTGCAGAGACCATTTTTGTATCGCGTGATAACGTCTGGCTTCCTAAAGTTTTGTACTTTTCACATACCGATTTAAATTGTATATTTACGTCAAACAGGTCCTGAATCCTCGGAAATACCCCTTTGAGGCATATTTGATATGTAGGACAAGTGAGAGGGGTACAATAATTTTTATCTTAATAACATGTTTGAAAATTAAGTATAACTTATAACCAAGTACTCAAAATTATGGGATAAAGGTAGATCTCACTCAAATTTAACGAGTAATTTTACAAATAATTTGTTGTAATCAACACAGAAAATGATACAATTATCAAACAGATGAACATAATTAATAATTATTTTAAGTTTAAATTTAGTATTTTTCAATATTTAAACTCATTTATTATATAATCAATTATTCTCTCATAATATTTAAATCATAATTTAATATTTTTACATCATATATTTTATATTTTAAAAATATTTAACTATATTTCTCACATTTTAAAAAATTAATAAGTTAATATATTATTAGTAAAAAATTATTTTTGATAATTAAATAGAGATAAGGATAAATGTTTATTTAGAATTATACAATATTTTATAACCTTTAAATTTATATAATTTTAATAGTTGAGAATTAACATCTCATACTAAATTAATACATAATTAAAAACATGTAAAATTTAATCTAAATCATTTAAAAAGAATTAATTTGATAAAAATATAAACAATGCAAAAAAATGAAGACTCTTCATCCTAGCTCTTAAATAAATATTTAATAATTTTTAAGAAAAATTTTGAATAATTTTAATTATAATAAAATAAATATTTTTTTCATAATCTTAATAAATTATAGAATATAATTCAACCCTAAAATATATAAAAGAATATTATTAAAATAATATAATTTAACCCAATTCAATCTTTTATTTTATCTTAGTAGAATGTTATAATACATTTTTATCTAATTTCCCAGTCGGACCTATTGGATACAAATGTATAAACAATATCGCTGTTTGAGAAAATATAAAACAACATGGATGTGAATATTATTCAAGTGTATTCCAGCGAACTGTCTCTGTTTGTCAGCGGTGGTTCAGCGAAAGTTTACTAGTTTACTACGTAGGGGCCAAGGAAAACAACGTGCCTGCCGATTTTGACGTTTTGAAGTTAAAATCGCCTTTGAATGATATACGGTTGCCAATCCAGCGTATGACCGCCACGTGGGTTGGGGAAACCGCCGGCGACGACCACGACCTCACTTATTACTACCAGCCAAAAAATATTTCCAAAACTTTCAGTGTTGATTGCGAACCAAGAATTTAAAGTAATTGACCATTCAGTTTGCCGTAGAAAGGACAGAGCTCTGTTCATTGGCTAACAGACAAAATGAATGGTTAAGTAAGTAAGATAATATTCCACGTTTTCAACCTACCATTATTTTATTATTATTATTATTTTTAGAATGACAAATATTTTATAATTTAATTAAATAATAATTTATTATTTTATATTTTATATTAAAATCTTTTTTAATGAAATAAATATTCTAATCAAATTAATTTTTTATAATATAATAACTATTATACTTTTAATTTTTATAAAAATATAAAAGTTAAAAAAAATTAAAATATAATTTATAAATTTTTTATATTTATTCAAAATATAAATTTTATTAATTAAATTTTATGTATTTTATATTATTTTTTAATTTTTATATTTTTATAAAAATTAAAATATTATCATTATTATACTATAAAAAATATAAAAATTAAAAAAATAAATTAATAAAAATATTTTTTTATAAATTTTATATTTAAAAAAATTATTGTGAAACATAAATTAAAAAAAGTTATTATTTGATCAAACCATATTTGCCATTCTCCCTTCTTTTTTGTTTCTTCAACTTCAGGAGACGAATTATCGGTCTCGTGAACTGGCCATCACTCACGTCTGTTACTATAATGCGCCAGACGTTAACGATACCAAACCCTTTGTGAAAGCGACTGATTCAATTCTAATAAATTCTATCCATTTTATTTAATTTTTAAAACGCGTCTGATGCATTTCTGAGCCGTTGATAAAAGTCAAGATTAAATTGAATGGGTTGTTTTATATTAATTTTCTTGTTTATTTATTTATTAAAATTTTTTTTTCTTATTATATTAAATAATTTACCGGATGAATGAAGTGTAAGTTTGAAAGAGAAGATTGCTCGCAATAAATGATAAGCTCCCAGAAAAAGACGTGCTGTCGCTTCCAATCACGAAGTTCAGGCTCATTAATTCACAGTGCCAGTTTCAATATTTACAGTGGATCCCAACAATACTACGGTAAAGATTTTACTGTTGTCACTGTTTCCTATTAAATGTTGGCAGTTATATTAAACGTTGGTATAAAAGAATGTAAAAATAATCACATATTTTGTTTTTTGTAATTAATTTTTTATAATTACTTTTATACTTTTATATATAATATAAAATTTTATACAATAATTTATTATTTTTATTATTATAATACATATTTAATTATTATTATTATTATTATTATTATTATTATAAATAAAAATTAATTAAATATTTAATATATAATTTTAATTATTTTCATTTTATGATTAGATTTTATTTATCTGTTATTTTAAAAAATTATATAAATTAGAAAACGACAACAATAATTAATAAAAATAAAAAGAATCTTTTATTAAATATTTAATTATTTTTTTTACATTTTATAATAATTAAATATATATTTTAATAATAAAAAATAATTAATTAATTATATAATTTTATTATTATACTTAAAACAGGTAAGTGATAATAATTTTCTTTTATTAACAATTGTATTAGTGAATATTGATTGATATATTCCATTGTCTATGTTGCCACAAGCTTGCCAGCTTCAATGGTTAGCAGAGACTCCATGGGTTGGTTAACTATTTCACCAACACGCGTGATGAAAATTTTTAAACTAATTAATTAATTAATTAATTCAGATTAAGAATATTTTTCTTATTTCTTATCTTTTTATTTTATTGTAAAATTAATTTTTAACATTATATTTTAAAATTTTATGATCTAATTAAATGAGAGTTTATAATATAAATACCAGTTAAATAACACTTCTAAAAATAAACTAGAAAATATGATTTTTTTATTGTAATTTTCTTTTTTATTTTAATTACTTAAATTTCTGTTATTGCTAACATAGGTGATTACGCGCATGGACATTGACCGTATTAGGATAGAGCTTCTTTTGAAAAACCTTGTACCAAAAAAAATTCGAAATTAGTATATTGTTTTATCTATTATTCTTGTAATTTTTTGTGTGAAATTTACATGGCTTTGATTCCTTAAAGATTATCTAAATAAGATGAATGAGTAAAATAATAATAAACAGATAAGTAACGAGGATAGAAACTATAGAATAAAAGTTGTGGCTTTAGTAAAAAATGAAAAATTAATTTTAAGGTTAAGGTAAAGTTGGATTATTTATTTTTTAATATTTTATAAATTAAATTTATTTCATCATGCTTGAGAATTAATCAACACCTTCACTAGCCAATATGAATAATATCAAAATTAGACTTTATGATATTTGTCATACGCGTGCATGCCAGAGATTCTTTCAATGTTGCTACGATACGCAGTATTGATAATTCACTTGATATTATTGTCCTGTGCCATTTGCCAAATTGAATTTGTATTATTTGAAGTAAGTTATATTTTTATTAAATTTAATTTCTACATTGGGCCTTGATGTCAAATGCTTCAAATGGAATTCAATGGACTAAAAAGACTTCTCTAATGGCCTGATTTCACCACCTTCATGTGAAACGACGTTCTAAGAATGGACAGTAGGGAAGCATTCAGAATAAGGAGGCCCATCTTTTTCCCCAACAATTGGGCCTCAAAATATCTTAATGAGCCGAAACCTACTAACCACCATGGCTTCACAACTGATCATCACAAAATCACCGTCCGCCATCCATCCTGTCTCTGGAAGTTTAGAGAAAATTCTAGCTTTTTATATTCATTGCTATATATCGAGTCTAAATCTCATTCGAAGGATTTTCCTAAATATTTCTGTTTCAAGTGCTCTCCAAACTCGAAAGCAAACAGGCAAATAATGGCCAAAGACGGACCGAATTGGGATGGATTGCTCAAATGGAGCATCGCCAACTCTGATGGCACTCGTCCAGCTCGAAATTTAAGGTAACGGTTCTTATCACCGTCATCATTTTTTTTCCTTGTTTGGTAATTTGTGTATCTGGGCTGTGGGTTAAAAGGAAAAAAGCGTGATCGGGAAGGTTAGAGTAGCAAAAGCCATTGGAATTTTGATTTTATAAATTGGAAGAATTTGTTTTGTTATTAAGTTGATTGGGTTGTGTGTTTTAGTGAAGAGGATCGGAGATGGTTTATGGAAGCGATGCAAGCACAAAGTGTTGATGTGGTTAAGCGCATGAAAGAGATAACTCTTGTTATGCAGACTCCTGAGCAAGTTTTGGAGTCTCAAGGTGTTACTCCACAGGATATTGAAGGTATTGTCACACAACTATGTAAAGATATTTCGTGTTCTTACTTGCCTATTGGTCTGTATTATGGAGTGCTAAAAATGTGGTGTTTTGTATTTGCTGATGCAGATATGTTGGATGAATTACAAGAGCATGTGGAGTCCATTGACATGGCTAATGGTAAGTTTTTTATGTTTTATGAATGATTTGTTCTGGAATAAGCATGGTAGGAATCTTTGACGCTTATTCACACGTTATTTGCATTTTATGTGAATTTGACGTTCATATTTATATTCTTGTTACTTTTTAATTTGCAATATCCGTGTTTTCACCCCATGTGATTAATACTCTTCAGGCCAATGATGTATCTTTTACGTGTCTAGGGAAAGTATATTTCTCCAGTGAGAGGGTGTGGGTTTCACGTTGGTTTCTTATCTTACTAGATGCAGATTTCCAGATGAATAAGATTGTTAGTTGCTGCAAGTAGATAATTTCTGAATTGTATGACATTGACCGTACTAAACTAAAATCAAGTATGATTATGGTAATATGATTGAAACTATGTTAGTTTTTTAATTCTACTATGTTGAGCAGGGATATTGGCTTATCTTGACATTTTAGTGATATCTTTGATCATTATTTTCTCAAGTAGAGGTTGGGTAAGGAGCAACAATAAGACACTCTTACGTATGTCCATGTACACATGTGCATACTTGCCAATTATAGTCTCTGATCATCTTGCTTCCTGTGATCATTTGGCCAGCGCAATTTGGTTTGAGTTCTTGTATTGTACAGATGGGAGTTGTGGTGTTTGTGAGCTCAATTAGGGGTGTAGTTGAGGCAAGTCAAGATGATACAGTGAACTACTTGAGCTTGATTTGGCTCAAAAAATAAAAACTTAAACTTGATTGAGTTTATATTTCTTACACTCGAACGAGATTCGTTGAGATACTTGATATAATTGAATTTGACTCAACTAAGTTCGAATATCTGTTTTTTTTTTCATTATTACTATAAAATTTGAAGAATTTATTAATTATTTTTAAAATTATGTAAAACAGTAGATACTAGATTAGACTTGCAAACTTAACGATTCGAGTATTATTGTACTCAAACTCGACTCGAAGAGCTACTTGAGCTCAAACTTGACTCGACTATTACTAAATTGAATTCAAATATCTATTGATCTGAGTTCGAGTAGCTTGACTCACTTACACTCCTAAGCTCAGTCAATCTTTTGCGAAAAAATATTACTTTTAGATGAATATGTTTTTAACTTTGAAGTAGGCATCAGTATTTGACCTAATGAACTAAACATAGAATTTAGATGGGGTAAAGAGTTGAAGCTGCTGTAAATGATTTTTTTTGGTGGTCATCATCCCTCTCCTTTTCGTTGAACTGTTGGTTATATTTATGTATAGCTTTGTCCCCCTTTGTTAGTATGTATCTTTTAAAGCCTTTTGACAAAGTGACTACGCAACTTCTGAATGTCTCTGCAATGTGACAGATCTTCATTCAATTGGTGGTTTAGTTCCACTTCTTGGTTATCTGAGGAATTCGCATGGCAACATTCGAGCAAAAGCTGCAGAAGTTGTGACCACTATTGTCCAGAACAATCCCCGAAGTCAACAGCTAGTTATGGAAGCAAATGGCTTGGAACCTCTCCTTTCTAATTTTGCCTCAGACCCTGACATAACTGTTCGAACCAAAGCACTTGGTGCAATTTCATGTGAGTGCTGTTGTTGGTTTTGTTGTGTACTGTGCTTATATCCTTATAAACTTTCATGTATGTACTTGTGTGTGCTCTATTGTTGCTGGGCCTGGAAAGATATTGATTTGATATGTTTTTGGTTTGACTTTCAGCTTTAATCCGGCACAACAAACCAGGTATTACAGCCTTTCGTCTGGCAAATGGTTATGCAGCCTTGAGAGATGCTTTGGGATCTGAGAATGTGAGGTTTCAAAGGTGATCAAAGAAGATAGTCTAGTTTCTTTCTAATTGGAAATAAATTGCATGATTTAAATGTAGAAATGTTTGTGTATAAGAAGAATCAAGATATTAACACAAATTTAACTTCAAATTTTCTTTCATTGAATTACTTATATGATTTCTGTATATTTATCTTTTATTTACTTTTTGATGACTAATTTTCTTGTTATTTTAATCATTTTTCAGGAAAGCTCTTAACTTGATTCAATATCTACTGCATGAGAATAGTTCGGATTGCAATGTAGTGGATGAGCTAGGATTTTCTCGTATAATGATGCACCTTGCCTCCAGTGAAGATGCTGATGTACGTGAAGCTGCTCTACGTGGCCTTCTTGAGCTTGCTCGTGACAAGGAAGATGGCAGCACTGGTAAATTAGGTGACAAAGACGAGAAATTGAAGCAACTACTTGAAGAACGAATCAAAGGCATCAGCATGATGTCGCCTGAAGATCTTGGGGCAGCTAGGGAGGAAAGACATCTTGTAGATTCTCTCTGGAATACCTGCTACAACGAACCATCTTCTCTTCGAGAGAAGGGGCTCCTTGTCCTTCCTGGGGAAGATGCACCTCCACCTGATGTAGCCAGCAAGCATTTTGAACCTCCTCTTAGAGCCTGGGCAGCAAATCCCAATAGAAAATCCAATACTGAAAAAAAGGAAACTCCCCTGCTATTAGGAGCAGGTCCATCTGCAGCTACAAATAATCAAGACACCTCCGGCGGTGGAGCAGATGCTAATCAGCAGGAGAATTCCCCTTCATAAAATGTTGTAATGTGGCTTGAACACCTGCTTGTTTGTTAAATTAGTGAATGGATTTGTTTGTTTTTATTTAGAAATGAGGGGAAAGAAAAGCCAAAAAAAAAAAAGATATGAATGCTTGGTATCTATTATACTGTAAAATGAATTTTTGATTTTTCTCAGTTATCTTGGCAGTATCCCCTTTGGGCTTAATTTTTTCAGTATTTTGGCACAATCCAATGGGGTACTGTGATACCATCCGCTTTCACTTTGCCTGGAGTTTGAATTTCTTCTTTGCCTGGATTTTGAATTTCTAAGCGAATTCTCTAGACTTGATCAGCTTTTCAATGAACACAAGGCCAAGTTGTTTCTGAATTTGGAGCAGATATCTCGATCATATGTAGAAGTTTTAGAACTAGATTATGATCTTCTTCATACTGTATGGTTTGTGGTTTTGCTTGTTGCTTAACGGATTCTTTCTGGATCAATATTGTCCGTGGAGTTGCTTCACAGCTCTAGGTTTTTGGTTAAGAATAACATAAATGAAAGTAAAATTACTGAAACTCCCATTGGCATTAAATTTGAGCTGAAAACCGAATTCAGAGAAGCAAACATCTTAGATGTTTTATATAACCTCCTACGTTGAATGATGGACGCCTAAAAAAAAGAAAATAGAGAGCACAAACTCCCTGCCTCCGCTCACGCAAAAGTGAGGAAACACACAACTCTACTCGCCTTCAACTGTTTGTGGCTTTTCACTTAAAGAGAATCTTCTAAGTTTCAACTTTTTCGTCTCCCTTCCATTTGTACTTTTTGAGACCTCTATTGATCTCCATTAGATGATATAACGGCTGAATTTCTATATCATCAATGGGATAGAAATGATCCATAAGAAATTCTTTCCTTCTTCTCATTTGTTACAACTCTCTGCACAATGTTCTTTTACTCTGCTTCTCAAAACCTGTCATCATAACATGGAGGAGATCAAATCTGTCATTTAACAGGCTCTCACCTCAGGGACATCTCCAGTGTTCACAACTAGAGCATCTAGATCTGGTTAACCAGCACCCAACCTCCATTCTGCTGGATCTGCAGCCCATTTATGCTTTGTCTTGCATAAAATTGGTTATGGCACTTGTGACGGAGCTTGGACTTAATTCCAATCCGTGGTCTAGTCTGCAGCATGGAAGATAATAGTTCACCCGCAGAGCTTTGCTTTTTGCTGTGCTGTTTCACGACCGCTATCCTAACCCATGATAGTAGAAATTGAATGTAAGAGCTCCTCTCCATCATTGTTCATTGCATTTGAACATGCATCAATAATCCCTCTTCATAAAATAAGGCTGGCAGTAGTTATCAAATCTGTTAGTTGGAAACTTATTATTTTAAGCGGTAAGATCTCTTCAGATGGTATAAGACAGTTGGGATTCAGATTTTGTTTACTTCAAATTTGGAAAGGTGTTTAGTTTACATGATTAACAATTTAACAATAATGACACAAAAAGTTGTGAAGTATGGTTGGAAGAGTTACATTAAGCCCTTTGGTGTAGTACGCCAGTACTTGAGCTGCAATATTGAGTAGGGTATAGTATCTGCTCTTCAGAGACACATACGCTTGCCTGTATCCTAGAAAGTTGTCAGGGGGCATAGCATACTTGTTCTTCTCTTCTAGTGGAAGCTCCAAAAACTCAACTGTAGCATCTTCATATTCTGCAGCATTCTTTCTCCATTGCATGATTCGCCGCCTGCAAGGGGTTATTTTCAGTTATTAAGCTTTGTTTATATGCTTGTTCCATTGCATGTGCAAAACTGGTATTACATGGTCACAAGATCAGCTTCTTTCTTGTTTATAGACCTGAAAGGAGCCCCACTCTCTTCAAGCCAAATCCAGTTTGTTCAGCTCTGTGTGACCTGTCGAGAGGAGCTAAGGAATATTTCTTCTTGGTTTCTTATGTATCTTTCAGGAACCTGCAAAGGGTCCTTTCTAACCATTTCTTGAACATTTGATACAGGCCGAGATGTCACATCTGTTTTCTGTGACAGTGTCGTTAGAATTTGAACCCATTTCTTCTCGCGTAAGATTGTTGGTCCTATTTCTTCATAGTGAATCCGGTCCTCTTAGTTATAGTTTTGTGCCCCTGATAGCTTATGATCGGGTCTTCATCTGTTAGCTAAACGGGTTTTATTTTTTTCTCATCTAAGGATTCAAGTAGAAAAATAACACATTCTTCTTTTTCCCTATAATATATTAGTTAACTAGGTGAGTATGTGGAATATGCTTTGGCTTGTCGCCTCATTTAATATTTAAGAGCTTTCAAGATTGGTGTGTTTTCATAAATTAGTATTTTTGGCTTATGGAAAAATCTCCATGATTTTGATTCTTACAGCTGTGTGTTCTTGCTGTTTGTGTAAATTCTGATGAGAGGAGGATTCGGTTGCTTTGTCACTGAACTTTTTCCCGTCATTTTCGTTGTACTAATGACAGCTGTTATAACTTCCACCGTGCATTCCCTTGGATTTTTGAACCGGTCAGCAAAATCTAGCAAAAGTTTCTCATTGTTGAATAAAACATCTGATTAAATATATTTGATTGAAGATCTCAAACTGGAACATAAAGAGTTTGGTTTCTACGTCCAAAATGTTTGTCTAACAATTGCAATCTCCATGGTTTGAATTACTTTGATGTATCCACAACCACAACTAGGCTACCTAATTTAGAGAGAAATGTTATGTAAGACACGTAGTTCGAAATTTGATCACAATCTTGCAGTTATTAGTTGGGTTCAATTTGTGAGATTTTTCGAGGTTTTGAATTAACATTATCTCAATGAAAATCTCAGTGAAACTACGTGACAGCTCTAATTTCTTAGTCAGTAAACCCAAAAGGGAGAGTATATAATAAAATAAGAAATAGCATTTCATATATTTGGGACGAGAATGAAAATCGCGAAGTGACAGCAAACAGAGTATCAGTCTTTTTGACACCGAAATACAGAAAAGATCATTTGAGTTTAAACTTTTGCCGTCTCGATATGCGCCTTTCCTTCCATTCTTCTCTTCATGGAGCTCCTCAGGTAATCTCCATACCTGACTTTCTTGTACATCTTGATAGGCCTCTGAGAATCTACTAGATGGTCTAATGGCTCAACATCCGCATGGTCAAGAGGAGGTGTAAATGATGCATAAGAAATCCTCGCC
>JAWDEX010000005.1:3295457-3306351 GCA_035221805.1 Trichilia hirta | reverse complement strand
TGAAATTTTGATATAATTAGAACCAAAAGTTCTTCATAATAATTAATAAATTAAAATATAAAGTTTAAATTTATAAAAAATAAAATGTGTGCACTTAATGTTTCAATTATGTGTGGACTTGAAATTTTAATTATATGTATAAAAGATATTTTATTATTTATATAATATATTTTATTTTTATGTTATTAATTTTCTCTTTAATTTTTAATAGATAAGTTATAATGGCAAGTCTTAAAAATTTGAAAATTTTTGCTCTTGATATTACCGAAAGTAACTATCTTTCTTGGGTCCTGAATATAAAAATACATTTGTGAGCCTATAAACTAGAGGATACTATTAAAATAGAATATCGATCATCCTTGTAGGATAGATCGAAAGCTATAATTTTTTTATTCCATCACTTAATTAAGAACATGAAGTCTCAATTATAGAAAAATTCAAATGAAAGTCTGATCATTAAAAGGATATTTTTCTATCAAAGGTAAAAGACATATTTTGGACATGAAGTCATAAGTCCAAAATTATGAGACTTTGAAGTGCCGAATCGAATAATATTTATTAAGTCATAAATTTATCTTACTTTTTGTTAGAAGAACAATGAACTTTTGTTGAAAAATTATAAAAATGTCCAACTGGATCTATATCATTCTCAGAAGTAAATGTGAATATTAATAATTATTATGGACGTGATCGAAGTTACAAAAAAGGAGAATGGTTTTCACCCTACAGTAGTAAAAAATCTTTATAATGGTAGAACAAATATAATCGCCAAAAGTGAAATATTTATGAAAGATAATATCTTAATGATAAGTCTAGAAAACTTTTAATGATCCTAAAGATTTTACTTATTTTGATGTCTCTAATTAAAAGTTAATTAATTTTTTTATTTCTATACTTTTTATGTCCTTTTACTAATTGCTATTATATTTCTTATTTTATGATATATCTTTTTATTTAATGTGTGAATTTTTTATGTTTAATAAAAGAAAATGATTTTTAATAAATTATCTTTCTTAGAAAATAAAGGAAGGAATATATCCCTAACAGATAGTGCATCTTCACATACTATATTGAAAGAAAGAAAATATTTCTTGAAATTGATAAATATTAAAATAAAAGTAAATACTATATCAGGTCTTACAGATCTAATTGAAGGCTCTAAAAGAGTTATAATCTTATTAGTAAGTAAAAGCAGATTATGCATTTAAAATGCCTTATACACACGTAGATTCGAAAGAAATCTGCTCAGTTTTAAAGATATTCACAAAAATAAGTGTCATCTTGAGACTTTAAATAAGAATAATATTAAATATTTTTATATTACTTTTAATGTCTTAGGTAAAAAATGCATATTAAAAAAGCTTTCGGCATTTACCTCTGAATAATATTATATAATCATAATTCTAATTAAAAACTATGCTGTAATGAACTAGAAGTTCAATGATCCAAAATTGTTTATGTTATGACATGATCGGTTAGGTCATCTAAGATCAACAATAATATATAGAATTATTAAAAATCCTCATAAACATCCATTAAAAAACGAGAAGATTCTTTTGTCCAATAAAAATATTTACAGTACTTGCCTACAAGAAAAACTAGTGGTCAAACTTTTCTACTCTAAAATTAGTTTTGAATCTCCATCATTTTTATAAAGAATTCAAGGAAATATTTGTAAGCTAATATACTCATCCAGTAGGCTATTTCACTATTTTATGATCTTAATTGATACATCTGATTGATAATCACAATGTTACATTTGCTAGATTACTTGCATAGATTATTAAGTTAAAGGCATAATTTTCTGATCATCTAATTAAGACTATACATCTAAATAATGCTAGTGAGTTTACTTCTAAGACATTAAATGAATATTATACATCAGCAAGTATTAATATAAAACATCTTGTCCCATATGTTTATATACAAAATGAATTAGCTAAATCACTTATTAAATGAATCTAGGTAATTGCTCGAACTCTTTTATTACATACTTAATTATCAGTTTCTACTTAAGAACATGCTGTTTTACATGCTGCATCATTAATTCATCTTAAACCCACTATTAATCATCAATATTCTCTATTATAACTTGTAACTAGTCATCAACCTGATATATCTCATCTATGTACTTTTAATTATACTGTTTATGTTCCTATGACACTTTTACAACATACTAAAATTAGGCCTTAAAGTCGATTAGAGATTTATGTTAGTTTTAACTCACCTTCTATTATCAGATATCTTGAGCTTTTAACAAGTGATTTATTTACCTCACGATTTGCAAATTGTTAATTTTATGAGATAGTTTTTTTACCATTAGAAAAAAAAAATGCCTTCTAAAATTAGGTCTAAACTTTCTTGAAATACAATTACTTTGTTTCATTTTAATTCTCAAACTAGTAAATGTGAAAATGAGGTGCAAAGAATCTTACAACTTTTACAAATTATAAATCAATCACTAGATGTATTTAATAATATATCACGAGTGACTAAATCATATATACTAACTACTAATACACTAGTTCGAGTGATTATTCTTGAAGAATAACCAGCAATAAATAAATCTTCTATAGTACGCCAGAAGTATGGTAGACCACTTAGTTCAAAAGATACAGTTTCATAAAAAAGAAAAAATTAGCCAAGTAAAAATGGTCCTTGAATAGACAAGTGTTCCTAAAATGACACAAGCCCCTAAAGAGATATAAGAATTAAAAAATAAAAAAATAAAGTCTACAAATTATGCTTATTCGTGTATAATATAAGATCATAATAATTTAGTCATTGATAATGCATTTTCTTACCCAGTAGCTACTGAGATTATGAAAAGTAATTATAAAGTAAAACTATTGATAAATGTAGACAAAGCATGATTAGCCTCAATGAAAAGAAGCAATTCAAACAGAATTAGCTTCTCTTGATAAACAAGAAGTATTTAAATCTGTAGTCCAGGCACTTGAAAATGTTAAACCAGTTGAATACAAATAAGTATTTGCATGAAAACATAATAAGAATAACGAGGTCGTAAGATATAAAGCACAACTCATTGTTTAAAATTTCTCTCAAAGACCTAGTATTGATTTTGATAAAACATATTCTTCTCTAATAGATATTATTATATTTTAATTTTTAATTAGTTTGGCAATCTCTAAAAGACTTGATATGTGTCTTATGAATGTAGTGAATGCTTATTTATATAGATCACTTGATGCAGATATTTATATGAAAATTTTTAAAGGATTCAACATGCCTAAAGCATATAAATTAAAACATTGTATTTTGTATTTAATCAAACTACAATGATCCTTATACAGATTAAAATAGTTTGAGCGTATTTGGTACAATTGCTTAAGCAAATATTTGATAAAAGAAGAATATATTAATAATCTTCTATACCTGTGCATATTTATGAAGAAATTAGAACATGAATTTGCTATTGTAACAGTATATATTAATGATATAAATATAATTAAAACTCTTAAAGAGATTTTAAATACTACTGAATACTTAAAAATGGTGTTTAAAATAAAAGATTGGCAAAAACTAAATATTATCTCAACTTGTAGATCGAGTATAAATCTAACAGAATATTTATTCATCAGTCTGTATATATATAAAAAAGATTTTAAAATACTTCAATATAGACAAATCTCATCTGTTGAGTATTCTAATAGTTATTTGTTCTCTTAATCCTAAAAAGGATTCATTTCATCCTAAAAAAGATGGTAAAGATATACTTACTCCAAAAGTATCATATATTAATGCTATTGGTACTTTATAATATTTGGCATAATGTACTAAATTTGATATAGTATTTGTAGACAATTTACTTACCAAATTTAGTTCTGAACTTACTCGGAGATATTAGAATGGTATTAAACATGTATTATGTCATCTTTGTGAAACAATAAATTTGAAATAACTTTATTCTAATGAACCAACATAAAATCCAGGTTTAATTAATCATGCAGATGTTGGTTATTTTTTTAACTCTCATAAAGCCTGATCTTAAACGGGATATATATTTACTTATAATAATACAGCAATCTCTTAGTAATCCACGAAACAAACTCTTATTGCAATATTTTCTAATTATTCTGAGATCGTTGCTTTATATGAAGCTAGTCGTGAATGTATATGGCTACATTCTGTTATACATCATATCCAAAGTACATGTAACTTATCTTCTCTTTCATAGAATTTGACTATAATTTATAATGATAATGCTGCTTGTATTGCTCAAGTAAGAAGATAATATATCAAAAGTGATAGAACCAAATAAATTTTACCTAAATTCTTTTATAATCATGAGCTTTAGCTGAGTTATCAAAGTGATGTTAAACAAATTTGCTCTTCTGATAATATTACTTATCCTTTTACAAAGGCTCTGCTCATATCAACTTTTGAAAATTTAGTATATAATATTGGTATGCATTACCTTCACAAGTTAATAGATTAATATATGCTATATTGATGAAAAAATTTTATTAAAAAGAGCCAAATGTGCATCGTACTTTTTTTTTTTTCAATTAGATTTTATCCCAATAAGTTTTACTGGAAAAATTTTTAACAAGATAGTATAAAACACATATTAAGTTAATCGAAAATAATAAAATTCAAGGAAGAGTGCTATTTAATTATGATTTTTTTATTTTTAATATAATTAGGTCTTCACTTTTGAAAAATTAGGTATTTTGACTTTTGGATAACATAAGGCAACTTGTCTTTTAATAAATTAGAGTAATTTTATTAAATTTCTCTTTTTTTACTATTTTTTTATTTATATATTAGTGGTTAAAATATTTATTTATAAATACTATTTCTTTTGTAATAAATGAACATATATTTTATGAATAGAATTTTTTTTTATTTATTGTCTTATAAGTGAGAGATTAAAATATTATATTTTTATTTTAACTAATTTTATTTATATTTTTAATTTTTTTTATTATATTGTGAAATAATACTCGCAACGAAGAATTAATTTTAAGGTAAAAGGGAGTAATTTACTTTTAATATTTTATATTATCCATTTTGTTTCATCGTGCTTGAAATTAATCAACACCGTCAGTAGTCAATATCTACTACACTTTTGAAATGTTGGCTCGAAAGGAGTGTAATCAGGCTATTACATAGTTTTTTTAGGCCACTGAATTCTATTTCAAGCATTTAAAAATAAGGCCCAATGTCTATTTTATCCATTATTTATAGAAAATCAAATATTTTAAATGTAATTTACGATTTCTGCAACAAGATATTGGGCCTTAAAATATGTGACCGAGCCTAGGCCAACGAGCCACCGTGGCGTCACTACTGACCCTCGCAAAATAAAGGCCGCCATTCCCCTTGTTTCTGGAATTTTTGAGAGATTACTAGATTTTACATCGATTGCTGTATATCGAGCCTAAATCTCATTCGAAGGCTGTTCCTAAATATTCTGTTCAAGTTCTCTCTAAACTCCAAACCAAAGGAGCAAATAATGTCCAAAGACGGACCGAATTGGATGGATTGCTCAAATGGAGCATCGCCAACTCTGATGGCACTCGTCCAGCTCGAAATTTAAGGTAACGGTTCTCATCATAGTAATCATTTTTTTCTTCTTGTATTGGTAATTTGAGTGGCTAAGCTGATTGGTCTGTGTGGTTTAGTGAGGAGGATCAGAGATGGTTTACGGAAGCAGTGCAAGCACAGAGTGTTGATGTGATTAAGCGCATGAAGGAAATAACTCTCGTTATGCAGACTTCTGAGCAAGTTTTGGAGTCTCAAGTTTTTACTCCGCAGGATATGGAAGGTACTATCACAACTATGTAAAGAATCGTCGTCTTCTTACTTGCCTATTGGTCTGTATTTTGGAATGCTAAAAATGTGGTGATTTATTTTTACTGATGCAGATATGTTGGATGAATTACAGGAGCATGTGGAGTCCATTGACTTGGCCAATGGTAAATTCTTTGTGTTTTATGAATGATTATATTTTACGTTAATTTGCTACCTATATCCCTATTTTCACCATGTGAGTAAGGCTCTTCAGGCCAATGATGTATCTTTTACCTCTAGGGAAAGTAGCTATCTCCTGTGATTGGGCGTGGGTTTCATGCTGGTTTCTTATCTTACTAGCTGCAGTTTTTGAGATGAATAAGATTGTTAATTACTGCAAGTAGAGACTCGCTGAAATGTATGATTGAGCGTGCTAAGCACAGATCGAGTCTGATGATGGGTATGATCGAAACTATGTTAGTGTTCTAATTCTACTATGTTTAGTGGGGATATTGGCTTATCTTGATGTTTTAGCGATATATTTGAGAGTATTATTTTCTGAGGAAAAGAGTAGGAGCCAACAATAAAAGACAATTTCATGCATGATTGTATACATGTGCACGTGCTTGCCAATTATAGTATCTGGTCATTTTGCTTTCCACTGTGATCATTTAGCCAGTGCCGTTCAGTTTGGATTCCTTTATTATACGGAAGGGAGCTACGGTGAATGTGAGCACAGCCAACCTTATGTGAAAAAATATTACTTTTAGATGAATAGGTTTTTCACTTTGAAGTAGGTGTCCATATTTGACCTAATGAACTAAACATAGAATTCAGATGTGGTAAAGAGTGAGTTGCTGCAAATGAACTCTTTTGTGGTCGTCATCAAATCCCTCACTTTTTGGTGGCACTGTTGGTATATTTATGTATGGCCTTCTCCACCTCAGTCAGTACATATCTTTTAATGCCTTTTGATGAAGTAACTATATAACTTTTGAATGTCTTTGCCATGTCACAGATCTTCATTCAATTGGCGGATTAGTTCCTCTTCTTGGTTATCTAAAGAGTTCACATGCCAACATTCGAGCAAAAGCTGCAGAAGTTGTGACCACTATTGCCCAGAACAATCCCCATAGTCAGCAGCTGGTTATGGAAGCAAATGGCTTGGAGCCTCTCCTTTCTAATTTTGCCTTGGCCCCTGATGTAACTGTTGGAAACAAAGCACTTGGCGCAATTTCCTGTGATTACTTTGTTGTTTTTGTTGTATACTGCAGTTATATCCTTATAAGTTCTTGTGTATGCACTTGTTTATGCACTATCATTGCTGGGCCTGGAAAGATATTGATGTGATATGTGATTGGTTTGACTTTCAGATTTAATCTGGCAGAACAAACTGGGTGTTATAGCCTTTCTTCGGGCAAATGGTTATGCGGCATTGAGAGATGCTTCGGGATCTGAGAATGTGAGGTTTCAAAGGTGATCCAAGAAGATTATTCGTTTCTTTCTGGTTGGAAAGAAACTGCGTGGTTTAAATGTAGAGATGTTTGTGTATTAGAAGAATTAAGATATTAACTCAAATAAACTTGAAATTTTCTTTGGTTGAACAACTCCTATGATTTCTGTTTATGGATCTTTTATTTATTTTCGAATGACTAAATTTCTTGTTAATTTAATCATTTTTCAGGAAAGCTCTTAACTTGATTGAATATCTACTGCAGGAGAATTGTTCAGATTGCAATGTAGTGGATGAACTAGGCTTTCCTTGCCTAATGATGCACCTTGCCTCCAGTGAAGATGCAGATGTACACGAAGCTGCTCTACGTGGCCTTCTTGAGCTTACTAGTGATAAGGCAGATGGCAGCATTGGTAAATTAGGTGATGATGAGAAATTGAAGCAACTACTTGAAGAACGAATTAAAGGTATCAGCATGATGTCGCTGGAAGATCTTGGTGCAGCTAGGGAGGAAAGACAGCTTGTAGATTCTCTCTGGAATACCTGCTACAACGAATCATCTTCTCTTTGAGAGAAGGGGCTCCTTGTCCTTCCTGGGGAAGATGCACCTCCACCTGATATAGCTAGCGAGCATTTTGAACCTCCTCTTAGATCTTGGGCAGCAAATCCCAATAAAAAATCCAGTACTGAAAAAAAGGAAACTCCCCTGCTATTAGGAGCAGATCCTTGATCTGTGGCTACAAAATATCAAGGCACCTTTAGTGGTGAAGCAGATGCTAAGCAGCAGACAAATGCCCCTTCATAAGATGTTGTAATGTGGCTTGGACGCTTGTTTGTTAAATTAATGTACGGATTTATTTGTTTTTATTTAAAAATGAAGGGAAAGAAGGAAAACAAGATAAAAATAGGAATGCTTGGCTTATATTACACTGTAATATGAATTTTGATTTTTCTTCGGTATTTTGGCAGTATACCTATTGGGCTTAATTTTTGCATTATTTTGGCATAATCCAATCAGGAACCGTGGTACTGTCCGCTTGTATTTTGCCCGGGGTTTAAATTTCCAAGTAAAAGAAGTTCTACAAACTTGATCAGCTCTTTTAAGGACACACTACCAAATTTTTTT
Organism: Trichilia hirta; assembly: GCA_035221805.1. Taxonomy (NCBI): domain Eukaryota; kingdom Viridiplantae; phylum Streptophyta; class Magnoliopsida; order Sapindales; family Meliaceae; genus Trichilia; species Trichilia hirta. Next base: position 3,298,015 of record JAWDEX010000005.1, on the reverse strand, counting down.
ATTTTTTTGTTTTTCTTTCTTTCTTTCTTTTTTTTTTTTTTTTTTTTTTTTTTTTTTTTTTTTTTTTTTTTTTTCTAGAACGGATATCCAATCGTGTGTGGAAATGGAACCTTTCATTTAGATCTAGACTGATTTTCTTCTTCACTGTATGGTTTATGGCTTTGGTTGTTGCTTCAAAATTTTTGCCCGACGGGTTCTTTCTGGATCAATACGGTCCATGGAGCCGCTTAAGAGCTCTAGGGTTTTGGTTACTAAAATTACAAATAAAGGTGAAATTACTGAGACTTCCATGGCGTTAAATTTGAGCTGAACAAAGAAAATCCACAGCAGCAATGTCTTTGATGTTTTATATGATTTACGTTGTATGGTAGACACCAAAAAAATGAGAAGAGAGAGCACAAACTTGAGACACGCAGAAGTGAGACAACACACAACACAACACGCCTTCCACTGTCGGGGGTTTCTCAGAATCTCCGCTAAGTTTCAACTTTTGCGACCTTCCTATGAACCTTTCCTTCCATTTGTCTCTCTAACGAGCTCCTTGTATAATCTCCCTACTCGAGTCTCTTGTACATTTTGTGGCCTCTGACGTCTATTAGGTGATTTAATGGCTCAACCTCTACATTGTCAACGGGACAAAGAAATGATCTATAAGAAATCTTCTTGGTGGTCACAACTCTGTGGACAATGCTCTTATACTCTTTGTTTCCTAAAATCTCTCATTATAACATAGAGGAGATTAAATCTGTCATTTAACAGGCTATCACCTCAGGAACATCTCCAATGTTCACAACTAGAGCATCTAAAACTGGCTTAGCCAGCACCCACCCTCCATTGTGCTCGATCTGTAACCCATTTTAGTCATCATCTTGCATAAAAGTGGTTATGGCACTTGTGACTGAGCTTGGACTTAATCCCAATACGTGGTCTGGCCTGCAGCATGGAAGATGATAGTTCACCTGCGGATCTTTACTTTTTGATGTGCTGTTCCACGACGGCTTTCCTTCCCATCCCCATGCTGATCGAAATTTAATGTAAGAGCTTCTCTCCAACGTCGTTCATTGCCTTTGAATGTACATCAATAACCTCTCGGCATAAAATAAGGCTGGCAGTAGTCATCAAATCTGTTAGTGGGAACTTGTTAGTTCATGCGTTAAGATCTCGATGGTATGTGAGAGTTGGGATTCAGATTTTGTTCACATCGAATGTGAAAAAGTGTTTAGCTTACGTGATTAACCCAAATGACACAAAAAGATCAAATTAGATTGGAAGAGTTACACGAAGCCATTTGGTGATGTATGCCAGAGCTCGTGCTGCCAATATTGAGTAGGGTAAACAATCCAGTATTCAGAAACCACATATGCCGAGCCATATCCCAGAAAGTTATCAGAGGGCATAGCATACTTGTTCTTCTCTTCTAATGGTAGTGAGATTTACGCAAAGATGGTATTACATTGAACCTGCAAAGGGTCGTTCCTCACCATTTCTTGAACATTTGGTACAGGCAGAGATGTCGCATAAGTCGGTGCATCTGCATTTTCTGTGGTGGTGTCATAAGAGTTTGACCCATTTGTTCCCACGTAAGATTGTCAGTACTATTTCTTCATATTGAACCTGGCACCATAAGTCATAGTTTTGTGGCCTGATGACCTATGATCGGTCTTACTTTATCTGTTAGCTAAAGTAACGCATTCTTCTTTTTCCCTGTAGGTAAGTTTGTGGAATATGCTTTGGCTTGTGGTCTTACTTTAATATTTGGGAGCTTTCAAGATTGTTGTGTTCTCATAATTTAGTCCTTTTAGCTTATTCCGAAATCTTCTTAGGTTTCGTTCTTGTTGGTTGCGTAAATTCTGACGAGAAGAGGATTTGGTTTCGGTGTCTTGGAACTTTTCCTGTCATCTTTCGTTGTACTAATGACCGCTGTTGGAATTTCCACGTCCACTCCCTTGGATTTTTAAGCCGGTCGGCAAAATCTACAAGGGCGCCCCTAAAATAGTTTCTTATTGTTGAACATAACATCTGATTAAATATAAAAGATCTCAAACTGGAATATAGACTTTGGTTTCTACTTACCAAATGTTTGTCTAACAATTGCAATCTCCATGGTTTGAATTTCTTGACTGAATTCACCACCACAATTAGTTGGTTCAACTTGTTAATTTTTTGAAGTTTTGAATCAATATTGTCCAAATGAAAATCTCAGTGAATCCACTTAACAGCTCTAATTTCTTGGTCAGATAGCCAACAAGTACAATCAGTATTATTGATAACATTTACCGATTCGAAACCTATTTCAACTAAAGTTTCCTAATCTCAGACATCGCTAAACAAAAGGTTTGACCCAGCTCTCGTCGCTTCGGTATCTCGACGCCCGCTTCGATTATCGAAGCCATCTAATCTTGATTACTGAGGCGACCTAACGCTTCTATTTTAAAAACGGAAGTTGTGAATAGGACCGACAAATATACTGTTCAAGCGTCCCATCACATTAGGTTGTGTCGTACTCTACAAGTTGCAGGCACTTATTATTACACTAGACCTAACATAAAGGAGTGACG
>JAWDEX010000005.1:3269774-3292456 GCA_035221805.1 Trichilia hirta | reverse complement strand
GTTGGTCGAAACTAAAGCAGCTGCATTCAGTGAAGATCGTTAGTGACTAGTTGCATTATGATTCTCGGGTCAGAATTTTAAATCATCTCGGCTAGAACAATCACTTAAATTTCTACTATCGCTTCGCGATAACAGAAACTTGAGGGACTTATATGGATGATATTTACCGATCCGAGACCTATTCCAACTAATGTTTCGTAACCCCAGACGTTGCTAAACAAAAGGTCTGGCCCGGCTCTCGTCCTCTCAGTATCTCGACACCCTCCTTGATTATCGAGATGACCCAACCTTGATTACCAAGGCGACCTAACGCCTTTATTTTAAAAACGGAAGTTGTGGATGGGACTAACAAATACGCTATTCAAGTAACTGTTCAAGCGTCCCATCATATTAGGTTGTGCCGTGCCCTACAAGTTGCAGGCACTTATTGTTATACCAGACCTAATGTAAAGGAGTGGTGAAAAGATTTACTGAATCACCATACATACTCTTGTCTAATCAAACTCCCGTTCTCCGATGCTCGCACTTGCAGAGGCGCTATAAAGGGTGAAAGCAATACATGGAGGAGGATTCTTTTTCAATCGGGGATCTTTAAAGAGGGCCATCTTTGAGCAGTTAAGGAAGAAATACTGTACTCACAAATATTTTTCGAGCCCAGCCTCTTGGGTCTGTAAAACACTCAAACACTCATATTTTTTCTCTTTTCATTTGGTTCTGCACCATTCATTGACTTGAGCATCGGAGTTTATTCTCCAGTAATCTAGCTTCACTCTTAACTTATTTTTCTGTAATTTTAGATAGTTTCCGAAAAAGTTCTACGTCGATCATAACAATAAATCTGTGTTATGTGTTGAATCTTTTATCCCTAAAAAATTTGGACAGCAACAAGTATATAATCGAAAAAGAAATAGCATTGCATAGATTTTTGTCAAGAGACTGAAAATCAAGAAGTGACTGCAACCAGAATATCAATCCCTTGACACCGAAACTTAGAAATATCATTTAAGTTTCAACGTATGAGCCCTTCCTTCCATTCTTCTCTTCACGGAGCTCCTTAGGCAGTCTCCATACCTAACTTTCTTGTACATCTTGTTTGGCCTCCGATAATCTACTAGATGGTCTAATGGCTCAACATCCGCATGGTCAAGAGGAGGTGTAAATGATGCATAAGAAATCCTCGCCTTATTCTCGTTTGTCACAGCTCTGTGCTCAATGATCTTATACTTACCATTACTCAAAATCTGTGGTAACAGTATACAGAAGATAAGTTTGTTAAATGCTCTTGTTTCTGCATTACATTCTATTTAATTTTGGTGAGAACAAAGTTGCTGAATTAGTAGTTTAGGTACCTCGATAACATCTCCAACGTTCACAACTAGAGCATTTGGAACAGGTTTAACCGACCCACCATCCATTGTGCTTGATCTGTAAGCCATTGACAACATTTTCTTGCATAAGAATGCTTATGCTGCTTGTGTTGAGTGTGAACTTATTACCAATACGTGATCTGCCCTCCAGCATGCAGGGTAATAGTTCAATCGCAGAGCTTGCAGTTCATTATGCAGTCCCAGGAAGGCATCCTTATCCATCCCCATGATTGTAGAAATAGAACGTAAGAGCTCGTCTCCAACACTTTGAACTCCCTTTGAATATGCATCCAATGATCTCTCTGTGTTAATGCAATATTTTGATTAATAGTAATAGATGGGGAATTGCTATGACTTTAATAAAATGAATAGAGAACTTATTGAAGCTCTCTGGTATGCCTGGAGAGAACTTGAGTTTCTGATATTGAGTAAGGTAAACAACAGGGATCTACGCACCTTGACCAATCAAGTATTTGCTCTCCGCTCTTCCGAGACCACACATATGCATGCGAGTATCCTTGAATGTCATCAGAAGGCATTGCATACTTGTTCTTCTCTTCTAATGGAAGCTTGAAAAACTCATTGGTAGCATTTTTCGTATTCTGCAACGCCTCTTTTTCCACCCCATGATTCACCTCCTACAAAGGATTATTTTCAGTTACTAAGATTTGCAAACGATGGTATTGCATGGCCGTAATATCAGGTTCATTCTTGTATACCTGAAAGAAGCCCACTATTTGCAAGCAAGATCCAGTTTGTTCACCTCCTCCACGTCATCTGTCCAGAGTAGTACAAATCAGTAACAGGAATCTCTGAAGAAAGTTGAAACGTCTCGTTCAGTTGAGGTCTGTCTTCTAGGATTCTTATATATTTTCAGGAACATGCAAAGGGTCCTTCCTCACCAATTCTTGAACATTCGGTACTGTAGAGATGGTGCATAAGCGGGTGCATCCGCGGTTTCTACAAAGGTCTTATCAGAGTATGAACCCATCTTTTCTCTTTTAAGATGAACTGCTGTTTCTGTCAATTCAAAGAGAATCAAGCACCAGGTATTCATACTTATAGTTCAATGCTCCGGTGACCCGTGATCTATCTCACTTTATCTGTTAGCGAAAAGGGATCCTATAACTTTTTTAATTAAGATTCCTCTAAAGTAGAACATTTGGAATCTTTTCCTTGTCTAAACTGGATTTTTGATGCATAGTATATTTGTTTATTTGGTGAATTTGTCTAATTTACGTATCCTCCCTCCCTGTTTTCTCACTCGGACACTTCAAGGAGATAAGCTTAGGTTTGTTGCATTTAATTTAGCATTTTTGAGCTTTCAAGCTATACTGGGTACCCTTCTTTTATTATTTTGTGACATATCTTGAAATCTAAATCTTAGTTCTTGTTTCCGTGTGTTCTTGGCATTTGCGTAAAGTCTAAGAAATGATTACTTTCATTTTGCTGGAATTTTCCTATTGTTGTAAGGATGAAATTGCCTTTCAGGTGACTACTGTCGGAATTTGTATGGTTCATAACTTCTCGTAGGAAGCATTCATCCAAATCTGATCAAAGTAGTAGAACATGGGCCCCCTTAAAACTATTGGTGAATAAAGCATTTAACCAGTGTGCTTGACTAAAAGATCTTATACAGTAACAAAGACTTCGGTTTCTACTACAAAGAGATATGATCAAAGTACGAACTAGACGACACTCCATCTATTAATAGAACAGAGTACATCTGTTAACCAACGGGTCTTCATAACCTTATCATCTATTAAAGACAAAATAAAATGAAAACAATCCATATATTTTAACTGAACTGACTGGAAAAATGAGAGACACTCTCACTAATCCTTTAGCAAACGCCAATACCAGAATTGTGTCATTTCGGAGGGCAGAAAGTGATCACATATCGCGAAGCCCTGCATTTATTAAGGCTGGACGAGTCATCAAATGCGTAACTATAGGCCTTTGGGCATATAGCCTTGAACAGATGAGCAAAAAGTGTAGGCTTGCAAGTTTTCGGATTTCCATAATCCCCTGTACAGCAATATTTAGCGGATTGCATTGCTAAGCAGGCGCTTTTGCATCCCACCACTTTGCCTCCTACCTTCACTTCCAGAGCTGATGGGCAGCAAATGTTCAAATCAACATCACACGACGCAACACCACACCCAATTCCTCCACCAACAGGCTTCATTGACACCGGCAAGTTAAAGCCATCCACCAAACTAACATCATAGAAATGCAAAGGAGAAGAAGATGTTCCAAGTGTCATTTCCACCACAGTTGCTGGAGGAGCACCACCAATGCCTTGGCAATGAAGTTTTCCTGCACAATCTCCAGTGTCACACGAGCCTTTCCCATTACTGTCAAAACGACATCCTTGTCTTCCCCATATCCTTCCCGACCACTTTTCAGGCACATCAAGAACTACTTCCTCCCCACTTCTAATTGTGAAACCTCCATCTTCTGGGGTCGGCTTCCCTGCAGTGCCAAGTATTCCAGGCCATAAAGTTTCCCGACAGTTGTTCACAAGTATGAGTTGAGTCCCATCTGCAAGCAAACACAATCAGTAATGGTGAATGATATCAACCATCTAAAACCAATTGATGCTCCTCAGATAAAAAAAAAGAAAATGAAAGGAAATTGTACCTGTAATTGTAAAAGATATCAGCAAAAAGAAGAGAAGTGGGAAGAGACCTGAAGAAGTTTTCATGGTTTCTAGTAAGAGATTAGTGGGAACTCTTAACATCCCAATATGTAGGCACAAGGATAGGTGAAGATAACTGCAAGCTTTTTAAATGTAACCAATGGGTTGTGGCCACTTGATAGTTGATATCTTTTGCTTTATTTTCTCTCTTCTATAGACCGACTTTAACTTTGTTAATGAAGTGCGTATATGCATTTCTTCCAATCGGGGGTTTCTTTTTATCATGTGATATAAAATTAAAAATGTGGATGGACAGAAACAGAAACATATTAAAATAGGATTAAAACATAATCATTACGAATATAAAGGGTCAGTGAATTGAGGAGATATGATTATTCCTTTCACTTTGTTCTATAACACCGCATAAGCTCTTATCTTTAGTGTTTAGCAAGCAGATTATTTTGTGGGCATGGAGTAAAAACATTACATTCATGAAGGGTGTTTAATTGAAAAGAAAAAAGGTAGAAATAACAGATTGTTAAAGAAAGTTTATGTTGTGTTGATGAATGATCGACTAATACAAATTGGACGCAAAAATTCTGCATCATTAATCATGCTAATAATCTGGGGTTGGGAAATTATTTCTACAAGCTGAAATATAACCTTGGTTTTCTTTACATATTTATATGTCTATATGTCGTGTTGATTAAGAATAAGACTGAAAGTGCGTAATTATCAATTAATTATACAACATTGTTACGCTTATAACATATTAAATTCTATTATTTATTACAAAATTTACTTGTAATTTGTAAATTTAAATTAAAAATCACCTTCATTAAGTACTAGTTAGAGCTACAAATATACAAAAGATGGAGAGGAGCCGTTTTTAATTTTTGGTCTATCAAATTAATCAAAGAGAAATGACTAGTCGTGATGAAGAGTTTTTTTTTATAGTTTGAAAGTCGAAAGACTATTAAACGACACATCGTTTTTCTGCAATATACTTCTGAAACCCAAGAGTTTCGCGATTTCTAATCAGTAGCTGAGATGATGCGCGCCATTTTCAAGTTGTCTTGATTAGCGACTAACGTCGCCCGAGCCAACCGATTGCCGGCACCCACCTGCCATGGAGCCTGCCTGATCTCTCCGTCGCCATCGGTGAGATTACTCCATGAGGGAAACAAAATCAATGGTGTTGAGGGGATTTCGGTGATCTACCATCCGGGCGTAGATTTTGAAGAAGATATGCTAAGTTTTTTTCTCTAAAACAATTTAGACATCAACAATCATGATTGCGAAGTAACTTGTCTTGGGCCTTGTCATACCATCCCGAGCAAGCACTATTAAATTCTTTGTTTGGTAACAAAAAAAAAAAAAAAAAGAGAAGCTCCCCCTCGCTCTATCCCATGTCAGTAATCTTTGTAAGCACTCTTTTTCTCTCTTTTATTTGCCATACAATATTTTACAATCGAAGTTTAATCGTTGAAAAACTTGTTTTACTTATAGACTTTATTTTTGTGTGCTTTTCAGTTACTAGGACGTAGTTATCATATGAGTTATAAAGCAATCTAGTTCAACCCAAGAAAAATTCCGACCCGGGGCGAAATAAAAGCTGTCTTCAACAATCTTTGCAAGACAAATTTATGTGGTGTTTAGAAGGTTCTCCCCAAAAAAATCTTAACAGACGGTTTGATGCTTCAGATGATCAATTATGCTCTATCTCATACAGGATGTGAGAAATCAGGTGATTTTGATTTCCTAACTAAAATAAGTTCCAGTTTAACCAATTTTGAGCTCAAGTTTTCTTCTTTTTGAAAAATAATTTTGATGAATTGTGACACGTGTTATGCATAAGTAGATGAATCGTATGGACAAGCTACGCTAGTGATGAAGCAGAGACAGGTGATGGGCAATGTGCTGAAAGTTGGAGAGGAATTGCGTTGCTTTTGGTTATTCAAGAATAATTTTTATTTTTGAATGTCTGTATTTTAGGGGAAATTATACGGACGCCATTTAGAAGCTGCAGAAAGTTGAAAATTTCAAAACCTCTTGTTTGGGAGTTAGAGGTGTGTTTTTTCTCTTCAAAAAATTGTGTTTTGTGTTCAAATTTGTCTTGTTTCATCTTATGATGCTAAGATTATTGATTAAATTCCATTTTCCATTTTATTTCTTTTGGTTATTCGAGAATAATTTTTATTTTTGTATGGCTGTTTTCTAGGGGAAATTATAAAGACGCCATTGAGAAGCTTCAGGAAGTTGAAAATTTCGAAAGTTCTTGTTTGGGAGTCAGAGGTGTGTTTTTTCTCTTCAAAAAATTGCGTTTTGTGTTCAAATTTGTCTTGTTTCATCTTATGACGCTAAGATTGTTGATTAAAATCGTCTTTGGTTTTAGTTGATGCCATGGAAGCCCTCGTTGGGCTCCATTTACAGTCGGGGCAGGTAAGTTGTGACCAACAATTAATTGGCCTCTTGATTTCTATCAATTACATATATAGAATTTAAAATCTATCTGGAGATGATTCTCCTTATAGAGGATGATACTTTGTCAGTGGTTGCAGATAAGTGCTTACAACTTTGAGAAAAGTACAAAACTAAAAGTGAAGAGGAATAGGGAGCCCTTAAACTCTCCCGTTAATGCAGTAAAAGGACTAAATTGAGCTTGCTCGCAGTAATCTTGAATCAGGTACAGCTAAAGCCCTTGCAAAATGTTGGTTGATTCTTCTAATATATGCTTTTGTTGTCTCTTAATTTGGCTTGCTTCAATGCCGCTAAAGCTTGCTTTGAAGGATTTCAGGAGAATGAGGGTTGCTTCAGTTAGTTTATTTTTGTTGTAGTTCTTATGAAAGACATTGTTGTTCAATATATTGAAGTTGTTATCTGTAGGCAGTGCTGCTTTGTCATATGGAGAATACTTGAGTGCGATGCGGAACTTTTCGTTGGCTAAGAAGTTCTACCAGAAGGTGATTGAAGTATTGGACGAACGAAAAGATTTTAGTGAGACATGAATGCCTTAGAATCATGTAATATGGCTTTAGAGGAAGTTGCCTTGGCAGCTAGCTTTGCACTAGGACAGCCTGAGGCATACATGGGGTAAGGCTTGGATTCCTGGAAAGTGCCTTTTAACTGTTGTTTATCATGATATCATTTTCTGATGCCATATGCCCATAGCCCCAATAACCCCAAATTCAGGAACTTTGGTGATGCTGAGGAAATACTTACCCGGTCATTAACTAAAACAGAGGAACTTTTTGGTGCGTTGCCTTGGATTTGTTTTCTTTACCATTGTTGTACGTATTTTGTTAGCTATTCAGAGTCTTATTGGGGTTTTATTGATTTTTAGGCTCTCACCATCCAAAGTTGGAGTTGTCTTAACCTGCGTTCAAGCGCTCTTTTAATTCAAGAGGTCAATTTCCATATTACCTGATACTTTTATTTGGACAATTTTAAATTTGAACGTCTAGAAAAACAAGTTTCATAGGCATTTTCTTTTAATGTTGATGCTCGACTTCTGTAACCTGGGATTACTACAACTGGTTCTATGAAATTCTGCTAGAGTAAGTTAAATTGGTCAGTTTTAGGATATTCTTTTGGTCTTGTATGAGTTTGTTTCCTTTTACCAGGAGACAAAATATTGCTGAAGCAGAGACTTTTTTCAAGTAGGTGGACATTTATGAAGTTATATTTGAATTTTTGATTTCTTGATGAAGTGATAACTGATTCAAGTTAATGGCTTTTAATCTGGTAAGTCATATTGGGGTTATCTTCATGTAATATTTTTAACAGTATATTTTCTGACAGGGGCTTTATAGAAGGGCATTGGAGTTTCTGAAAGCTCCACCAATGGTGTCTGAAGGTACAGAGAAAGTCTTAGCCATTTACCATTCTGTGCATGCAACTATGCAAGATTAGAATAACAGTCTTTTGTTGCTCAGGTGCAGAGGCAAAAGTATAGTCGCCCTTGCAAGAGGTATACTCGAATATTGTTAGTGATTTTTCTTTTCCATTGCTCAATTAGCCTCCTATCTATGTGCATCGATCTCATCTCACTGATGACAGTAGTCATCATGGTGGCTTGACGCTGTGATGATGCACGCATATTATACCTTGCACTGGACCTGATCATTTACTTCTTGCACGTCCTGCAGATTAGTGATCTAAAAATTGTATGTATTACTCAGTCATGAAGTTGTTGTAATATAATGTCATGATTGCAGTTTCTCTTAATTCCTTGAACATTTGGATGCAGTCATCAACGTAGTTCTAAATTTTTTCTCTGTGTTTACGGCTTAGCATGCTGTGCTGATTTGAGGCACGCATTAGTCATTTGTAGCACGAGGGATGCATGCAGTATCTGACATAGTATCAAAGACTAGAATTTGTTTTCAGGGGATGTCTCACGATGCAGCACACATGCATAATGCTGTCTTGTTGCAGAGTGCAGACTAATTGGGTTGCTTTTAAGGTTGACTTCTAGGCATATCTTTGGCAATTATCCTGTTGATTGATTGTGTAGGTGGACCAAGCACTTTGTGTATAACAGCACAGAAAGGAAGAAGGTGGGAGAATGAAAATATGGGCAGAGGCTGAATGGAGAAACCGTCGTGTTTGCTTGCTCAGGCTCTGCATTTCTCAAAGCCTGCTAATAAAGTGCTCATTATTGACGCTCGAACCATTCGGGCCATGTAATAATCTCTTTCCAGCTTATGCAGCTGATGGCTGTCTATCCTTGGTTGTACACAACAGGCCAAGGTTATAATTGACACCATTCCAGGATCTTGAGCAATAGCTAAAAACTCTTGGTAGTACGTCACAAGGCAAAGTGAGAATTGACTTCAAAATCATGGCCCGTCATCATTACTGGCTCTGGGTATGAATCTATGTATTGTTTATTGTTGTATTCATTTACCATTATGTAATTTATTTAAACGGATGCACGCATTTTTTTTTCTGTGAGACCTATCCGGCCATTTTTGCGGACGCCAATAATTTTACTGACACAGGCCTCTAAACTTTGTAATATACGCAATTAGTATCTCAAGGCTTATGCACAATATGGCTTTTATTTACTGGCAAGTCTTTGCCTGATTTCGATGGGCTCATATTGGTAGTAATGCTGCTTATCTTTGTGTTAGTCATACAGGACAGCCTACTTTATCATGCATATGCCTTATGGTACGTGAATCTTAGTAATTCCAATTGCACAGAAATCTCTCTCTGAAAGCATAGAAATATATATGAATCCCAGCACAGCCCATCATGAATGTATAGGATAGGCAATCGGGTAAAATAATCCAAGGCAGGGTCCCATTTATAAGAAATAGCAAATTCAAAATGCCAACGGCTGCTGGACAACACATTTAGATCTTATAGCTTGATGAGTACCATACAATGCATTCAGAGTTAAAACGAAGAATTATAAATGCTGTCACAAGAATGTTTCTCGAATATCAGTCATGTCTGCCTAGTACGATGCATTTGCATACATGTATGCCCGGATTAAATTTTCAGAGAGGAAGATTAAGACCCCTCCCAACTTCCACCCCAATGACCTGGAGAATCCCCTTTTTCAATATCTGAAAAGAAAAGGCACACACACAGAACTAAGCAATAAAGCAAAAATTTTAAGAAGCACGTTTCTTGTTCAAAATGGTTCCCAAATGAACTCAAGTTGGGAGACAGAACTCACCAATTCTGCAATAAAAGTTCCAATAAGGCCTATCATACAAGCTCTAGAATTCCATATCTCAGCAGTCCTGGTAAATCCAAGAAAAGGGGCTTGGAATTTTGGCTGCACTTTCGGCAATTCCACCTGAAAAATTCGAACACCCATTTATACTCTCAACCGAATTTTCTGTCAAAATAATTTTAAAACACAACCATGGAATATTCTGGCAATGAAAAAACCAGAAACAATAAGAACCCATGACAACAGCAAAGAACAAAGCAGGAACATACCCCAGCGGGAAGCTTTGCAGCTTGCACTCTGAAAGAGGCTCGGTTCTTGGAGTTTGTATCAATCTTACCATGAGTGTTGAACATCGACAGTCCCTGGTTTTGGAGATGAATATTTAAAAATCCAGTAGACAGGAAAGTAGATGAGATGACCGACGAAGTTGCCATGATTATGGTTTCAAAACTGAAGATACTGCTTCGCTCTCCGCGTTTTTCCTGTACTCCACAGCGCAATCTGCATATCAGTCTGCTGGGGCTCCACGTTGTAAAGATTTTAGTGGATATCTTGGATTACTGCCCCGCAAGATTGACTGGTTTGTGACATACGGCTCAGAATAATATCCAATAGGTGATTGCCACGTTAGTTTGGAAATGAATGAGTGAGGATTATATTTGATTGATTACTGTTTGATATCATTTTAAGAAATTAACGTACGGTACAAGATAAACCTAAATCCCGGAAATACAAATTTAAAACTTGATTTTAAATTTATGTTACTTAAATTTTAAATTTTATATATCATATATTGCACAATGTATGAATCTCTTAAAATTACATTATCTAATATTTTAATATATCAATTCATCAATATACGGTAACCAAGTCTCAATAATGATTAGGGTTGAATCCTATCATTTTAATAAAGTACAATTAAATAAATATTTGTATTAAAACTAATAATCATATTGATGATTTTTTTAAAAGTAATTGTATTAGATTAAATAAATACAAATGTAAAATGATTTACTTTATGTTTATATGGATGAAGTTTGCTCCTATGCTCAGAATTGTCTTATAGAGTTAACTTAGAAAAAGTTTAACGTAATAAACTCAACATAACAGCTAATAAAAAAAATAAAAAAAAAAAAGATATATTTTTTTAAAATGCATATTATTTTTAAATTAAGAATTTACTGATAAAATATGTTAGATTACAGCTGACTCAATAGTTCAAGCTATTATTAGAATTTGAAAGCAAGATAATTAATTAAGACATGAGATATTGATTCAACAATTTTACTAAAAAAAAAATGTGTGATTAAATTTTCTTCAATATTTTTTATAGCAAAATTCTTCTAAAGGTGAACCGAGGTTGATTTTTTTTATTTTTTTATTTTTTACAGTATTGAGAAGAAATATTTTTTACGAGGTATTCCCGAGACTTAGTGTGCTGATTATTCTTTAGGAATGGGTTGAAATGAATAGTCGACGCGGTGGAAACGTCCTCTCATAAGTGGATTAATAGTTGATAGCACCGTAAGGGCTGCTGCACTGCAAATACGGATTAATTTTTATACATGGTTAACTGAACTCATTCTTTGTGGATGACTGATGGTCAAGTTACTTAAGGTGTGATTTTATTAGATTTTAAATATAAATACAAATTGTGTCGCACACAATTCTTGCTGAATCCTACCAATTTGTTGATCAAATCTCTCTTTCACGCATGGGGATATGCAAGTATTAAAGGTTAAATATTTTTGTTACTACGAGTAATAATACTACACACTTCCTAAGACGAGCAAATTAAACAGGACATAACCCAATGTGTTGATGGGTTTGTTAATTGTATACAAGAATGAGAGGCATATATGATACATATGGCAATATATATTTTGTTTGCCTTGAGCAAACCTTAATCCTTAAGACAATCATTAAAATCTAGTGAGACAACGATGATCGTTCGACAAACTTCTTCCTGTTATTCCTTCCTTCTCTTCTTAAATGACACAAGATTAATGTTGGAATCGGGCATCTGGTTGAAGATAGAGAGATCAACCTGGCTATCATAAATGTCAATCCGCTCCTTCAACAAGACTGTCGCAGGACTTGATGGCCAATAGAAGGGTTGCCCACAAACTACTGTAATTGATGGTTTCATGATCCCATGACACTTCACAAGATCATCCTAGTAAAATCAAAAAATACATATTATTATCATGAGTAGACATACAGCTTATTATATCTAATATTCAAGCTGAGAAATAGAGGGGTTTTAATAATTGTACTTACTTTTTGATCTTGATTGAAGAGCCTAGTGATATAGGTAAGGTGGGCATAAGATGCTGCAATTAACTCATCTAGAATGCACCGTAAAGCAGATGCGGCAACAACACTTGGTCGATACTCCAACAGCCTGACATCTGCGCCAATTTAGGTTAAAATTTAATCGAGGGTGGTGATGGTGGTGATTTGGTATAGCAATTTCTTCTGCAGCAACTTCTCGTACATAAGTTGTTTGTTTAAAATACAAGGTACAATTTATAGAAAAACAGCAAATACTGGAATAATCATTGTGGTAGAATTGAAGCAGTGGCATTGACATCAAATTTCTAATTCAGCATTGGCGACAAGATGGTGAGAGATCGATGGAAAATATACCTAATATAGTTTCAAGAAGCAGCCTTGTGAATTGGGTTGATAACTCACTGCGAACGTAAGATTCGAGAGAGTCGAAATTCGATATTAGGAGCTCTACATATGAGTAAGTCGTAATACAGCCAAGGCGCCATCCCAAAGCCTGTAACAGTGTTAGTTCCATTCGCCGGATAGTTCTGGATTGAAATGAATAATCGAGTTCCTCCGTCTTCAACCACAAGAAGTACAGTTGTCAGCCGGTTATTATTTCAGGATAATATCAACTTAAAATCATAATTGTCAGAACAACAGTCACCTGAATTTCATGCAAGGAAGGACAGGAAGTCTCAATAAATTTTGATGCTACAGATAAACATGCCACTGATAGTAATTCAACCATCCAATACTTCCATTCCTGAAGTATAAAATAAACTGTAAATTTAAGCTTCAAATTATGAGGAAATAACTCTGAACAACTGAAGAGAGAGAAAAAGATTATAGATGGAATATTTTGTTACTTGGTGTTGGTTCATGGATATGAATCGATCAAAGTAATTTGCTGCGTTGAAAACAGTTCCGACAGAGAGATTTGTCCGACGGCCAGACTGAAAACATAAATGACACAGATAGATTGTTGTTACGGAAAAAACCTAATGGACCAAAATAAAGTAAACAAGAATGTAATGATATCCGTATATATGCATATATA
Source organism: Trichilia hirta (assembly GCA_035221805.1). Taxonomy (NCBI): domain Eukaryota; kingdom Viridiplantae; phylum Streptophyta; class Magnoliopsida; order Sapindales; family Meliaceae; genus Trichilia; species Trichilia hirta. Next base: position 3,279,425 of record JAWDEX010000005.1, on the reverse strand, counting down.
CGACATTAAGTTTCTTTTTCTTTTCTTTTTCTATATTTCGGGAATCAATTTCAGAACAACTAACCTTCATAAGCCATTGAATAGCTCTGAACCTAAAGTGTATCAAATTATTCGATTGAACATACTCAGCATATCCTGGTTCAGGCAAGTAACTCAGCTCCTTCTGAAGGCAAATAATACTACCTTGTTCACATTCTTCCTTATTCGCGTTAAAGAAATTAAAAGGATAGCTCTCTAAAATGCAATGTTTGGATTCATGGAGAAAAAAATCCGAAGTGTCTGGACTTGAAAGCCACACCTCATCGCAAAGCAAACTCTCCATATTTAATCACTTTCAGTTTCCAAGCAAAAGCCCTACCAAACAACTATGAATCTATATAATATGGACAATCGTCTGACATGAAAATCTATGCAGCATGTACATCAAATCACCGTACTTCAAACAATAATAGAAGAAAGAAACCGTGAAACTGAAAGAGACTAAAAGGAGTGTAGGAGAAGATAGAGTTTATAGTCCTACATAAATTTTAATAGATGATGGGGTGGCTGGTTTGGATCGAGAGAAGAGAGATATAAAAAGAAGATGACGTTCCACATGAAAAGGGTTAAATGCTGCCATGGATATTTTTTTTACTACAGTTAACCAATTGCGTGACCGCACGAGGACAGTTCATGACATTATTGCATAAATGTGCTAGACCCTTCGATACTGGGAAAGAGCAATGCAGTGTTATTTGTAGCGTAGTTTTCTAGTGAATAAGAAGGTTTAGAAGAAAGAATTAGAGCTCCATTTTTGTCACGTAAGAGAGATCGGTTTGTCAGTTGTGATCGTGGACCCACCCCCACGTTTTGAGCGATGAATTGTTGATCATGAGGAGGAGCAGTAACTGCAGCTTCAACTAATCAACGCGGTTGATTCAATAGGTTTTTACTCTGCACGAGATACTTCACTAATAGTAATCAATCAGTAACATCATAAGGAACTACTGTTTGCTGTTGCTGTTTGCATCACACGGGCAGAATTGGCTGCTGGGATTTTTTTATTTTTTTTATTCAGGAAAAATGAAAATATGCGTATGCTCATTTATATGCCTATATCTAACCATAAGATATAGTCATGGTTTTTATAATTTTATTTTATTTTGTTTTGTTTCTTATGTATGACAGACCATTTGAGAAACTTGAACATAAGAGCTTGAAATCGCCTTTGCCCATATATCCTGACTTCAGTGAAATTATAATAAAAGAAACCGTGATTGAATTATGAATATAATCTTTTGTGAACATTAAAAGAATAAAATATTTTGAAAACACCAAAACAGTACCCTAATTATCTCATAAACTTAATGCATCCTCTGTTCCCTTCGTCACATAAGTTAATTTTTTTTTATACCTGGTTCGAGCGGTTTTACGAATTGCTTATAGCCATTCAAAGTTAACATTGGCTCAAGTTGTACAGAATGAATGTATCAGAGTGGTAGTTAAATGCGATGTCAGCAAAGAATGAGATGGAAGTAATTCAATTGGGTTGTCCAACACCGTTGTATTAACTAGCTACAAAGATGCACCACAAACTTCCGTGAACTGTAATGATTGATTGAACATTCATTTAAAAGTTCATTACAAGGAACAAATAGAAAGAGGCACGATATGTGCTCGTAGGCTAGTACGTGCGCTTAAAGAAATGCATATCTCATTAACTTAATTTATCAATACATATTCATTGAACTACCTGAAGCCTTCAAAATTTTCCCGGTTTTCAGCGATGTTTATCAAGGAATCTTGATCAATAGAGTTCTCGAATTGTTGCAGCTAGTGGCATCACTTGTGTTTTGTTTTTATTGCAACTCATATGATGAAAAACTGAATCCAGATCTTTCCTCGTTGGTGCATTTCAGCTCAAGCTTCTGAAAAGGGCTACAGTTTGATTTGAGGGCATTTCATCAATTACATTGATACAACAAGCTTATGCACATAAACCAAGAGAAAAAATCATTGGCATTCTATTATCAAAATGGCAGGTTCCCGAAAGTCAGATCAGCAGTCAACTAATTTTTAAGAAAAGAGTTGCAGTATCCAAGCTTAAAAATGAAAAGGCAGCAAAAAAGTACCTGCTATTGGGATCAAAATAGAAGCCACTAATGGAGCCATCACTACAAGAGAAGCAGACATAGTAAAATCCTGCTATAGTTAGCCCACAGTCTGTTCCAACATTCACAAAGTATTGCTCTTTCCATCTCTGCAATGGCAAATTAGAAAATTACATGTTATTTGACAATCAAAACTTCAGACATAAATTATTGAGTAATGCTGGATCTACAAAGAATTTTTTACATAAATGGGATTTTACATAGAAATTTTAACATAGATGGCGTGATAGAGATATGGCACATGCCAGTAGCCTGTTAGCTATTTATTATTTTTAATACATCACAGTACCATGACCCATCTGTAAAGGCACAAAGCATGCTACTATATAACATTAAAATAAGCTACTGTTGTTTAGTTAAAAACCATTTCTAAAATCATAAATATACTATTACTCTTAATAAAAAGCACTTAAACAAGATTACCATAAATATATATTGGTAGTTACTCAGATCCAAAGATTTGCCACCGTCAACCTCCACTTGATTCTGAAAAGAAAAGGGTCAATCAAATGAGAACACAATTTTGCATAAGAGAAATGTAATTCTTGCCTATGATATAGAAATATGTAAACTTTTAACTCCTTACCAAGAGGGGCGAAAACGATGGAAATTTTGTCCAGTGCCGTATATCATCCTCTGGCCTGTAAAATACCATGTACTTATCACATCTTATTTTTTTGATAGGAGTGTTTATCACTTCTCTTAGAAAGAAGTCAGAAAGTAAAGAATTGTTGTTCAACATCAATGTCAAGCTAACAGCTTTCACACCCAACCAAAAAAAAAAAAAAAGGAAAAACAATAGAAAGATAGAGAGATGGATACGTTGCTTACCATTTGCCGGTGTAAAACGTATAATTTTTGGTATCAACAATCTCTCCCTCCCAGAAGGTTACTACCTGAATGCATCACAAAAACAAAAATCTGATGGTGTGACAAAGGAATTATGTAAATTTGACCAAATTTCAAAATCAATACTAGAACACCTGTTAGGCTCCAATAAATAACAATGGCAGAGAGAGAGAAAGAGATCACAAAAACAAAAATCTGATGAGGTTACAACGGAATTATGTGAATTTGACCAAATATCAAAATCAATACTAAAACGCCTGTTAAGCTTCATTAAATAACAATAACACACACAGAGTGAGCGAGTGAGTGAAACTTAAGCGGATTGAAAATGCCTTGTAAAACACAGGTGCATACGTGAGATTATATTTTGCCACAGCGAATTTATATTGGGATAAAGATTTTATTGACATTCCCTAGATTATTTTAAGTGAAACATTTCTCTATTAAATTGTTTTATTGTCTAGCAATTTTTGATTCCTATCAATCAGCTATAGCCATAACCGTACTGCTCTTACACAGTCGGTTAAACTAGTAGAACAATTTGGCTTAAAACAGAATAAAAGCACCTAACTGTTATTTTATTTTAATATAATAATTAACAGATATGAATGAAAGAGAAATTTGCCATATCTAGGACACAACAACGTGCCATACCTTGCAAATTAACATTGGTACCAGAGAGAAAAATTAAACCATGTATACATTTTTTTTATATATAAATAGGGCTGGTTTAATCAATAGAAAAAAAGAAGAGCGAAAAATGATATGCATTTAAAAATTAACAATCAATAAAGCAGGTTGACACAGTTAAAGTTGAACATGGATTGACAAATATCTTTCAATATCAAATCTCTAAAATTAAAAAAGAATCCGATAAAAAGTGGACCGAAGGACAAAACACTTACCGGTGTGTCTGCCATAGGAACATTCAGAGCTTCCATGGTGCCACACAGATATCCATGTTCAAGGTCACAACCTTGTATCCGGACATTCACTCTCCAAGCTTCCTCCTTTTGTAGATTTGAAACATTTTGAGTGCCCGAGAAGGCCTACATCAAAAATATGCCATGATTTATTGAAGCTAATTAATTTATGCATAACAAGGCGTACCGCCTCTAGAGATGGAAATCATAAATCTCAGGTGTGCAAGCAGAAACTTGTATCAGCATGAGTTCATCACTTTACAAATATTCACGAACATGTATGTGAACCTTTTTCAAAAAAACAACCGTCTCAACAAAAGAATTTCTAATAATAGGAAGGCAATGAATCATTTAAACCACTTGTTGCAAAAAATTGAAAAGATTTTTTAAATGAACATTGAAAATTTATATAAATGCTTATTCAAGACAATCATTTAAGAATGCAATTCTCAAAACACAAAGCATGCTTAATGTGCCGACATTTGCATCAACAAGTACAGAAAATACTCCTCAGAACCAACACACACGCAAAAAAAAAAAGGGTAAAAAAGAAAAAAGAAAAGAAAAAGAAAAAAAAAAAAGAAGCGAAAAGAAAAGGAAAAAAGAAAACTTTACCTGTCCAACACTCAAAAGCGTGCAAATTGGGGGCGAAGTTAGTCCAGAACTTGCACCTTCAGTTCAGGAAACTTGTTATGATCTCACAGAACACAGATTATAACAATTCTACGGTAATAGAGAAAAAAATAAATCATCTCCATACCCTAAATTCACGCACAGTCCACAGTTCTAAATTAATTGCACTTCAATAAAACCGACATGAATTTGAGAACAGAATACCTGAAATTTGAGACGGTGCTGAGCTTTCGACCACTCTCACTGGCATTTCTTGATTGATCGATCAAATTTGCCCTACAGGATTGAAATTGTAAGAGACGACAAGGTTTAGAGCTTAACAAGTCCGATTGACGAACCGATCCGCCCGCTCAGGGAGTTTGCTCATCCTGTACGTTTGGGCTGCATGGCGTTTCTAGTTAAGTCGAGATGGAGGCCCAGAAATTTATTAAAACACAAAAAAGCGTGTGTAGCATTTTACTGACACTTTTTTTTTCCCCTAAATTTCTGTTGCCTAGTTCCATTTACTTTGTAGTTTCTTGAACTTCTCTTTCCACGGCAGCACACAGTTCACTGTCCAATTTAGTTGGTAGAATGGAACTTCTATATGTAACTAATGAACGGTGTGGTAATTGAAGTCAACTACCGCAGACATTTTGGACTAATTAACATGCCTATAATTGAATTAGACCAACCCAATTCACATTGAAAAAGGACGAGTAGTTCAGAATTTACAAGCAAAACAACTTGCATTGATTTGCATTTTAATACATAGATAAAGCTTATTAATACACTTAAAAGAATATGTCCATATTTTCCTTGTTAACTTTAGTCTTTTTAATGAAATTAAAGGTTATTTAAAGTTGTCTCCATTAATTTTTAGTCGAAAATAAATCTTTTAATATGCTTAAAAAGTCTTGAATTATAATTAAGATTTATTTGATATTATGATATTGTTATTATTAAAATAAAGTACAAATGTTAAGTATTTAAGTAAAATTGTATGCATTATACTAAAAAATTAGTGTTATTAAGTATTTTTTTAATTGTATGTGTTGATGAATTTTTATTAGACCACTTTTTTACCTCAGAACATGGAGAGGTTGGATTTACTGGTGGATCGGACTTAGGTGACCTGAGATTGCAAATTTATTCCCATCCTATTTAGGCTCAAGAATCTCAATCTAACTCTAAATCTTCGTTATAAAAAATGGGAGACCAAGTAAGGCGAGCAACATTTACTTTCTAAAACTTGTTAAAATATTTTATCACATTTAAAACTTAGTGTGCTACACTAGCTATATGATAGATATTTATAGCATTACTCTATATCGGTGGGTCATGGTTATGAAATGACCTATTGGCTGTCGAAATATGTCGTATATTATTAAATTAAACTCCCATGTTTTGATGATCTTATGCGCTAAGCTCACTATAAATAAAACATTCACAACCTAGAGAAAGGACTTTGGATCTTCCTAAACTCTCTCAAAAATTACCCGACTCGACCTTTTGGGTCGGTACAAGACAATAAAACACTCCAATCTCTTTTATTTTTATTTTATCATTTCTCTATCATCTTTTTAATCTTATGTCTAATTTAAGAATTAGAGTTTATATGTCAAAAAGTGGCTTTACTCCTAACATTTTCCTTTTTAGTTTTTAGGTAACAACACCCATCTACAGCACAATTTTTGACCTGAAGCAGATTCAATACCCTTAATGAATTACTGAAAAATAAAGTTCGTGTGATGTGCTAGATTTTCTTATTTAAAAAAATTTAGGTATCAATAGCTAGTGTCATCTATAAGAACTGCACAAAAAGCCTTTAGTTAGCTTAAAGACAATCTTTTGGCAAAAATTACAATGAAAATGGCTGAAAATAATCATAGCTATTACTCTTGAAGATTGTAGATAGAAAGGGACAATGACCTCATCTGTCTCACTAATAGAGATCATGCAACAGAATCCTCTAATGAGAATGACCTGTAATATTATAAAATAGTACTACTGATGAATAAGACAACTACAAGAATCAGAGAGTATGAGTCTTTACAATTGATAATAGAGTTAGAGAAGTCAAGGAATAGGCAAGTAAATAAAGAAAAGAAAAGACAAATATTAGAACAAAGAAACAAGCAATTGAAAAAAAAAAAGCTGCAGAGTTGAGAAACTCCTATAAAAATAATACTATAAAAGGGTACATCAGCGAATGCTAGAAACCCTAGATGCGACAGAGAGCCACATTTAATCTAGAGGTAAGGCAAAGCTCAAAGGTTCTATAACTGCAATAGTAACTGGGAATGCTCGCCTTATTACTCTTAAAAAGGAAAAGGGAAAGTTATTGGATTGCAAAAAAGCCCTAGAATAAGGAATTATAGCACTTTAATTTAGATATTCAACCTTTTCGAGCAGATAATGTTAGATATTCTATGCAGTCTTGTAATGGATGCATAGGTAAAAGCTGGACTAAGATAAACTACCATGAATCTTAGATCGCAGCTTAATGAAATCAAGCATTAGGACTGAAATGTTCACCCAACTATACCCTAGGTGATAGATTAATAGGCTTTAGAAGCTTGTGTCTAGAGGATTTTAGAGTAAGTCAAAGCCAATACAAAGGTAGATCTAACCCAGAACTTGAATGATGACTCTAGGGTCAGTAAATATATAAACTCTCTATTCAATAAAATATACTAGAGTTGATAATTTTTCAAAAGTTTAAAAAATGCCCCAAATCACTCTGTACACTGGCAAGACTGATCAAATATTACCCCTCGATAATTTTAGAGAAATAATATTGGTGTAAGGGCTGACAGAAAGTCAGATGAGTCTTTTTTTCTCTTTGACCCTTGAAGGGCAGCTTCGAAAGTCATTAAAGAGTCTGTCTTAATAAACTATTGGCACCTTTAGATAGTTGAGTCAGCTGATTCTGGATGAATTTGAAGCGTCATCTAAATTATTTACAGTGCGAGCTCTCTCTTTCTATTTTAGCAAGGTCCCAACAAAAGTTTTAGAAGTTTTATCAAGAGATTTTATGAGAAAGTGATTGACCTTGGAGCTTTTTATCACCCCTTGGTATTAAAAGGGTTATGCAGAAGGTTTTATGTTAAAAGAGGATGGTATGCGATAAATAATCAGTTTATCACCACTTATGAGGTTGCCCATAAAGAGCTATTTAACAAAATAAAAACTAAAGACTAGGTAATGCTACAAAGACAAGAAAAAGAATGATATGACCACTGTTGCTAGAGGGAGCACTTCTTTTAAGGCCAAAATTGAGAAATAAGAATCATAGAAGTATGAGGAAAGAAAAGAGCGGTGATAAATTATCTAGTTATGACCAAAAAGATAGGATGGTCAACCGGCCTAATACAAAATAAGAGCTGAAAAGAGTAGCACACTTACAAGGTAAGAATTTTAACTCCTTAAAAGTTTTTCTTTTATAGGTACTCTACTATGTAAAGTTGAGCAACCTCTACTTGGCAAAACTGACTCCTGTAAAGTCAAAAAAGGTAAAACAAGTTAGCCATTAGTTTTACAAATACCATGGGCTTTATGGTTATAATACTAATCATTTGGTGGTCGATATGGGAGAGCAATATCCTAGCTCCCCTAGAGTAGTCGATAAAAGACAAAGAATAATGGTGATATCAGGCAGACCAACTTTAGTAAAAAATTTTAACTGATCTAGAAAAAATTATTCATGATATTCTCTACTTAGTCCTGTAAATAGCTTTCATGTTATAAATGTTAGAGAAAAGAAAATGCTAAAAATGGTCTCAATTTTTATCATGATTACTGATGTAAATAAGGTCAAGGTGAATTACTCATACAATAACGCTATTATTATAAGAATGGGCTTGAGAAACAAGTTAATAAATAAAATATTAATTAACACAGGCAGTTTAGCTGACATTATCTTTAAAGAAATATTAAATTTCCCTGGTATTAAGGATCTAAAGTTAAAAAATCTAGAGTTGGCCTTGCATAATTTTAGAGAATTGTCCATTCTACCTTTGAGCATTATTTTTTTTACCCATAACCATGAGAGACAAACCCCACCTAAAAATTACTATAATTAAGTTTCAAGTAGGAGATTTACAAATACCATATTCGATGATCATTAGCTAGCCATTTCTCTCAATAATAAAGGCTAAAGAGAGCATATATTACTTGAAACTGAAGTTTAGAGTTGGTAATGGGATTGATATTATGCAAGATAGTAAAAAAGAAGCACTTTTTTCCTTTACCACTTTTCTCAAGATCATTCTAGTGCCTTTATAAACGGCCTCAAAATTAACAAGTATCCTATCCATCAAATAAAGATATGTAGCAGATTGGGGCAGTCAGAAAGACAAAAAAAAAAGATTTACTTTGAGGTGAAGCCTATTATAAAACTCGTAAAAAAATTAAAAGCCGTGGTCATGGATCATGATAACCTACAAAAAATTGTACAAATTAAGATGCAGTTGGATGATAAAGAAGTATAACTACTTAGAGAGTGCTTCTATTATAATAAGAATATGTTTGCCTGGAATCATGCAAATATACCTAAAATTAACTCCCAGATTATTTCAAAGAAGCAAGCAAGCAACTCAGCATCGAGGCTTGTAAGGCAAAAAAGGCTTGTGTTCAACTAAGATAGAAAAGAGGTTATTTAAGTTGAGGTAGATAAGTTATTGAGAGTTGACTTTATTAGATAGCTTTTTGTTACCTTAGATAGACTAATTGGTAGATTTTATAGCGGGTATCAGTTGTTGTGTTTTATAGATGCCTTTTCTAGTTATAATCAAATAGTAATGCATTTTGTAAATAAGGAAAAGACTATCTTTATTACAGACTAAGGATTATACTATTATTGTGTAATGCCCTTTAGTTTGAAGAATACTGTCATAACCCAATTTTGTCCTCTTTAAGTTTTATTCATATTTCATGTGCCGAATTTGTGATAATGACATGAGGATTAATTTTCAAATTATTCTGTCAAAATTATTTAATAAATTTGTTTCTTGGCTCAAGATACTGAATTTTGATAGCGATGTGTGTCTGTATTTTCAAATTAACCATTAGGGTAATTTTGACAAACTTGCCAATAATGTAGGTGTTTACTATTT
>JAWDEX010000005.1:3233208-3261963 GCA_035221805.1 Trichilia hirta | reverse complement strand
TCATTTGATCTTAGTGTCTTTGGAAAGCTATTTCAATAAACTAAAACTTTTATTTTTGGTCCAAAATTCAATTTTGAATTTGTTACACACTTTTAAGCCTATTTCTAAAGCCCATCATAAGCCCATTACTATTCTAGCCCAGCCCGACCTTGCTTTAGTATTCTATTCATAACTTTTGATACAAAGATCAAAATTATTTGATACAAGTAGCTCAGGTGGTTAAAAGGATGTGCACTAGTTATTTGACATCCAGGGTTCGAATCCTTAGAGGCCGAGCATGAGTTAGCGTAACTCATCTTTCATCTGTTGCACTGAGCTTTACAAGGCTGACCTGGCAAAGCCTAAGTGTTAGGGGCAGAAACGATGTTCACCAACAATAACACCAGGTTAGTTTGTCAAGATTGAAATCTACAATGCAATTCCTAAACAGACAAACTATATTGTCTCAGAAAAGCTATGAGCAATCTTAAAAATGACTCAATCAAATCTTCAGCCTTGCGTTAAGACTATGCTCCCTACCACAAGTCTACTAAAACACATTCATCTTAAACGAACTACTCCCACACAGTTAAGGGAGATGTCTTTGACACTAATCTATTACAACCAATAAAGACAAGAAATAATACAAAATAGTAAGAAAATAAAGAATGCAAAATCTTATCGAATAAAGTTGCTAGTAAAGGCAATGGTTTCAAAAATTATTTTAGTACAAAGGGTTCTATTATGCAAAAATAAGAGTTAAGTGGGAAATTTATGGGTATTTATATCCGTTTTAAGGATAGCAAAATAGCACGACAAATTCCTAAGACTATAATTCGATAGTTCAACCTGTGCCACGTTAATGAGAAATGATGAGATGTTCGAAAGTAACATGCGAACATAAATGAGGCTACTGTTACTGTTACACATGGTAACGTTATGAAAATAGAAAAAGCGCCAACAAACAATTACATCTTTTCAAAAGTGACTGCCTATAAAATGACATAATTGAAATAAATGAATTTATTGGCGATTTATTTTTTATAAAAATTCAAATTATTTTAGGGCACGAAAGTCCACACCAAAAATAAAAGAATAAAAGACAAATTTTTACTATTCTCCAAAAACAGTATAAACTCAGGGGCTCATATTGATCAATTTTCCTAAAACCATCTTTCTGCCTTAAAATATGGAAAAATAGGATTTATTGGTAAACCAGACTCAGGAAACCTAAGACCGCAAGTCTATTCTGAGCCTATTCAGGCCCAAAAATTTCGATCCAAATCCAGCTCTCCGCTATAAAAAATAGAAGACCCAATAAGACGAGCAATATTCACTTTTCAAAGCTTGCTAAAAAGTACTATTACATTTAAGGCTTGATGCATCACACAGTTATACGACTGGCATTTATTGCGCCACCCTATACCAACAGACCATGATTGTAAAATAACCTGTCAATTGCTAAAATATGTTATATATTATCAAATCAAGCTCCCATTCTTCGATAATCACATATATTAAGGTTAGATAAGAGACTTTGGATCTTCTTAGACTCTCTAAGAAATTACTCGACTCAACTATTTGCATCAGTACAAGATAAAAAAACACTCCAATCTCTTTTATTTTCGCTTTATCATTTTTCTATCATTTTTTTTTATCTTATAACTGACTTAAACATCGGAGTTTATATGCTAAAAATTAATTTTATTCTTAACTTTCTCTTTTTAGTTTTTAGATAACAACACCCATTTATAATACAGTTCTCGACCTGAGACGGATTCAATACCCTCAGCGAATTACTGAGAAACAAAATTTGTGCAACGTACTAAATTTTTTTCCTAAAAAGATTTAAGCATCAAAAGTTGCTTAAAATAAAACACTACTATTATAATAACAAATAACCAATGGTCTTAATTGAATTTGAACGGATCGATTATACAGTTAGTAGTACTTAAAAATTTAATGTATTTATTATATAAATATTATTCAAAAAATTGGTTAACCATTCCATGTAACAAAATTATTTATCCAGAAGTTTAAGAAATGCCACAATCCAAAGAGAAGACTAATTACAAGATATATCTAAATAACAAAACAAAACTCTTGACACCTAGTACTTCATTTCAATTATGCTTTGATTTGAACAATGCATCGTTGAGTAGAGTCATCATATACATATAAATCAGTCTTCATATTTTGAGCAAAGTGAAATTTTGAGTATCATCGGCCCCCTGAAAGTAGTGACTCTGCAATGGTTGACGAACATGAAATCGATAAGCCCATAGAAGACGGATATGACATAGCAAAATCATCAAAACCTTCGCGATTTGAAAATTTTAGCCCACTTGCAGAAAGACCAAGAGCTGGTAAATCAGGCAATGCCACATCCCTATCTAAATATCGTACAACCTGGCGCATGCTTGGCCTAGCAGTTGGCTCTGAATGAGAGCAGAGCAATCCAAGTTTTAAAACCAACTCTAGTTCATCAGGTACGTATTCTGTGCCCAAATTTGGATCCCTTGCTTCAAGAAGTTCACCTTTACACAAAAGACCAAACACCCAATCTACCAAAACTTCATCTTCCGTCGAGGATCGTGGGTTTACTGGCCGTCTTCCGGAAGTAACTTCAAGCAAAAAGGCCCCGAAAGCAAACACATCTGTGCTTGTTGTGGCCTTTCCTGTTCTCGTGTGTTCTGGGGCTAGATAACCCAGAGTTCCAACTACATGTGTTGTCTGTGGATCAGTTCCGTGGTCGTACAATCTTGCAAGGCCGAAATCTCCTAACCTTCCGTTCAACTCAGCATCAAGCAGTACATTGCTTGCCTTCACATCTCTGTGAATAACAACTTGTTCCCATTCTTCGTGTAGATAAAGTAGGCCTAATGCTACTCCTTTGATGACCCGAAATCTTTGTCTCCAGTTGAGGGTGACTTTTGGTTGGTCGTAGAGGTACTTATCTAAGCTTCCATTACGCATGTAGTCATAGACCAAAAGCAGCTCTCCCTTACGCCGGCAGTAGCCTAACAATTGTACTAAATTCCGGTGACGGAGACGACCGATACTGATAATTTCTGCAACAAATTCCCGCATCCCTTGTCTTGATTGATGAGAGACCTTCTTCACTGCAATCTCAAGTTTTGATGTGGGCAATATACCTCTATATACTCTGCCAAATCCACCACTACCTAATAGCTCTTTGTCTTTGAACCCTTTTGTGGCAATATAAAGATCTTTGTATTTGAATCTGTGAGGCCCGTAGTCAAGCTCCCAATCTTCAACCTCTTCAGCGAACTTTCTTTTCCTTCTAATCACATAAACTATCCCTGAGATTGCAGCTAGAATTAAGGTTACAGAAATTACAGGCAACCCAATTGTCAAAAGTTTTGATGTCTTCTTTGGCCCTACTCTGGGAATTTTAGGAAGTTGAGAGAGATTGAGTTCTTGTGCTTGACCGTTCATCTTAAAACTCCAACCCAGAATGTAATGAGATGTTAATACAGAACCGGTGGAAGATGAGAATCCAACATACATGGTTTTGTTTAGAACGGGTGAAAGATCCTGCGACAAAGACAAGAGTGGACGTCTGGGCTTACCGAAATTGAATGGAGCCATAGTGACATTGATTTGCTTGTTGATGCCATCATAATCCACCCAAACTTCCATAGGTTTCGTGCTGATGAGGGTCAAGTTTTTAAACTGACCATTTGGATCATCATAAAAACCTGCTGGGTATGAATCTACAGAGTTCAACCCATCAATATCAATCCCTACGTGGTTGTTATTGATATCAGAAAACTCGTTGCTCTCAATCGTATCAAGTTCCACGGCAAAAATATGATTGCTGGTATTCCCATTGTTGTTCGAGTTAAAAAGTCCGAGGAATTGACTTGGGAGAGCACCCGGGAGTCCTCTTGTTGGTGCAATAACGAAAGCGATCCCATGGCCGCTAAGCGTTGGATATTCAGGGATGATACCGAATACAAATGTGGTAGAGAAGGAGAAAGCAGGTCCATTTGTTGAGTTCTTGAAAGAAATTGGGTTGGGGTAAAAGGCATGGCCCGCTTTTTGTCTGGTTTCATTTGTTAACTGCAAGAGTCCATCGGAGGTGAACCCTGCTATACCATCGAGGCTTAGATTAGCCGATCGGAATCCATTGTAGACGAAATCGACGGGACTTTCGCCTGTTGCAATGCTGGTGACGAGGAAAAACACCAATACTGTCGCCTGTTTGAAAAACATCTTGTGTCTATGGTTTAAAGTCAAACAATGCAGTTCTGATTTCTTTCCTGTCTAATATAAGAAAAAAAAAAAAAACACAATTGCGTGTTGTGATCCCTTGATCCCCTCCCCCCGTCATAGATTGTGATGCAATATATACGGGGCAATACTTTGTTTCGGTAGGATATATTTTGGGCCCAAAGACCCAAATATAAAATCGAACGGCTATAAGTCATTTATTTTTTCTTAATTCTTATCACAAAAATCAATCTCTTTGTCGCCTAGCACATTGTTTGATCGATTATATTACCCGGATATATGTTATGGGTACAGACGCCTCTATTTCAATTTGTACGTTACAAATTTTAATTTTTATCCAATCAAATGGTCAGTTATTCATTGTGGCAAAAATCAAATATTAGGCTAGTTGTTGATAAGGAATGATTAAATGGAATTGGAGGTTTTATTGGTGAATGAAATGAAGGGAGGTGCCGCCAGCGCTCGGAAGTCAAAGCATTCGAGAAGGAATTATTCTTTTTCCAATGTTTTAAATGTTTTTGCGTGCCACGTGTTAGACTCGTATTACGTGAGGAAGATGGCATCAATCTAATGCTTGGATATGTGGACCTTTTTCTCCATCGTCTGCGTCCTTAAAGTCAGTAAGCGTGGGGTTCATTCACGAGGCCATACAGTGGATTATTAGTTCATTTATTGCTACAGTCAATTGGTCAACCCGCATGTGGACCGTGCCGTGGTGTCCATGAGAATTGACGATCAATCTTCACTGTGATATTTCCTCGTCTCTTCCGATTCTTTCGATATACAGTGCGTTATTTTAGTTAGCAGTACTAATTAACATTTATTCAAATTTAAATACAATTATAAGTAATTTTTATGTTAACAGATAGTTACAAATTAATTAAAATATTAACGAATAATAGTAAAATACATAAATATTACAAAATGTAATAGTCTTTTTATTCCATGGCTACTGATAGTCCCTGGTTTTAAGAAGCCATGGCGTGAAAGCAAAACCCATTAAATTCTTGGTCGAGTCTAAATCAACAACAACAAACTAGCTTTTATTTTTTATTTTTTTTTCTGTTTCCGTGCTTCCTTCATAGCTCTTAGCTTTGCTGTTGAATTATTGGAGTCAGTCATTGTGATTATCAAAAGATTTAGTTAGACAAATGTACAGCGTGGCACTTGTGCATCTGATTAATTTGAGTAGGTCATTTTGATTGACGGTAGGTTCAAAATAAAACTCGTTTATTCGTAAAATTTATTGAAATCGATTGGTTCACCTTTATCACTTTGAATCTAACATAAATTAAAGCGATACACTCAAATTAGTGGAATGCATTATATATCAAATGGGGCATTCAATGAACTTAAAATTTTCTCTTCAAATTATTAGATTTATTCTTACAATAAAGTATATGACTTCAGTTAATTGAATCATTTAACAGAAGAGGGATTAAATTGGTGATTAGACAAACCATGCATTCATCTTTTGAAGAGACGAAAAAACGAACCAGTAAAATGAATAATGAATAAATAAAAATAACTTAAAACTCGGGAATCTAGTTAATTAGCTTTTAATCAATGCTGACATCATCAAGTATATAAAATTTAAGTATGAATGCATGAGTAATGATATTTATTTATTTAGAGAATTTATCACTTTTGTCTCTTGAAATTTTAAATTTTATCATCTAGATGACATCTGTTTAATAAATATCACTTATCTCTTATGAGATTTTAAATTATGTTAATCTCTTGACATATGATTAATCATAGATGTATCCTCAACAATTTATATTATTTAAATAATATTTTAAATATGTATTATTTATTTTTTAAATTAAAAGTGTCAATTTGAAGATAAGTAAATTGGTTTAGCGTTCTTAATACATAAATTTATTTATGACACAATTAATTTTTAAATAATTATATTATATTAGTTTATTTATTTAATAATATATCTAAAATTTTATTCTCAATTGAATGTGAATTAAATATATATTTTTTCTATGTAATTTTTATTTTCATAAAAAATAATTTATTTGTATACTTTTTATAATAAGATAAAAAGTATAAAAAAATTAAATTTTTATTACACTAATATCATAATAGGATTGTATTTATATTGGTTTTTGTATAATAAAAATTATAATAAACATAAATAATTTTATTAATAAAATTTAATATTTTAATCAGAAAATTATATTTATTTTTATTACTATTAACTAGTTTTGTATAAATTTCTTTAACACTATAATTTAGATATTATACAAAATTTTTAACCAATTATATCTTAATTAATTATCAAATAATTTTTTATAACTAAAAAAATATTTTTTAACGCGAATATAAAATATTCACAATTTAGACATAAAATAAAATAAAATAAAATCATATTTTTTTCACTAGAATAACAAAAAATTAAAAAAAAAAATTACTAAAACATCTTTTTCTCATTGCCTTAAGCATCCCCACCTAACCTAGCTGCCACCCATCCCTCGTCTAACCTACGGCCCTACCTAGTCGCCAACACCAAAACCACATTATCCCTTCTAAAAGAAAGAAAGAAATAGCGAATGAAAGGATTATTATATTTATATGGCATAGTAATGATAATTTTTCTTACTTTATAAAGATTATTATACCCTTTTAAAATCTAAGAGGAATGAAAAATTCTAAGGAGATATAATAAATTTTTTTATTTAGGTGTATTTTTGTTGAATTGACTAAATTATGGGAGGGTATATGTTATTCTTTTAAAATTTATTATTTAAATAATAAAAATTTAATATATATATATATATATTACCATAATTTTGTTAAGGAGTTAACGCAAAAATAAAATAATAAATATCTATTTATTTATTTATTTTTACATTTCAACCACCTAAGCAAAGATAAGTCAAGAAAATTTCGTTATAATAAAATAATAATTAACTCATAAATAAAATAAATAAATAAAAGTCATAACAGTCACCTTCCTCCTCATTGTCTTCTTAAAAAAAATAAAAAGAAGAAGAAGAAGAAAACCAAATTGTTAAAGTCCACAGAATTTCCATTATCCTAACGTATGAACATGAGGTGTATTTTCTTGAAAACACTTGTATCAATATCTCGATTCTTATAATATGCATTATCCTTTGTCTATACTTGATATAAGAATTGAATAATTTTTGTTTCGGTGGATTTATTAGACAAGTGGTATTCTAAAGCGACCTTTCTTCAAAATTTATGACCTTTGAAGATAGAGTCTTTCGGATACGATATGATATGATATGATGGGACAAAACAATAAATTAATTATCACCAATTTGTAGATTTGTAATCAAATTCTATTGGTACATTTTAAAAATAATTTCTCATTAGAAAGAAATACATTAAATTAAAAAATAATATTTAACATTAAAATTTATAATCCAATTTGTAGTAAATACCACGAAAATACTTTATTCATTAATTTTATAAATACTGTTGAAACCTTAATAAATTCAAATGACAACTCTTCAATTATATACTAATCTATTCAAAAAAATTAGGTATAATATGTCAAGTATTTTATAATTATGCTACAAGATACTAAAGGAGAAACAATTATATGCCAAGTTAAATAAATATGAGTTTTAGCTAAATAAAGTTAATTTTTGAGGTATGTTATATCAAAAGAGGGTATTAAGATGGATTTAAGCAAATGTAAAAATCATACTAAAATAGGAAGTACCAAGGAATTTTCAAAAGGTACGATGTTTTTTATGATTAGCTAGATATTATCGCAAATTTGTAGAATGATTCTTTTTTATTGTAGGGCCTATAACAAAATTGCTTAAAAAAAATAATAGGTTTGTATGGATTTACTAATGTCAAAAGAGCTTTGATGAATTAAAAAAAAAAAAATAATCACAGCTCTAGTATTAATAATGCCAGTACCAAAAGAAGGATTTGTGATTTATTGTAATGTTTTAAAGTAAAGTTTGAGTTGTGTTTTTATGAGTAAAGTGATTGCTTATGCATCTAGGCAGCTTAGACTTTATAAGTTAAACTACCCAATGTATAATTTAGTACTCACAATAGTGGTATTTGCATTAAAGATTTAGAGATATTATTTATATAGTAAAACTTGTCAAATTTACATAGATTACAAAAATTTAAAGTACTTGATGAGTTAAAAAAAGCTGAACTTGAGACAGAAAAGATAAATTGAGTTATTGAAGGATTATGATTGTATTATTAATTATCACCTTAGAAAAGTCAAAGTTATAACTGATGGACTAAGTAGAAAAACTTCAGGTACCATGACTAGCATGATAACTTATATAATACCTTCATTAATAGATTTGATAAAACTAGATGTTGAATTGGTAATAGAGTAAATAGGATATTTATGACTAATCTTTGATTGAAATCAACTTTAAAAGATAAGATTAGAGCAGCTTAAGATTGGGATTCTTATTTACAAAAGTTATAGAAGAAGATTTAGAAAAGACAGAGATCAAATTATATGGTTAAAGATAATGGGACTTTGGTTCTTAATAATCGATTTTGTGTACTAGATATGGATGAGCTCAAATCAAAGATGATGGAAGAAGCACATAATGCACCATATGCTATGCATTCAGGTAGAACTACGATGTATCACAATTTAAAGTCGTATTTCTATTGGCTAGGGATAAAGAAAGATGTAGCTAAATATATATTAAGATGTTTTGCTTGTTAACAGATAAAGGCTGAGCACCAAGTACTTGTAGGAAAGTTACATCCATTACTTATTCTAGAGTTAAAAAAGAAAAAAGTTACCATGAATTTTGTTTTAGAAATGCCAAAAACACAACGATAACATGATTCTATTTGGGTGATAGTGGACATATTAACAAAATTGACTTATTTTTTATCAGTTTAAAAGACTAATTTTTTAGATAAATTAGCAAGATTATATGTAGCCAAAATAATAAGATTGCTTGGAGTGCTGAATTCGATAGTATCAGATAGAGATCGATGATTCACTTTTTTATTTTTGAGGTAATTTACAAACTATATTGGGTATCAGATTATATTTTAGTATGGCATTTCATCTATAAATTAATAGATAAACTAAGTAAATAATTCAGACATTAGAAGATATGTTGAGAAATTGTGCTTTGAATTTTCAAAGTAGTTGAGATTATTTACCTTCGATTGATTTTGCCTATAATAATAGCTCAAGGGAAGAATAACTTATTAATTGAATTTGATTAATGTTATATAATATAGGCTTAGTTTGGAGATGTGTTGTACATTAGCTAAAATGTTTAGTAAAGACTTACTTTTACTTAGTAATTATCATTTATTATCCGCTAATATAATTATACTTAACAACTAATAATTTTGTTTTATATAATAGTAACATTAGGGGCCTTAACTTATTTTATTTATGTGGCTTTGAAGGGGAATAAAAAATGGGCTGGGTGCTTGTCTGCTTGACGCTTTGTTCAGCCACTCGAGTGGCGATTTTAATTATTGGACTTGTAGCCGTAAAAATCAAATGGTCATTTTACCTTTGAGCCCAATAGAGTAATAAACTAGTCTATACTACAGGCCCGGGTGTTTGAGGGCCCCATAAAAAGGTAAATTTATTTTATTAGGTGAATGACAAATATATTATGGTTTTATTAAATAATAATTACTCTTGTTTTATATTTTATGATAATTTTTTAAGATTTAAATATTATAAAAAATACTCCTATTAAATTATTTTTCTTAATTTTTTGACTTTTTCTTTACAATTAATGACTCTTATACCATCATCTTTATTAAAATATGGAAATTAAAAAAATCTAAAATATATTTAATAATAAATATAAAAATATATTATAAAAAAGTTCAAAAAATTAATTTAACAAAAATTTTTTATCACAATTTTTAAATCTCAAGAAAAGGTATTATTATAAAATATATAATAAAAATAATTATTATCTAATAAAATTATAGAAGAGTATTTATCATTCTCCCTTATTTTACTCCATATTTTTAAGTTGTAATTTTTTTTTAAAAATATAAATAGGTCTTATTTGAAATTTGAATACATATACATATACATATATAAATGTCTTACAATTAAAATATAAATTATTTTACATCTAATAATAAATGAAATTCAGACTTCATACCCAAAAAAAAATCCCACACAATCGGTTGGCCATTATCTAAAACGTAATTAAGGTACAAATCAATCTTAGTAATTAATTAATCATATCGGCCCGCCTACAATAAAAGAAAGATTCATTTTCTTGGAATGCGTAGAACTTACGAAATCCATCCCGTGGTTTGCGTGGAATCATCTACATTTGTGAAAAACAAAGCTAAAGGTAAAGAAATCAAAGGAAAAATCTTTAAATTTTTGTCCATATCATGTTATGCTTCTACTCCACGGAAGGCTGTCGCATTTTTCTGTAGTACCAGTGCTATGGCCGAGTAGCAGCAGCCAACTGAGTCATCGCAAAGGCAACCTGGTGAATCTACACCAACCTTGCCAATTAAGTTGTTTTCTTCAAACCTCATCAGGATCTCTGACTTTCGAGAGACAAACGCTTCAAATTTATTTATTTGTTTGTTTGGAGAGTTGAATATATACATGTAAGATTTAAAAACACAGCATGATTTGAGTTTTGAACATACTGGTTTGATAAATCGTTTACTAGTTAATGATGATTATCATATGATACCTCGTTTCCTTGTGTACATGGTGATGATATTAATATAGGAACTTATGGACAGTTCCCTGGAGCAAACCCAGCCTCGAAAACTACATGGCCTGGATTAGTGGGCCCGCCTGGGAAGAAGCAGAAAAGAAGATAAAGGAAGAAAAGACAAGGACTCTAGTTCAGGTAGTTCCACCCAATAACTTTGTTACCATGGATTTTAGAAACAATCGAGTTCGATTATATGTTAATTCTTCTAGAAAAGTTGGGAGGCCTCCAAGCATTGGGTAATATGCATAAACTTCAAATATAATAATAACGTGGTTTCCGTCCTAGAAGTCGTGACTCTTTTAAAGTGTTACCATGTTTTTGCTGATTCTTCCGTGTCGTTTCTCCCTTTCATTGTATAAAAAAAAATATGGGATGCATTTCTTTCTTATTCAGTTGTATATTAGCAGTGTTCAGGACACTAAAGATGTGTGTGTAACTATCATTCTTCGGCGTGACTTTTAAAAGTATTACAACTATTAATGTTGAGGATACTTTAATTGGATGACCGATATTTATCAATTATCTGCCCGGTCAATAATTTCATAGCATTGTAGCTTTAATTTATAGCAACTCAATCGTAAATATATCCTATATCATGGCTTTAGAAGTCTTATAAATGCTTACTCATTCACTACTAATTAGCCCATACAAACAATGGAATTACGTTTCAAACGAATCCCAATTCGTTTCCTATTAGTATTATCCCAATAAACATGGGGTAAATCCTTCAAGTCAACGATATTCTCTCTTTCATGGAAATTGGATCAAATAATGGTGGAGGTATCTCTATTCCAGTCCAATTCTGTTTTAAAAGAAACATTCTCATATTTGGACCCGTTCTCATTTTGAAAGAGAGATCTTCATCCTCATCTCCAATACACCTCACTAATTTTATTTTTTAATTTTTTATTAAATTTAAAATATAAGATTCCTTATATATTTTTCTTTGAGAAAACTCTTTACCCACCCACTTGTTCAATTCTTCTGGCAAAATTAAACAAATTTTTATTCATTTTTTATTAGTAATTCTATGTATGGAAATTGCTTATTGAAAATTTTAAAGAAATCTGAAGATTTCATAATGAAGATTCATCATAAGATATGTCCAAATCACAGAATAACAAATTCAAATCACAAAATAACAAAGTTCTCGAAACTTTTGACACACTAAATATTTAATTATGTTTTGAACAACGCATATTAGAGTTTTTCTACCAAAGCGAAGTCACATATTATTTAACATCACACCAGCCTCTGTAATTTAGTCTAACAACAATGACAATTATCATACACTTACGAATCATCCATCATATTTTGAATTAACTGAATGTTTGAGCACATTTGCGCCTGATTGATTCTTGGAAAACAGATACGACGTAGTGAAATCATCGAAGTCTTCCCGATTTGCAATGCAAATGTTAGCCCACTAAGGGACCAAGAGCTGGTAAATCTGGCAATGCCAAATCCCTCCCAAATATAACGACTTTGCGCATGCTTGGCGAAGCAGTTGGCTCAGAGTGAGAGTAGAGCAACCCGAGTTTTAAAACTAACTCTAATTCATCAGATACGTATGCTGCACCCACATTTGGATCCCTTGCTTCTAGAAGTTCGTCTCTGCAGAAAAAACCAAACAACTAATTTACCAAAACTTCATGCGTCGATGCTCGTGGGTTTATTGACGTTCTTGCTCAAGCAACTTCAAAAATTTCTGATGTTTTCCATATTTTGTTGGTCTTTGCATTTAGAGGTGTGCAGGTGCAAACCTAAGCCACATTTAGATAGGTTTTACTTGAATTAATTTCAGTTTAAATTTTTTCAAATTGAAAGTATCAGTTGAGTTTTGGGATTTAATTCCATCCAAACTGAAAAAAAAAAAAAATCAAATCGATCAATTAAAATTATAAAATAAAAGATATCAATAATAATATGTATAATTTTTATTTAATTTAATAAGGACAATATAAACTTATCCACAGAGTAATATTACTAATATATAAATATAACTTATTCTAAACTTATTTAAAATTTTTCTATTTTCTTACTCTTCAAAAATCAACTCTTTATTGTTTAATTTTATAATATTATTCAAATAAATATTTTTATTATCATTTTAATAAATGAATATAAATTATTTATAATTAAATAATATAATATGTTAAAAAATCTAATAATAGTAAGATATTATAAATTTAAATTAAATTTAGTTTTAATTTTTAAATTTACTCTCAAGTTAATCTAAACTAAACCTATCCAAACTAACTTGAATTGAATTGACTTAATATGGTTTAATCAAAACTCAACCTGAGTTATTTATTTACATCCATTTAAATTTAAAACTCAAACTAATTCACATCAATAAATTAATGCCCGCTACCAATTGTTTCAGTTTTCACCCCCACCGCCACGAGTACTCCTCTGTAGCGTTCAAACCCACCTATAAAGACTGTTGTGGAAGAAAATGATTTAATGATGGGAGAATAATGAAAAATCTTTCTTTTTTTTCAACGTCTTCAACACATTTGAATAAATTAACGGCTGTATTTTTATATTTTAATAATAAAATTTGATTTGTCAATTCTTCCAAAAGCAAACATTTATACGTACATTCCCATATTATAGGATGAATTTATACTATTTCCCATTATATATATTTGGTAAAATCATTAAATGGTAAACAACACTTATAAATCAAATTAAATTTGCTGGACATCACCCTCTAACAAATAACATGAAAAATTTGTTGAAATATTGTGTTTATTCCGTTCCTAGAAGTGGGCATTGTCGATTTAAATTAATTTAAATTTAAATTTTACACAAATCATTTTTTATTATAGTTTTTTCATCTATTTGACTATTTATTGATTGATAAAAAATTATTAAAATATTTAAAATAATTTTATTTATTATTATTTTTTCTTTATAAGCTATACAAAGAAATTATTTTAATAAAAAATATATTTCATTATCTAAAACAATCTTATTTTTATCTTTCCTATTAATATTATTTATTTATTAAAATTATTAGTTCATAAAGAGAATAATAATAATATAAATAAAAAATTAAGAACATATTAAGCAAGTCATGCAAAAAAAATATTTTTATTTTATATATTAGATAGAAATTTTTTTTTCCAAATAAGTAGAAAGAATTATAGTAATAAAAAATAATTCTAATTATCAAAAAAAAAAAAAAACTAAAAAATGGAATTGTGTCTATTTTAAAGAAAATGTAAAAAATTATATTATTTAATATATAAAATAAATTTTTAGAGAGTTTTTAATACATATTCAATTTATTTTTATGTATTTATTATAGTGAATTAATAATTTTAATAAAAAATTAATTTTAAATATTTTAATATTTTTTATTAAAATAATTTATTGGTTTAAAAAAAGTTACAATATGAATGAATTCAAATTAAAAAAATAAATTATATTATACGTTTTAATTTTTTTAATCAATCAATAAAGAGTTAAATTGATAAAATACTATAACACAAAAGATTTGTGTAAATTTTTATAAACCTTTTTATTTATATTTAGTTCCCATAAATCTGATGGAAGACCTCTTAAAATATCCCCTCAAAAGTAATAACTTCCGTTTATTTTTATTTAGCTGCAAAAAAATTAGAATAAGGTTACACTTGTCGCACAAAAACTTGGCCAGTAGGGACTAGGGAGATAAAGACAGAAGTAATAGGAAACGTCTACCCACCGCCCATAGATAAAAGGTTCGTTACAACCACCTAAGTTAAAAGCCAGTGGCTAGCATGGGTTTTGTAATAAAATAGTAAAAAATTACAGCAATGGTGGGCGTGAAGTGTGATTGAATGCTCCACAGCACTTTCATTTAATTCTTTAAATGGTAGGTATGAAATGTGATTGAATGAGACATATTCTCTCATTTGAGTTTGCAAGAGAGACAGAGAGACAGGAAAAAAAGAAAAAAGAAAAAAAGAGAATATGTCTTAAATTCAGACATTATCAAATATAAATCGGTGAATAGTTAGTAAACATTAGAAACAAAAATAAGTGTTTATGTAAATACTTTCATTACTATGTTTGCAAAATCAAAATGAAATACAAACATGCTGTCGAACAGAAAAGTTAGCACTGAAAAAAAAAAAAAAAAACTAAATTATGTACTAGGCACATGGTATGCCACTATTTTCTATTGGCAAAAATGCTTTCTTACAACATTTGAAACAATGCAAATAAGAAACTAAGACAAACCCAAAAGAAAGAGGACAACAAAAAGCAGTGTTTAAGGATCCTACCTCGTTTCTCTTACTAATCTCTACCATAAATAAGAGTAAGTGGAGAAGTAGATAGAGAAGCACAGCTAACACCATTTGCAAACGAACCAGATTTCATTTTATCAAAAGATGAAGATGCTAAAGAGTTCAACAAACTGTCAAACCCTTCAACTACTCCTATACTACCATGGGATGCACTTGGAGATCGAAAATTATCTGGCAACTCAAGCTCTCCTTCCAAGCATCTCACCACTTGCCGCATAGTAGGCCGTGCCATGGCCGCATCAATTGAACACAACAGCCCCAGTTTGATCACCATTACCATCTGATGTTCATCATATTCACCATTTAGTTTAGGATCAACAACATCAAGAACTCTCCCTTCTCTGTACTTCGCCCGTACCCAATCAACCAACACCAATTCTTCAGGCAATGCCCTTGGCTCAATAGGCCTGCGGCCACATGCAACTTCTAGCAATAATGCACCAAATGCAAACACATCTGAACTTGTGGTAGCCTTTCCTGTTCTGGGAAGCTCTGGTGCTAGATAACCCAATGTCCCGACAACACGAGTTGTGTTCGGGTTTGCTCCGTGTTCATACAATCTTGCAAGACCAAAATCACCCAATCTTCCGTTTAATTCGCTGTCCAGTAGTACATTGCTGGCCTTAACATCTCTATGGATCACTACTTTTTCATATCCTTCATGTAAGTAAAGAAGGCCAGAAGCAACACCCTTTATGATTTTAAACCTTTGTTCCCAATAGAGAACTGTCTTTGGTTTATCAAACAAGAAATTATCTAAGCTGCCATTAGCCATGAAGTCATAGACAAGAAGAAGATCACCCTTTCGCCTACACCAACCCACTAACTGAACCAAGTTTCGATGGCGAAGCCTGCCAATACTTGCTATCTCAGACACAAATTCGCGCACCCCTTGTTTTGATTCATGTGAGATTCTCTTGACGGCAACTTCGGTCTCTGGGTTTTTTAATGCTCCTTTATAAACTTTACCAAATCCACCATGCCCGAGGAGCTGCTTGTTGCTGAAATTATTAGTTGCTTGCTTGAGTTCCTGGTAGGAGTATCTTTGTGGCCCAATATCAAGCTCCCAATCTTCGATAATTTCAGCGTTTTTTAATTTCTTGATGTAGTAAAAAATGGCTAAAGCAATTACACATATCGTAAGAAACAGCGATAGCATTGAAATACCTATGATGAAACCTGTATGCTTTTTATTGGGACTAGGAAGTGATGGAAGAGAAGAGAGATCGAGAGATCGAGCTGTTCCGTTGATTTTAAAGCTCCATCCTAAAATATAATGTGAACTAGCGAGTAAACCTGTTGAGGAAGAGAATCCAATATACATGAATTCCTGAAATATTGGTGAAAGATCTACTTGAAAAGACAAGATGGGAATGTACGGTTTGGAAGAATATGGAGAAAGTGTGACATTGATAACATTTTCAGTCGAATCGTAATCGATCCAAACTTGTATTGGTTTTCCACCCTTGAGAGTCAAATTTTGTTTTGCGGAATCGTCAGTGTAGTAAGCAGCAACAACAGAGGCAATAGAGTTCATGCTGTTGATGTCGATGCCAACATGGTTGTCGTTGATGTCGTGGAATTCAAAATCCTGAACTGTATCAAACTCAACTGCAAATATATGATTTGAGAAATTACCAGTATCGGTAGAATTTAGCAGTCCTAAATATTGACTTGGAAGACCATTGAGATCTTTAGATGGTGAGATAGAGAAAGCCAAGCCGTGGCCTCCAAGTTTTGGATACTCAGGAACAATAACCAGAGCAAATGAAGTAGAAAAAGAAAAAACTTTTCCATTGGATGAGTTCTTGAAACGAAATGGTGAGGAATAAAACGCTCGACCCACCAATCTGCTGGTATCATTTGTTAATTGAAGAATACCGTTCTTTTCAATCTCTGCAATCCCTTTTAAGGTTATGTTGCTGCTTAAATCTTTGAATCCTGGACAGAAGAGTTCATCCACCTGAGATGAGACAGGGATGACGAGAAGCACAAGGGCAGAGAAAATTCTGAGAAAATTAGCCATGTTAGAGACAAAAGGAAAAAACAAAAAAGGGGTGTTTTCAATAATAGGGATATAGATTTCGATGAGGTTGGTGGCGGTAGAGATTCAAGTGTGTACGATGTGAGGTAAATGTAAGGAGATCTGGCAGAAGAAGATGGCCAGTGGGTTTCCCAGCAAGGACATAAAACCATCTATTTTTCATATAGACTGAAAGAGATTCTAGTAAAAAGAGCGACAACTGAAAGCAACCTATGCTATAGAATAATCGATCCAGGATGGAATCACCATTAAAAGTCTACAGGACCTTCGTTTATATTTTCAAGAACACTGAACACGAATCTTTGAAGAATGTGTGTGAAAAATGCCATACTCTGTTTCTTTTGCATCCGCTCAGTTATCAACTAAAGAAAAGAGAAATCAGCTGAGAATTAATGGTGGAACGGACCGAATTACAGATTTATTTGCTTTTTGTTTTAAAAAACATTGAATAATAACTCAGTTCTGCTTGAGATCCTCTCTGCCTCTTCACTGGCCAATTCCATGGCTTGAAGTTTTATTCCCACTAATTGCATTGAAATGACATTCATGGATTACTTTGAGAAGCTGTCCCACCTTATCATGCATGCAGATTTATTTTTTAATTTTTTGATCTGCCCAGTTAAATAAAAGCACAATCACCCTTGTAATTTGCATTATTTTGAACGGCTGAATACTTTTTTTTTTTTAAGTTTAAATCATAATTATTGTAAAATAAAACTCCAACTATAATATAATTATTTAAAGTGAATGAAAACTATTAAGTAAAAATAGACCAATATTTTAATTTTAGATGGACTAGATCTCGAGATCTATCTGACCACTGTATTATGACTGGTGTACTTTTGAAGTTCAAGTAAAATTACAACAAATTTTAACTCAATCCTTACTCGAATCTAATAAAAATTACGGCAAATTTTAACTTAAGTCTCACTCGAAGCTAAGTTTACTCCCGTTTTTTCCTAAATTGACTTATCTGGTGCTGTTTGAGTACCAAATAATAAAAATAATTTTGTTACAAAGTCTTACTAGAAATCAAAGGAAACGATCGTTTGTGATTTTTTTCTTTTCTTTCTTTTTGATGCAATGATTATGGCAGCTATTGATGCGCATCAGAATGGAAAAGAAAATAAAGGATGGTAGCTGCTGAGATACGTGTTGTACTTATATATTAAAGGCAAGATCCAAGTTGTGTTTTTCTACAGAGTATCAAATGGGAATATAATGGAAGTTTGGCCTAAAGATTTAGCACTCCGACAATGGTGGTGGTTACCATCAATAAGGTTAGAAAATATTTTCAAAATCCAATGGTCTTCTATTGTCATCTATCTCCCTCCACCTTCGGCTAACTGACTCTTTGAAATGAGATTAAAGATAAGGTCTTCTTTTCAAAGGTCAAACTTCCAACACCAGTACTCAGTTTAAAATATATACGTCAGCCGTCAAGGAATGGAACTTGACTTTAGGGGCATCCCCACAACTTTACATATTAATAGTTGTATTACTAATCAAAAACAAAAACCCTTAATCTTAATTTAGGAATTTAATTTATGACACCAGCAGGGATGCATTAGTTGCTTCATTTAATTTCTTTTTTTTTTTTTTTTTCTTTTTTTTTTTCATATTCTTAACAAGGACCATGATTAATTTGCGTCATAATAAAAGTAGCTAGAACTTCTTTGAAAAAAAAAATTTGCTAAAGCTAGTTTGTTTTTCCCTCATAATAATGATGTTTATAAATATTTTTAAACCAATGCCTATCACTTTGTGAATCTTAATGAAAAAAGAAATCTAAACAATTATTTTCTAACAAAAAATAAAATTTTCTATTTAAATATTAAAATAGGGTAATAATAAGTATTGAACGTTACAAAATTTAAACAGAATACAATCTTGGACTTGGGGAATCACAAAGCAGATTATTTGGAACCCTAGCTAGGACTGAAATAAAAAAAAAAAAAAAAAATTGCAGTTACCTTAAAATTGTAGCTCGGTTGGTTGGCCATGTTGCATAGGACTGAGCAGTAGTGCTTTTATGGCGGTTTAAAAAACTGTGAAGTAATGAAAGTGGCACGCTTTTAGTGCAAATACGAGTTGGATGTTTCTGACAAAGACTGGAATTCGCCTTGTCATTTTCTTCAGGATCAGTCCTCATTGATTAAAATAATGTTTGATTGTTAAATACACTATTAGGATTGCAATGAGGATTGAGGCTTGTTGAAATTAAAAAAGACATTCAATAAACGTGGCGTTGGGATGTTTTTCAAGTTAGGCGTCTGCGGGCTAAGGCACGAGAGAACAATTATTGCAAGCAAATTGTAAAATATTGATAATATATTTGTAACTCTTGCATTTTTATTTCATTTTAAAGATAATAATTAAAATATTTAATCATCACTCACTTTTACTTCAATGTTTATCGTTTATCCTGTCTGTCACTTGTTTTTCACAACTAAAAATTTTATCAAATTGTGTATTTGTGAACTGATTATGTGGTTGTATAAACGCATGACTGAACTTGTACAACTGCAAAGGTTTACTGAAACAGAACACCTCACAGGACCAAGAAACAAAGAAAATGTATACACTATCAAAACCATTATGAAACTCGGTAAAACTCATTCATAGACATGGTTCTTTCTTTTGTCATATTATACTCAAATTACTAAGACAAACTAATCAAGATTGATATTCACAGCTTCCATCATCACTCCTAGCAGTCGGATCAAAGTTTGCTGCAGATGGATCAGTGCAGCGTTCTGGGACAGGAACTTTAACCTGTTGGACTGCTTTACCTGCATTGAAACAAATGGTAAAAAGTGTTGAGAAGTTTGTTCTCAAAATTTAGTTCCATCATATTCCTAAAGCATGATGCAAACCTTCACCAAGGTTTTAGGATCAAGGATCTAACCATAGAAACTACCATTCTTGACGGCATCTTCATTTGCATCGCCAAGGGCTGCCTCCATCAAGTACTTGTCAGCCAGTTGGACTCTCTTCACGTTCTCTTGCTCTCGAACAAGCCTGCTTCCATACTTGAGGAGCTTGTCAAGAGTCATTTTTGGTTGCTCAAAAGTTGGGGGTCCTTTGAATTCACAAGCCTCTTCCCAACACTTTCAACACCAACTTCTGAAATCCACTTCCTCACTTCATCATCGTACACTCTTGCCCTGAGTGCGCCAAAGAAGTCTGCAACAAAACAACCATGTTGATATTTTCTTTCTGATTGACTTTTCACAATTTCATGTCTCATATTTAAACATTGTATTGATTTTATAGATTTCTTGTGAACCTACAAGTAAATTTCAAAATCCAAGTTTCATTCTCTTATAATACATCTACATCAAAGTTGTTCGACCATTTTTTCAGTATAATTTTTGGTTTCTTAAGAACTTCTTCAAGCAGTCAATTTGATACCCGGATTGCAGGCTGATTATAGGACAACGATAAGATGAACTTAAATTTAGTTTGCAATATTGGGAACATAAAACTCACCAATAGATTGTCCGGGGGAAGTGTCAACCAGCTTGACAATGTCCTCCTTGGGAACATTGTCAGTCCGGAATATACCATTACAGACACCAATCCTGTCTTCTCAAGTGGGAGCCCAGAAGAATTTTTCCATACGACCATCACGGATGAGAGGGGCATACATTGTGGAGAAGTCATTACCTGTGACTATGATGGGAACACGAGGATTCTCCTCCTTGTTTGACATACCAGGAAGCTGGACATTGGTTGGGTTATCAGCAATGTTCATGAGGGTAGCATTCACCATTTGATTGTTGACTATGTATTGGGTAGTTCTACCAAGCCTACCAGCTCCTGCATCAAGATCATTGATGAAAAGGCAGCACATCTTTCCTTTCTTGATGATGTCTGCTGCCTCACAGTACCTTTAACTAACCAATTTTGCAGGCTCTCCAGCATTCCCACTTTCCAATTCACCAGCGCTCATCATAATGGGGCTGAATATTCATCGTCACAAAGAAAGAGTAAGCTTTACAAACCAACCTAAGTTGATGAATGTCAGCTCCTTTTAAATTGAGCATGACTTTCAAAATTTGTGTTTAAGAAACTTTATGATGCTTAATTTTGATAAGATAGTTGTGCATCAAAATATAGAATATGTCTTATTTACAGAATTAAGATGAGACCATGAACAACAGTTGTTTGGATGCTCTTATTCTAGGAACTTGAGAAAGATTAGTCTGACAAACTCTGCCGCTGTTACACAACCAATTATTTGGTCCAGTGTGTTCCAGTGAGTTCAATTGTGGTTTGAATAATTTAAAGGTGAAATAATTTTCAGTGGTGTTACTAAACTAGCCCAGAATCTTGTCTTTATCATCTCCTTATAGAAAGGAACCCCTCAAGGCTCCACTGATGCTTACCGTGATGAAATAGTAGTTTCATATATCGGTGAAGGACAGCAGAGATAGAGTTCTGGCCTCTTAAAGTATTTAGACTTAATAGTCCCAAATCATAGATATTTATTATAGTGGACATTTAATCTGTTAGTGCATCACTTGAGGTTTTTAGCCCTAATTTGTTGATTAGACCTTTACTGCTGATTATTTTTTTTTTTTCAGATTCATGAAGTTTCAATTATCCAAAAAATGAAACGAATCATAACAAGTGACAGGGAAATGGCGTCAACTCACTTGATTCCCATCTTTGCAAAGACAAGCTCACATTGGAATGACTTTCCTTGACCTTTGCCTCCCCAAATACCCAATATGAGAGGAACCTGTCATAATCATTTGTGAGCCATTCAAATTTAGTACTTTTCAATATAAATACAGGTATGGGAGAACGATAAGAAGCTCAGATAATACCTTAATGTTGGGCAGGTTCAAGAGGTTCTTGGTGGCGTGAACAACTACCTTATTCATAAATGCAGGAGCAATGTAGAAACCATCCATATTGTTGTCCAAGTTGTACCTAAAAATGATTCAAACATACATGGTCAGAATTCAAGTCACCCGTTCGAAGCAAAATCTCACACACGGAGAAAGGCAACAATCAATCCTCCAATCACATAAAATTAATTAGTCTTCAACTTGTTTCAAATTATTGATCTCTTAGCTACTTACTGGCGAAGGCCTTGACGGATGTACTCACAGGAACTCAAGACAGCATAGTGATTTCCGGTATCTATGGGAGCTTGGAAGAGTGTGTACATCATTCCCTTTCCTCTAGTAATATCCTGTTGGTCATCTGATGCGTCGTAGACAAGTCCTTTCCATCTGTCGGAAGAGGTCTGCTTCTGCTCATCATATTCAGTCACAACCTCGAAATTCTTCGATGAAAGCCTCCGCTGGCTGATATTTGAGGTCACCTTCTTTAAGCTTTTCCCCAAGAATGCCGAGCTTGCAACCGAAGTAGCAGTAATAGATCCATTTATTTTCAGCTTCACCAAAGATACTCTCTTTTAATAAAGCATAAGATTTTAATGCTATCACTGATTCTATTTCCTGAACTGAATTTCTAAGCAAACCCAGAAAGACAATAGTGTATAAATTAACTTCATCACACGCAATTCCAGCATCAAACATGATAACACAACCACCATTGGAAACTAAAAATGTAGATTGAGAACAATGGAAGAACAATATGAGTTTAATACTACGAAGGCAATTTTTGTTTTCCTACAAATAAGGAAGTTAATTTAGACGATTAAACTAACAAAGAGATATGACTTAAAGAGTTTACTTCAAAACCATGCTCGTCTAAAATGAAAATTGAACCATAATTGAAAAAGGGGGTGAGAAACAGGGCATACCGTTATTCTATTAACAGCACCGACGGTTGACAAAGCAGCAGCCATTGATCCCAGGGTTCAGATCAATAGGTCTAATTTAAGACAAGAAGACGAAATGGAACTGAATTCATTTTTGTAATGTTGTCTACTGCGAAGGAAAGGAAGAGGGAAGTTAGTTAGGAATTTATAGCTGCGATGCTGATTGTAATGGAGTGTTGTGGAGATTACAATCTGAAGATTTGGTCTCCGAATCTCTAACGGTCACACAATTTCAGATTTTGTATTTATTACGTGGCTAAGATGATGACGTGGACTGGACGTTGTGCAGAGATTGACCTTGGACAAAGTGGAGGCTTCGCGTAATTTTGTTCTCTTTAGATGGGAGTTTACGCTTCTATCTTCTCCCCGCAAAATGGGGTAACTTGGTTTTAATGTTCTATTGTTATTTTTATGTCAATATTGTAGAGAGATCAAAATTAACAATATAAAATTTTGAATTTTAAATATGTAAAAATATTTAAATCGAAAAGATTTATTTATTTTTTATCTTAAATTTTAATAAAAGTATTAATTTATTTTAATTTAAATAAAAATATTTAGAAATTAATATTTTTATCCTTTTATTCTTATAATTGTAAATATTAAATAACTTATAAAGTCTTCAATTGTTTTTCTTGTAAGATACCCCAATAAATTTAAAATAAAATAAAAAACAATAATATTTTTTAAAAGATAATCAATTCAATTTTTAAATTTTTAATGTTTAGAAAAAAGTAAATTTTTTTTTATTAAAATAAAGATATGTCTTAAAAAATTTATTAAGCTAAAAAATAAACAAATTTAATTATATAAAATAAATAAATTCAACCAAAGAAAAAAATAACCCCACCCTTAGTTTAACTATTCATTAAAAAAAGGTTATCATTTACTAATTATTTTCCTCGAGTTGAATCAATAATTAAAGTTAGTTTTTTTTAAAAAGTTTATATATTATGATACATTCAAATATATTTTATAGTCTATTAATTATTGTTATAATTGTTAAATTTTTGTAAAATAAAAAAATTAAGACATAGATGTCAAAGCACTTGAAAACAATATGCCAAGTTTAAACAAATTTTGCCTCTACGAAGGAATCCAGAAAGGTCTACGTTGTGTGGTTAAAGACACAAAATGATTGTTGGGTGCTGCAGACATCAATTATTCAATCGGTTCTAAGTGGCCTCGATCTGGTCCACATCCATCAACAAAATACAAACAAAAAAATTGCAGTCCCTCTTTCATCTCCTGTCAATGTATAGAGTTCTACACTGTTCTCAGGAAATCAGGTTCTTTTCTATTCTCACAAAAAAATTTTATGGGCCATAATTCATTTAGCGCATATTGGGTTTTTGGGTCTTCATGTAGGTCCTCAGCATCAGCATAGGCCTTTTGAATTCAACCCTTGAGGGGTGCAATTACCAGTTTTCTACCCTCTTAAATTTCTCATAAAACCTTTTTTCTTAAATTAACTTATTAAAAATTAAGAAAATATATTATTTTTATAAATTCTTACTGTAATTTCATAAACATTCTTAATTCACCCGTTTCTATAAAAACAAGTCTCGTTCTTATTTTTTTCAAAAATAAAATTCCTTATATGTATGATTTCTTTTTTTTTAATAATAATTACTAAAATTTACAAGGAATGTGCTCATAAATGGGAAGTAAATGGAGCATCAAAGCTATTAAATATTTCTTCCACTATTTTTACAAAAGAAATAATAATATTTATTCAAAAATTGTCCAGTAAAAAATAGGAATAAACC
Source organism: Trichilia hirta (assembly GCA_035221805.1). Classification (NCBI taxonomy): domain Eukaryota; kingdom Viridiplantae; phylum Streptophyta; class Magnoliopsida; order Sapindales; family Meliaceae; genus Trichilia; species Trichilia hirta. The sequence goes on along the minus strand of JAWDEX010000005.1, from coordinate 3,237,106 downwards.
ACATTCTTATATCATTTATTTCATTACTTTCTCTAGTTATTTATTTATATCCTACAAATTATTTTTTCCAAAAAAAGCTATATGATTAATTGGATGGCACATAATTTTATGAGTGGTAAGATTTTCCATTGAAGTCATATTTACATTTAGTGGATATCCACCACACTCTTATGTTTTTTTTTTTTATATTTGTCAATAATTAATTCTAATGAAAAATCATTTTTAAAAAAATATTCAATTAATAATCAAAAGGCTGATTACCAATAGCAAACAAGTAGGATTTAGTGATATTTTTTGAATTATCATAATAAATAATATTGGAATATGAGAATTTTTACACTGAGTCAGCAGTCATGGAAAATTGTAAACGTCAAAAGCAATAGAGGAATCTTACTATTTCATGTAGCCCAATTATCAGTGTTTCGAAAGAAATTGCTTCATCTATTTATCTATATATATTGGTCAACAAACGTAAGAGAAATAAAAATAAGGATATTTATGAAATTAAAATAAGAATAATAAATTCAAACAATTATTTTAATGTGAAGTTGTTGAAAGGAATTTTAAGGACCCTAGGGAAAGGGGCTAATAGTACTACTCTTTTTTCGAAACTCCCTTTGTGAAACTTTAAGATTTAGTTAAGATGATCTACAAAAGTTTTTCAAGATTTATTCATGATCTGATTTATATCGAAGAAGGTCATTTAACTTTTTTTTGTACAAAATAAATAAAACCCTTCTATTACTCTAATCATCAGTCCTTACAACTGCCATAGATAATTAACAGTCCCAAATAAGACGACAAATGAAACACATTCAATAAGACAAGCCCGGTCGACTTTTGGATAGCTGATGAAGGCCTGCTGATATTGAAGAATTACTGTAGACTAGTATAACTTTGGGAAAGAAAAAAATTAATTGGCAATGATACGAGCCTAGTTGTTATAAGAAAGTAACCTACTTTATAAAAGTCAATATTTTACTGGAGTCAATAAATATCACCCGTTCTACTTTTATTTATTTATTTTTTTATAAATATTTATATTTTATTTAAATAATAAAATAGAGTGGTTGAAAATTTTTTTATACATTTCACTCCTTTGAAATGAGGTTCGATGCATCGAAATTTCTTTTATTTTTGTTTTGAGTTTTCATTTTAATTAATTTTATTTATATTCTCAATTCTCTATTTATTATCTTATGAGTTAATATTTATAATATATTTTAGCACGATCTTAATATATTATAATAATAAATTTTAAAAATTTTAAAAATCTCGTCTCAATGTTATCGTAAGTAATTATCTTTCTTGGCACTTGGATGCAAAAATAATTTATAAGCTCATAAATTAAAGGATACTATTAAAATAAGCTCAAATCATTCTTGTAAAATAGATCAAAGGCTATAATTTTTTTATACTATCATTTACACGAGAGCTTAAAAACTCAATAGTTCACTGTTACAGATCCACTGAATTTATGAAAAATTTTAAAAGAAAGATTTGATCATTAGAAAAATATTTTTTAATTTAAGTAAAAGATGAATGAATGAATTTAAGATTATAAGACTATAAACAGTTGTTGAATATAACTCTATCTTTTTTCATATCATCTCACAGTTGAAATTGTGTAACGAGAAAATATTTGAGTAAAGTATGCTAGAGAAGATATTCTTCATTTCTCATGTAAGTAATTTAATATTATACCAATAATATCGAGAATGTAAGTTTCAAAAGTGATGCGAACTCCATTGATTTGCAAAAGATCCGCAATCGATATTGATGATTATAATCCCAGAAAAGCTAAATTAAATTATAAGAATAGAACCTTGACCCACATGTTTAGAATAATTTCAAAACCTAAGGTATATTAAACCTGAGACCTAAGAATTTAATCAAACACAGAATCAGAGGTATAACAATAGTGAAAATGATGACACCACACTCAAAAAGATATTCGTGAATAATAAGTTGAATTTAAACGCCACAAGATTAAGAAAACCTTGATAAATTCTATTAATTCTTACAAAAAACAAAGATTTAACATCCAAAGAGAAACAGCTCTCAAAATACTCATATAATTCATTCAAGTTCTGTCCTTCTAACCTAAAAATAGTCTTTCATTTATAGAAATATAGAAGGGTTAAAAATTCAACCTTGGGAACATTGTCCGGGGAAAGTGTCAACCAGCTTGACAATGTCCTCCTTGGGAACATTATCAATACAGAATATACCATTATAGACACCAATCCTGTCTTCACAAGTGGGGACCCAGAAGAATTTTTCCATACGACCATCACGGATAAGAGGGGCATACAATATGGAGAAGTCATTACCAGTGACTATGATGGGAACATGAGGATTCTCCTCCTTGTTTGACATACCAGGAAGCTGGACATTGTTTGGACACTCAGAAAAAGATTCGTGAATAATAAGTTGAATTTAAACGCTACAAAATTAAGAAAACCTTGATAACAACAAAGATTTAACATCCAAAGAGAGAAAGCTCTTAAAATACTCATATAATTCATTCAAGTTTTGTCCTTCTAACCTAAAAATAGTCTTTCATTTATAAAAATATAGAAGGGTTAAAAATTCAACATTGGATGCTAAAAAAATTAAAGTTACACAGTTTTTAGGACTAGCTTCTCATATGTAATAAATTTAAATTATCAAAAGAGAACCAAAGTTGGACTAATTTGTCTCCCATTAAAATAAAAAAGTTGTAGAGAAATTTTTTAGCTTTCTATAGGCTTTTGAAATCAAATTAATATGAGCTCTAAAGGTCAAGATACGAGCCAATTACTGACAACCATTCAAATTAGAAATTAAAATTTTCACTCATACTTTCGGCACCTAAATTTGCAGAATTTATCTACCATATGAAAAGAAAAATTGTAACTCTATTTCTTAGCTTTCTGTAACAATTTGAATCATCCAAATCTGAGTCATATTAGTCAAAATATCATTCAAATACTATCAACCATTCAAATCTAAATTTGGGTCTAAATCCAAATTTTCTTCTTTAACTTAGATTTAATGTTTAGAGGCCCAAACAAACTCAAAATTAAATGATCGAGCCCACTTTAAAAAGTTCAAAATGTCCATTTTAATTTGACTCATGAGCTTGAATCAAATTAATCAATTTTTTTGCATCAATACTTAAAAATTGTACTTCTATTCTATTCCTTAAAGCTATAATCAACCCATTTATTGGTTCACTCATGACTTTAGTCTTAACTTTTGTCATTTGTCATCCATGAATGTGTAAGAGATCATTTGAACTTTTTGGTGCACTATCTTGATTCCTATCATCTCACTTATCTCTTGTATTTTATTAGCTGAATAAAATAATAAATTTCTATTAAAAAATTATAAAAAATTTCTAATTGAATTTATGATATTCTCAAAAGTGAATGCGAGTACTACTACTTATTATAGACGTGACAAAAGTTACAAGAAAGAGCATGGTTATCGCCCTTGTGATAGTTATAAATTCTTAGAATGGTAGAATAATAAAAATAAATATAACCACTAAAAGTTATTTATAAAAGACAGTATCTTAATGATAAATAAAAAAAAAAGTTTAATGATCCATGTTGGAGATGTGGAGAGAAATGACATTGGTCACGAATATGCAGAATACCTAAAAAAGATTAAAAAAAGGAATATGAAGACCAATTTTAGTAATGATTTAGATATTATAAATCTCACTCATCTTGATATCTCTGACTTTTTTGTAGACAAAGAAGAGAATATTAGACATTTAATTGGTGATGAAAATGTTCACACTCATTAAAAATTATCTAAACTTCCTACTTTTATATTTTCTTTTATTATCATTATTATTGTATTTTTCTTGTTCTAATAATTTTGTAATCATATGATATATTTCTTTTGT